>CM033733.1:3345806-3704035 GCA_019671005.1 Hibiscus mutabilis | reverse complement strand
TATGAACAATATATTATACGTGAAAGAAAACACATTAACACGTAACCTAAAAGCCAAGGAAACGTGCAATACGTACAAAAATACAAAACATACTTTTTACGAATTAACTAGAACATAACATGCTTTAATACGAATAATCAGAAAAAAAACATGAATATCATACTTAACACATATATATGCAAACATAAAACACGAGTCATATACGAAGGACATGAAATAAAATAATATCAACGTGTACGATTATAATACGAACAATAATATTTACAAAGAAAATAGGACTGAAATGAAAGAAAAACAAAAGTTAGTGGCAGAAATTGAAGAACAATAATATGTAATTTGGGGATGAAATTGCGAAACAAACAAAACCTAAAAGGACCAGAATTGTAATTAGACCAAGGGGCAGACCCAAAGTGAAAAATTCAAAAACGCGGGATGGTTAAGGGCGTAATTTTACCATTCAGAAACTGATTCGGTGTAATTTAGGGACTAAATTGTGACCTTTTGAAAAATCAGGGGGACTGGAACTATGATTATACCATGCGGCAAGACAAAAATGAAAATATTGAAAACGCGGTGGGATTAAGTGTGTAATTTACCCATTTAGTAAAATAAAAACAACTATAAAAGCCCCTTTAAGGCGAAATCAAAATTTTGGCCATTTGTTTCATTTTCTTGTTTTTGAGTCCTCTGTTCTTCGTTTTCTCTCTTACATTCATATAATACCCGGAATCCGCCATCGTCGTGTTCTCCTTGCCCGGCCGCCTAACCGGCCACGGTAGGCTCCCAAAATACACCAAAACATCCCCATTGTCGTCCTCAACACGAATCTTAGGTTAGATTCAGAGGATATACCTCTATTCGCCCTAGATCTAGGAAATACGAATAAAAAAAGAGTTCCTAACCTAAAACATAACTACCAGGGGGGTCTTCCCCTCCCTTCAGTTCACCAGATCTGGCTTGTAGAAGCCGAAAGGCTTGTCACAGAGGAAGGGAAGACCCACAAACGACTCGATAAGACTACTTCTTTTTTTTTTTTGTTTTTTTATTTCTATTTCAGATATGCATGTAAAGAAACAAGTAAGAACAAGAGACAAAAATTTACCACTGGACTGCCTTTTGATTATCTTCGATGTTTACAACTTTCAGGGTTTTTTGTATTACAAGATCTCTGTTTTTTGTGCTACTACCCTTGTTCTCTCCTTTTTTTTTCGCTAATCTTTTTTCGCTAGCTAATCACCCATCCCCGTTACAAAAGCCCTGTTTCATATATATTACTGCCTCTGTTTTTTTGGTTGCAAGTTGCATCTTCTTTTTCAGATCTGACATTTTGCTTGTTGTCTTTGGCATAATCAACGCGGGGCCTCGGAATATCGGGCGCGGTGGCGGTGTGGTCATTCTGCCCGAGAGGCGGACAAGCGTTTTTTGGCCGTTAGATCGGATCGATCTAACGGTCGAGATGGCTTGAAGAACGATCGGCCTGGATGAAGCCTCGATCGATGAGACGGCGGCGAGATTTTGCCACGTGGAGCTCCGCAGTCGAGGAGTCAGAACGCGTGGATCTTACGCGCGCGTGGGATATTAAAGCGTCCGCGCGTGGCACTCGAACGGTCCATACGTGTGGAGCACGCGCCTGGCAGATATTTTTGACTTCCATTGCATCGTGGCCGTTGGATCAGATCTTGATCCAACGGCCCACAGTTACCTGCACATTGTAATTAAATGGGATTCAGATTTGGGCCAAACGGGCCTTGTAATTGGATTTGTAATTGGACTGTAATTTTTTATTTGGGTTTAATATATTTAATTTTTTCATTTTGTCAGCCCAATAATAATAATAGTATAATTATAACAGCAATACATATACATATGAAAATATATACTTATATTATACGATCATTAATTAATATAATATCCTAGTATACGTACGTATAATCATACATATAATCAAATACGTTCATACTCTAGATACGTACGTGACATACATACCCCCTAATACGTATACATAGCTTATACATGCACACACCACCTTATTTAGTAACATTCATATAATAAATATACATGCAATATTAATATATTTACGAGTAAAAATGAGTGATTACAGTTGCCCCTCTTTGCTTGTTCTCATGGAATGGGAAACAAAGCAAAGATTCATAAGCACTCATTTTTATCAGACTTCCCTGTTTGTAGCCTTGGAAAAACGAATTTTTTTGGACATTTCCGCTCTTCCTTGACTGAATCTTCAGGCTCGTAAGTTCTTCCTATATAGAGCTTCGTCACCTTCCGATCTTGGAGCTACAGGATATTTCGACATAGAACCCTTCGCTCTCATTTTTATCGACTTCCTGTTTGTAGCCCCGAAAACGAATTTTTTTGGACATTTCCGCTTTTCCTTGATCAATCTTCGTGCTCGTAAGTTCTTCCTATATAGAGCTTCATCACCTTCCGATCTTGGAGCTACAGGATCTTTCGACATAGAACCTTTCGCTCTCATTTTTATCGAGACTTCCCCGTTTGTAGCCTTGGGAAAACGAATTTTTTTGGACATTTCCGCTCTTCCTTGATCAATCTTCGGGCTCGTAAGTTCTTCCTATATAGAGCTTCGTCACCTTCCGATCTTGGAGCTACAGGATCTTTCGACATAGAACCCTTCGCTCTCATTTTTATCAGACTTCCCTATTTGTAGCCTTGGAAAAACAAATTTTTTGGACATTTCCGCTCTTCCTTGACTGAATTTTCAGGCTCGTAAGTTCTTCCTATATAGAGCTTCGTCACATTCCGATCTTGGAGCTATAGGCTCTTTCGACATAGAACCCTTCACTCTGATGCCTCGAGTTATGAGAACCTTTCATTCTGAGACGGTGTAGCTTGGAGTCCTTCCTATATAGAACTCTTCGCCTTCAACGCTGGTTTTTCCTATATAAAACCTTCTGCGTTACTGATGGATTCTTCCGACTGGGAGTTCCTCCTATATAGAACTGCTAGTCTTCAAACCCTGGAGCCTCCAGTCCTTCCTATATAGAACTTTTGGCATCCGTCTCGTGGCTGTAGGTTCTTCCTATATAGAACCTTTCACTCTAAGACAATGAAGTTCGGAGCCTTTCCTATATAAGACTCTTCGCTTTTATTACAATAGGTTTCCTATATAACCCTGTGTCATAGGTGAATTGCTTTGACTGGGAGTTCTTCCTATATAGAATCATGAAGTCTTCACCTTGGAGCCATCAGTCCCTCCTATATAGAACTTTTTGGCATCTGGAATCTTAGAGCTACGGTTCTTCCTATATAGAACCTTTTACTCTAAGACAATAAAGCTCGAGCCCTTCCTATATAGAACTCTTCGCTTTCACATAGCAGGATTTCCTATATAATCTTGCGTGTCATGGGTGAATTGCTTTGACTGGGAGTCCTTCCTATATAGAATCATGAGTCTTCACCCTAGAGCTGCTACCCTTCCTATATAGAACTTTCAGCTTCAAACCTCGAAAAGAAGGATTCTTCCTATATAGAACCTCTCTCTAGAGCTTGAAAACATGTGTCTTTTGTATGTAAAACATTGTTTTCTCATTTAGGATTCACACTGTGATGTCTTGATGTCTCTTTGGATCTGCAGATACACATCGAGACGAAAACAAAATGCTATGACAAATGAATGAATTGACATGCTCCTAATTCTAGTGATGCTTGACTATTCATGATGCATGAGAGTCAATCTCTTGGGTGGGCTTGTTTTGGTCCTTATTTGATCTTGACGTCCGTTTTCTCCCTTTTTACAGGGCATCGATACTCGCCTCACCACAAGTTCAACCATCTCAACCTTTCTTTCTCTCCAATTATGATTTGGAATTTTAAAGCGCTCTTTCAGGTTTTCACTTTAAAGAGTTTTTTTTTGTGCCCTTCTGGTTTTCACCCAAGAGATATATTTTGTTATCTCGTGTGCCTTCCTTGGATAAATAGGATATGTGCCATTGATCATCCCACCTAGTTGTTTAAAGCTTCTCACCTTCCCTAGCCATTATGTAGGGAACTGGAGGGCGGAGTTAACATCGTTTTCTTTGATCACCTGCAATTTTCAAGGTTAAATCATAGTAATGCTCCGAAATCTCTTGTTTCATTATAAGCCTATGTTATCTTATTTGACTAAAATTGACAAGAAGGCCAGGAATGGATGCTCAAAAACACGGCTTTATTACGATTAAGGGCTTCGAGATATCTTGAAAAGAAAGGTATGACACACATGAGTTAAGTATGAAAATACAAGATCCTCATTATCTTCGATATGAATGATACATGACCACATCAACCGGTGTAGAATTTTTTTGCTCAAGCCTTCTCTTCACAATGTTCATGAGGATGTCTTTCTCTTGGATATTCAACTTTTCAACTTACCCGAGCCGCCCTTTGCGGGTTTTCAACTCGAGTCCTTCCTTTGCTTCAAGACGCTGGGTTCGGGTTTTCGTTACGAGCTCTCCAAATTTTTTTTTAGAGATAATATTTCTTGACGACATCAGAATTTACGGGATTTTTCAGCTCGTCCCCGTCTATTTCTATTAGGATCGTGGCTCCTCCCGAGCGAGCCTTTTTATGACGTCTGGTCCTTCCCGGTTGGGCGCCCATTTTCCTCGAGAATCTTTACGGATAGAGAGGATTCTCTTGAGTACCAGATCCCCTTTCTTTGAATTCTCTTGGCGCACCTTTTTGTTGTAAGCTTTGCACCATCCGCTTTTGGTACATCCGACCATGACAAATGGCCTTTAGTCTTTTTTTCACAATGAGATTTAGCTGGTCGAATCGCCTGCACCCATTCAGCTTCTTCTAGTTTTACTTCGTTTAAGACCCGGAGGGGGACGGAATCTCTACCTCAATTGGGAGTATCGCTTGGTACCATACACCAAGGAGTAGGGCGTTGCCCCGTTGATGTGCGAATGGACGTCCTATAGGCGAAAAGGGCAAAAGGCAACTTTTTATGTTCTTGAATTGAGTGCACACGTCTTTCATCATTTTGTTGTTCGATTAGGCGTTGTCGGTGATGATCCTCTCGCAATCCGTGACGACAAATAATTTCCTTCTTTAAGAACTTACAAATCAGTAGTCCCGGTGATATTGGCGTAAGACGCTGCCTCTACCCATTTAGTGAAGTAGTCTATGGCGGCCAAAATGAAACGGTGCCCATTGGAAGCTTTCGGATGGATTTGCCCGATGACGTCCATGCCCCAGTGCGAAAAGGCCACGGAGAATTCATGGTGTGTAGAGGTGATGGGGTGCATGAATCTTGTCGGCGTAAATTTGGCATTTGTGGCATTTTAAAGCGTAATCGATGCAATCTCCCTCCATGGTCAACCGAAATAACCGTACCTCATAATTTTCCGGGCTATAGACAGCCCGTTGGCTTTATGTTCCACGTATCCCGTCATGTACTTCAGCTAAGATTTCCTTCGCCTCTCGGGCATCCACACATCTCAAAGAATGTTTGATCATGACTTCTCCTATATAGGATTTCCCCATCTAGGATATATTTTGTTGCCATTTTCTGGCGAGCTTTCTTGTCATTGTCGTTTGCCCTTCGGATACTTTTGAAGCTTGACATATTGCGGGATGTCATAGTACCATGGATTTTCGTCAATCTCTTCCTGTATATTACAACAATGAGCGGGTTTTTTCAAATGTCGCATCTCAATGGGCTTCATTTCTGCCCGGTGTTTGTTTTAAACATGGATGCCAAGGTTGCCAATGATCCGCCATCCGATTTTCTTTTCGGGTAGGTAATTGAAGTGACCTTTTCGAACTCTTTGACGAGCTCTTGGATCCATTCGTGATATTTGACCAACTTCGGTCTCTGGTTTCCCACTCCTCGTGCAATTGGTAAATGACTAGGGATGAATCTCCGAACACTCGAAGATCCTTAACCTTTCTTTCGATGGTGAGTTCAGTCCCATGATGCAAGCTTCAGATTCAGCTATATTGTTTGTGCGGAAGAATTCCAATCTGGCGGTGAAAGGATAATAGACATTCTCGGTGAAATTAGCACGCCCCTATCCCATGTCCGGTATGCGTTGGAGGCCCCATCAAGTAAAGTTTCCATGACATATCATCTCAAATCTCTTCTTCTGGTCGTGATGCACATTAAGTCTTCGTCTGGGAAACTAAAGTTCAATGCCTCATAGTCATCCGAAGCACGACTAGCCAGAAATCGCTCTGCTGGCGCTCCCTTTACAGCTTTACGATTAACATATACGATGTCGAATTCGAATAGGAGCATCCGCCATTGAGCCATCCTTCCCGTCGGTCTTTGGGCGCCCATTAAGAACTTTAATGGGTCTAGCTTGGATATCAACCGGTAGTATGGTACAACATGTACTTGTCGAGCCGCTTGGTAGCCCAAACTAGAGCACAACACAACCTCAGATTGGGGGTACCGTGTTTCGCAATCATTGAATTTCCGCTTAGGTAATAGATGGCTTGCTCCTTTTTCTTAACTCATCGTGTTGCCCCAATACATCCCATTGAATTCTCGAAGACCGTTAAGTAGAGAATTAGTGGTCGACTGTCTTCAAAAGGACTAAAATTGGAGCATTTGTCGGTACCCTTTGATCTTTTCTAGGGCTTTTTGACATTCTTCATCCCATACGCCAGATTATTTTTTCTAAGAAGTCCAAGATCGGGTCGCATTGGTTGGTTAATTGGGAAATGAAACGATAGATATAATTCAGCCTCCCGAGAAAACCGCGGACTTCATTCATGCGGGGGTGGTGAAAGGTCCTGGATGGCTTTCACTTTATCCGGATCAATCTCAATCCCTCTTCTCGCTACCACGAACCCCAAGAGTTTTCCGTATAACGGCGAAGGTACACTTGGCGGATTGAGCCTCGGTTGGTACTTCCCGTAGTATTTGGAATAGTTTTCACAAGTTCTGTAGGTGCTCTTCCTCTGTTCGGGTTTGGCAATCATATCATCTACGTATACTTCTATTTCTTTGTGCATCATGTCATGGAAAAGAGTCACCATTGCTCTTTGGTATGTTGCCCCTGCGTTCTTTAGTCCAAATGGCATCACCGATAACAAAAAGTGCCCCACATGGTTATGAATGTGGTTTTCTCCATGTCGTTAGGATCCATCTTTATCCGTTTGTACCTCGAGAAGCCGTCCATGAAGGAAAACCATGAATGTCCCGCGTGTTGTCAACCAAATGTGTCAATATGTGGCAAAGGGAAGTTGTCTTTAGGGCTAGCTCGATTCAGATCCCTATAATCTACACACATACGAACTTTCGTCTTTCTTTGGTAATCGGTACAATGTTTGCAACCCATTCGGGGTATTTGGCTACCTCAAGAATCCAAAGATCAAATTGCTTCTTCACTTCTTCTGGATCTTTAACAACATATCCGCCTCATTCTCCGAAGTTTTTGTTGTCTTGGTTTGCACTCCGATTTTGTTGGCAATTTGTGCACCACTATATCGGTGTTCAATCCCGGCATATCTTGATAAGTCCAGGCGAAGACATCCTTGAATTCTGAAGTAGGGCTATCAGTTCATGCTTGGTTTTTTGAGAAATAGTCGTTCCTATTTTTATTTCTTTTCTCGCTTCTTGATCCCAAGTTGACAATTTCTGCTTTCTTCTTGGTGGGGCATAATCTGCCTTTCTTCGTCGTCCACCATTCTCTTTAACTCTTCTGGGACCTCAATTTCTATTTCATCATATCCTCCCTCAATTTCCTCTGAGACCTCAGGGCATTCAAAATTTACTCGAGATTGGATCCGTATCATTCATATCACAATCATGAGCGACCTGCAATAAATGAGAATGAATTGTATTGGGAAAGAGACGGCTTTACATGAAGGGAATGAATATGAAGGATGCATGAATGGAATAAATGAGACTTTGGTCATTTTTAAGAAAGTGGGGATATTTTCATTTCAAGCAAAAAGTTAACATAGGTGCCCCATACAAGAGATCCCCATTGTCTATGGGCAAAAACAAAAGGTTGATTCGGAGCATTACTCTGATCTATTCCTAAAGACTACAGGTAGATCAATGCAGCTCCAGTTATCGAGTGTTTCCCCGTGATGGCAAGGGCGGATGTTGGTCAACATTTTGCTGCCGCGGTCCTTTTCAGCTATCATGTTGATGTACATCCCCTCAAATGATTTCTCGAGTATTTCCTCCTGGTTAAGTTCATCATTTTTCTTCATTGCCTCTCCAATATCTTGACCTGGCTGGTAGAACCCTCTGGAGACGAAAGTGGCTTTCAAACTAGGAAAGGACATCGACCTCCACGGAATGTCTTCTCCTTTAGATCTGGCTTTTCTTTGCTCCTCCTTCCTCTTATATTCCTCTTTCTTCTTACATTGGATACTTGGTTGGTAACCCAAATCAAACGATCCTTCTTGGTTATCATATTGTTGGGTCTCAAGTTTCCTTGTAATTTCTTCCCCACCCTTTTCCAATTTTGGCTCCTCGGCCCGAGTTTTACTTCGCGACGGTCATCTTAGTACAATTAGATAACCTGGGGTAGGGGATCCGCTTCCCTCTTAAACGAATGTGGCATTTACTAGTTCTAATGCTCGGACGAGCATTCTGCAAAAGATCTTCATCATTTTGAATGTAGGGGTGTCGATGTCACGGAAGCAACAAATTCATGCTCTGCTTCTACGGTGACCAATTTGCCTTCAACTACACAATTTTAGTTTCGATGCAATGATGATGGGACAACTCTGCGAGTGGATCCACGGTCTTCCCAATAAGCAGGTGTAAGATGGTTTTATGTCCATTACCACAAAATCGATCACATATTCATTGGTCCGATCAATAGGGGCACCTCAATTTTCCCCATTATTCCTTTTTGCGCGTACCATCAAAGGCTCTTACCGAGTTGTAGCAAGGCTTTAGGTGCGAACCATCTATTGGCAATTTTTGCGGGGTTACCATAGGCAAGACATTTAATGCTGACCCGTTGTCGATCAAGACGCTGTAATACATACCCTTTGCGGTGGGTAGTGATATTAAGGGCTTTGGTAGACCCCATTCCTCCCTCCTCGGGATCTCATCATCATTGAATGTGATATGATTATAGGCGATAATATGCCCCACTATCATGTCCAGTTTTGTTCTGAAAATGTTCTCGGGGCACAAAAAAGTTGATTCAAAGACTTTCAATAGCGTCTCCCGATGCTTCTCTGAACTCAAGAGTAATTCCAGTACTGTGATCCTGGCCGGTTGTTTTCGTAGTTGTTCTACTACGCTGTACTCGCTATGTCTCAAGAACTTTAGAAATTCTTTGGCCTGGGCCTCAGTTACCGGTTCATTTATCTTTTGGGGAGGTTCTTCTCCAAATATCTGTTTAGGGCTAACTGTTGTATTCTTCCCGCTATCTTTTTCAGCTGCTCTCAAAGCCTCGGAGGAATAACATCGGCCGCTCCTTGTGAAATGGCCTGCTTCACCAACGTTCACATTGTTCTGGCTTTGTTGGTCTTCCAGCGTAGGCTCTTTTACCTGTTCATGTTCTGATTTTTCTGGCATGGTCACATTCGCGGCATAATTCCAGGGAATTTGTCGCATGTCTTTGAATGGGAATGGAGATGGTGCTGAAATGATGATCTTGGGATTTATCTTGTTGGTTTCCCCTTGGGAGACACCTGCATTCCCTACCCTGGGAGAGATGATAAAAGGCCTATCCTTCCCGTATCTAGCTTTGGGGCTATCTGTCATGTGTACGTCTGATCCCTTCCCCATGGGTTCCTCAAAGAATTCTATTTGTTTTTCATTCATCAACTTCTGCACCAATTTCTTGAACTCGTTACATTCTTGGATATCATGCCCTTCAGTCTGATGGAATTCGCAATATTTTCCACATTCCTTCTGCCTTATTATCATGCCTTTATTGATCACACGAGCCATGCATAATTGTTGAAATACCCACCGTAAAGGAGACTTGATTTCTGACACGTCATCCTTTATCCTCCTGGTAAAGCATTCTTCTATGACGTTTACCCCTCTGCTCCCATGATTGGGCAGCGGGTTGTTGGCTACGCTTGGCTCTTCAAACTTCAATATCCCGAATCGATTAAGTTACGTACAAGCTTTTTGAAGGCAAGACGGTTCTCGATGGGATGTCCAGGTACCGCCGTGATAGTCGCAATGCGCGCTTGAATTATACCAAGGCGGGAAGGGTGGATTGACAGGATTAACGATGTATGGTCGGACCAAGTCTGCTTCGCATAACCGGGAATAAAGCTCGAGTATGAAACAGGTAAGGAGTGAAAGTTCTCCTCTCTTTATCCTTTCTCGTGACTCTCTCATCTCTTTGATTCGAATTTTGTGTTTTTCCCACAGTGCTTGTGGCTGTGAGACTGAAGTTCTTGGGCGTATAGGTGCTGGTGGTGTTTACTTCATTTCTCTTGTTATACTTTCGAGACCTTTCCCCACCATCTATTCTGCCGCTCTTAATTGCCAGTTTGAGAGACTCCCCAGTCCTGATTAAGTCGGCGAAACACTGTGTTGTGTTATTAATGAGGCGGTCAAAGAGTGCCCCTTTCAGAGTATTGACAAATAATGGCGTGATTTCATGCTCCGGGATAGGTGGCTGGATTTGGGCGGCCACTTCTCTCCACCTCTGGGCATATTGCTGCAGGCTTTCATTGGATTTTTGCCCCATATTTTCTAACATGATTCTGCTAGGGATCATGTCTGTTACATGTTTGTATTGCTCGGAAAATGCTTTAGACAGATCTTTCCCTGTTTTAACATTCGCTTTGCTTAACTGAGTATACCAACGTAACGCCGCTCCAGTTAGGCTATCCTGGAAACAATGGATCAGCAGCTTTTCATCTTTATGGTAAGCCGCCATTTTTCTACAATACATCGTTATGTATGCAGAAGGACATGTGGTTCCGTCATATTTATCGAACTCTGGTGTTTTGAATTTTGGCGGCAAGACAAGATCAGACACCAGACTTAGGTCACTAGCGTCATTTCCTGATTCTTCATTTGATTGTAACGCTTTAAATTTTTCTTCCATGAGGCGAAATCTTTCTTCCCATTTTTTTCTCTACCTCATTCCTAATTCTTTCGACCATATTCAGGTCCGGCACTTCTTCTTCATAAAGTGCTTCGGTATCAAGGGGTTGAGTCTCAGGAGCCCCTATTTGAAAGCTGGAAGACATTCCTGCAGGGTCAATATACACCTTTCTAGCTTGGTTTGGTGCAGTTGGTTGAACCTTGAAGTGAGTCGGGGTACCTTCTGGTTCTTGAACATTTTCTCCTTCTACTCGTTTTCCAAGACTTCTTGCCAGTAATACAGTTATGTCAGAAACTATAGATGTTTGTGACTGCGCAATCTGATGACTAAGGCTTCTCTGGGCCTCTTCAAGCCTTGACTCGAGCTCTCTTTGCCCTCTTTCTAGACTGATTATTCTTTCTTCCATGAGTTTTCTTTGTAGCCGGGTAAAATATAGGTGATGAATGATTGCGGGTTAACACTACATACAATGCCACAATACTGTTAATATGGTTGCAAAAAATAAATGCATGTACAATGATGCGAATGTTATGATGCAAATGCAAGAATGCATGCAGACAAGGTACTGATTCCGCTGGTAATCACCCTTTTGAACTACTTCCACGGGAATTAAAGGGTCTTGATTACAACAAAATTTGTGTTACAAAGTAAAGATCCCTAGTACAAAAGATCTAATTATAACATAGAGTCCTATAGATAGATTCTAGCTCTATCTCCTAACTTTCCAATTGCCTTGAGCAGCTTGAGGAACCTAGGAGCTTCTTCCATTCCCGGGGCTATAAAAGGTCGGAGTGTCTCAGCTTCGACAGCTAAATCATTTACATGTCTGGCGACCCGTTGTATGTCCACCATTAAGTTTGCGTAGTACTGGTCTCTGTCCTGTATCATTCGAGCAGCGTCGCGTAACCTCTTCTGCCAATATGTGTCCCCTCCGGCTGCAGCTTCCTCGAACACATTAATTCTTTCCTTGTAATCCTCCACAATTGCTTCGAGGGACCTGATTCGTGTTTGTAACACATCCACTTCGCGTTCTCTTTCTTGCAGCTCCGCGAAGTTATTCCTGCGGCAGTACATTCGAAGTGAGTGTTCGACTTCCGCCATCTTTCCTTTTAATTCATCATTTTGACTTTGGCTTTGCCCCAATTTTTGAACAGTGTCATCATACAGTTTCTGCATCTCTAACAGTCTATTTCGACTATTTACGAATTTTCTTTTCCATGCGGCGACACTTTCTCTCTCATGATGAACAGACTGTTTTCCCTTGCTGATTTCTTGTCTGAATCTTTCTCTTGATCAATGGCCTTCTTGGCGGACCGTTTTTCTTCCTCCATAGCCAAACGGTAGCTTTCAACCTCTTTCTCGATTGCTCTTTTGTTAATTTCTCGTTCTTCTTCCACCAAACGGATGCCGTTCATTCTTTCTCTTTCCACAGCTATGAACTGACTCCGGCCGGCCTTTTGTATTTTTGCCTGTAATAGGAGGGCATCTTTTTGATAATGAGTATTCTTGTCATTCAAATCTGCATTTAATTTCTTCAGTTGCCTAATGATCTCATCCCGCTTGTCAACTTCTAAGCTTGCTTTATAGAGTTCGCTCGCATGTTGGGTCTGTTGAATGTCCATTTTCTTTTTAACTTCCTCGAGTTCACTCCTTAAGATATCGGCTTCAGACGGTACCACCCTTGTAAGCTCTTCGAGTGACACTGCTGGTCCTTGATCAGATTCAGGAATCACATTATTAACCCTCAAACGTCTCCAAAGATCATAATCTGGGGTAGTCATGTGCTCGGTATCTCCTTCCACCCTGATCCGATAACAATGATCCCAGGCCCTCATGATGGTCTGTATTTTTCCTTTGAACTCTCCTTTGAAAAGAAATTCAATTTGGCTTAATCCGGCGGTATTGGGAATGAACTGTCGTGATCCGAACTACCGAGACACTAAAAGTGGAGCACAAGCGATCCCTCCATGCAATCCCAACATCATCAGCCAGTTGAAATCACCACAACTGTATAGAAAATAATTAACTTTACCAAGCCATGGGACCCTCCATGCTATGTCTTCATCTTGAATGTTCTTGAAGAAACTGGTCCACATTTTTGTTTTCAAATCTTCTCGCCATTCCTTTGCTAAGTATTCTCGTAAAGGCAAAAAACCTTGGAAGGATATCCCCGGCAGAACCCGCGTCGGCGTCTTCCACATGTGACTCTGGATCCATACTTGTAATAGCTGTGCGCAGCCTCGAAAACGTCCTTCTTCATGTTTCCGGCTAGCGTTTAAGGAAATGAAGGTCTCGACCAAGATTGCTGGTACCGGGTTTGCTTTCCGTTTCACCCGCTCAAACAAATCCAGAATGGCTATGTCAATGTTCCCGAGTACTCTGGGAAAGATCACCAAGCCATATATTCCTAAAGCGAATAAGTCCATTTTCTTTGCCTCGTCTGGATGTGTTGATATGAGGTCCCGAATACTCTCACATGCAAAGACTGTATTATCTCCTCTGATTTGAAGGAGGCCACTAACCCAATCGTCACTCATTCCCGCAAAGGTTTTGAGTTTAGCAGTGTAATTCTGATTCCTTGGAGGCTTCGCGTAGATCCAATCTTCCTGGATATTTTTCTGGTTAAGTAAAGCAGTGTACTCTTCTACCGTAGGCATCATGTCCTGCCCATTGAAGGTGAAGCAGCAAAAAGCCGGATTCCAGAACTGGACTATAGCTCGGAGTAGGGGCTGGTTAATCCGAACATATAACAGCTGTGCGATGTCGCCATAACTATTGCAGAACAAGTCTTGTAGTCTTTGGTCCCATCTTTCCCAAATGCTTTGAAGATCCTACAAGTCGTTCTGTTGGAGACTCACATAGGTGTATCCAGCTATTACACGTTCGTTAGGCAGACTGTCCCCTTGGATTTTCTGATTGACTTCTGACCAATGTCTGACTGATAAATTAATCTCTTCTTTCCTAAGACACCTTTTTTCCATAGTGAAAGACTTTCTGATCAGGCAAACCACTTGATTCAGTATCTTTATGCGATGCAAATGCAATGATGTATGAGAAAAAAGAACAAAAAGCGAAAAGAAAACAAGTCAGTACCAGATAAAATTGATAAATATATAAATAAAATGACAAAATTAAACAGAAATAAGCACAAAACAACCCTATTTATCCCGTCTAAAACCTAAGGTTATCCGCATGGCTCTAACAGGGTGGGTTTCTATGTTCTCTACATGCAGTTTTGGTTCTAGGAGGTACCCGAATTGTCCTTGTTGTCCCCTACTAAGGGTAGCAAGGCCCCCGATCATCACCCATTATAGGCTCCTTTCAACCGGGTTCAATTCAGGGGGACCCATTCGCTTATGCCCGTACGAAGGAACGATATCCTTACGAAAGCATAAGGTACTCGAGCCCCGAAGGTACTTGCTAGGCCCATACGGGAGAACGATATCTCCACGAAAGCATTAGCGTTTTCCCCCACTTAAAAAGACGGGTTTATATGCCATATTTTAAATGTGTTAAAATAAACGCGCAATTATGACCGAATGTTAATTTAATAGTCACTTTAATCCGGAACTTCCAATATTAGTAAAGCGGTAATTATTTTAAAAGCTTGACTCTCATTTGTTCTTTTTTTTTAAAAAAAAAAAACAAAAATTATCCCTAGTGGAGTCGCCATCTGTAGCGATGTCCCCTTTGTTGTTAATCGCTAAAATAAAAACGATGATTTTTTCGAAGGATGTTTTTGAAAGGTGTTTGGATATAAAATATTTATTCCGTGGGGTTTACAAAAAAAACCTCATCAAAAATGGAGTCGCCACCGGCCACTTAGGTAGGCCGGACACCATAAAACCAGATATTCAAAAAGACAGGGTTCGGGAGTCGGTTACGGATGGGGAAGGATTAGCACCCCCACACCGCCCAAAAATTGGTACTTTAATAATTACCGCTTTATTAATATTGGATTTTCCGGATTAAAGTGACGATTATTTTAAAATTCGGTCATAATTGCGAATAAATTTTAAGGGTCCCATTATCCGAGAATAAACGCCCAACCACTATCACTACTCTTGATACTGGCCTCGTTTACGCTCGGATAAAAGGACTCCGCATTAACAAGTTATATCTCGATATGCAATCTTAGTGGCAAAAATATAAAATATAACAGATAACTTGAAGACAGTGAATATTCACATAATAAAATACTAATCTAATAAATGATATACTAGATTAAAACATGCATAATATATATTATTCTAAATGATAAATAAAAAAAACTTTAACAAATTAGAACAACAATACAGGAATAATTAAGTTATATGTAGACGAACAAATATTAAAAATATACATGCTATTACTAAAATATATTTTAACATATATGAACAATATATTATACGTGAAAGAAAACACATTAACACGTAACCTAAAAGCCAAGGAAACGTGCAATACGTACAAAAATACAAAACATACTTTTTACGAATTAACTAGAACATAACATGCTTTAATACGAATAATCAGAAAAAAAACATGAATATCATACTTAACACATATATATGCAAACATAAAACACGAGTCATATACGAGGGACATGAAATAAAATAATATCAACGTGTACGATTATAATACGAACAATAATATTTACAAAGAAAATAGGACTGAAATGAAAGAAAAACAAAAGTCAGTGGCAGAAATTGAAGAACAATAATATGTAATTTGGGGATGAAATTGCGAAACAAACAAAACCTAAAAGGACCAGAATTGTAATTAGACCAAGGGGCAGACCCAAAGTGAAAAATTCAAAAACGCGGGATGGTTAAGGGCGTAATTTTACCATTCAGAAACTGATTCGGTGTAATTTAGGGACTAAATTGTGACCTTTTGAAAAATCAGGGGGACTGGAACTATGATTATACCATGCGGCAAGACAAAAATGAAAATATTGAAAACGCGGTGGGATTAAGTGTGTAATTTACCCATTTAGTAAAATAAAAACAACTATAAAAGCCCCCCTTTAAGGCCGAAATCAAAATTTTGGCCATTTGTTTCATTTTCTTGTTTTTCAGAGTCCTCTGTTCTTCGTTTTCTCTCTTCTGTTCATATAATACCCAGAATCCGGCGGTCGGCCGCTGTGTTCTCCGCCGCCGGCCGCCGCTAACCGACGCCGGTAGGCTCCCAAAATACACCAAAACATCCCCCTTGTCGTCCTCAACACGAATCTTAGGTTAGATTCAAAGGATATACCTCTATTCGCCCTAGATCTAGGAAATACGAATCAAAAAAAAGAGTTCCTGACCTAAAACATAACTACCAGGGGGTCTTCCCCTCCCTTCAGTTCACCAGATCTGGCTTGTAGAAGCCGAAAGGCTTGTCACAGAGGAAGGGAAGACCCACAAACGACTCGGTAAGACTACTTCTTTTTTTGTTTCTGTTTTTTTTATTTCTATTTCGTATATGCATGTGAAGAAACAAGTAAGAACAAGAGACAAAAATTTACCACTGGACTGCCTTTTGATTATCTTCGATGTTTACAACTTTCAGGGTTTTTTTGTATTACAAGATCTCTGTTTTTTGTGCTACTACCCTTGTTCTCTCCTTTTTTTCGCTAATCTTTTTTCGCTAGCTAATCACCCATCCCCGTTACAAAAGCCCCGTTTCATATATATTACTGCCTCTGTTTTTTTGGTTGCAAGTTGCATCTTCTTTTTCAGATCTGACATTTTGCTTGTTGTCTTTGGCATAATCAACGCGGGGGATCAATATCGGCGCGGTGGCGGTGTGTGTCGATTCGCGAGGGCGGACAAGTTTTTTCGGCCGTTAGATCGGATCGATCTAACGGTCGAGATGGCTTGAAGAACGATCGGCTGGATGAAGCCTCGATCGATGAGACGGCGAGATTTTGCCACGTGGAGCTCCGCGATCGAGGAGTCGAGCGCGTGGGATCTTACGCGCGCGTGGGATATTAAAGCGTCGTCGCGCGTGGACCACGCGCGCGCGTGCACTCGAACGGTCCATACGTGTGGAGCACGCGCTGGCGTATATTTTTGACTTCCATTGTATCGTGGCCGTTGGATCAGATCTTGATCCAACGGCCCACAGTTACCTGCACATTGTAATTAAATGGGATTCAGATTTGGGCCAAACGGGCCTTGTAATTGGATTTGTAATTGGACTGTAATTTTTTTATTTGGGTTTAATATATTTAATTTTTTCATTTTGTCAGCCCAATAATAATAATAGTATAATTATAACAGCAATACATATACATACGAAAATATATACTTATATTATACGATCATTAATTAATATAATATCCTAGTATACGTACGTATAATCATACATATAATCAAATACGTTCATACTCTAGATACATACGTGACATACATACCCCTAATACGTATACATAGCTTATACATGCACACACCACCTTATTTAGTAACATTCATATAATAAATATACATGCAATATTAATATATTTACGAGTAAAAATGAGTGATTACACAGGAGCTCCTTTCTTTGCCTCCAGAAAGGCGTTTGAAGATCTCGAAAAGGCATTCATCAGGCAGGACATTGATTGATGGTTGCTTATTCTGCTCAAACTCAGGTTCCCCAAAGAGAAAAGGGGAAGTAATCCGAGCTCGTTTACGAGGAGGGCAATAGACATCCACTTGGGAACTGATAGAACACAATCTACCCAAATCTCTGGAATTTGTGTAAAAGGAACCCCCAACATAGAAATCATCATCACCTGAAATTCCAATAAACAAGAACTACAATAAGCTAAAACAACCCTAAGCATATTTCCAAACAGTGTAAGCAGAAATCAGACAATTCCATCTCAAGAACAATCAATCATACAAAAAAACAACTAAGGCTGCCTTAAAATTTGATCAAATCCCCTTATTTTTACAAAATCTAAAAGCTTCAATCTTTGATACAAATCTTCAAGGATCCAAATTCCAATCCCCACAAGTCACTACACATATTCACATATCTAGAAATTGAAAGCCAATAAAATTGAAGAAAAAAAGAAGCTTACCAGCATAATTAACAAGAGCAGGCATGGTTGAATCCCAAATACGAAACCTTTAACCCCAAAACGCAACACCCAACAAAAGAAAACGCAGACCAAGTATAAACCTTGAAAGCTTGAATTGTATCAGAAGAATGTACTCTGAAACCCCACAAAAGTAGGGCAAAAAAAGGAAGAAGAAGAAGATTGAAAGAGAGGAATAAGTTTTCGTGTTTAGCTGAGAACAAACAACAGGAGACAAGATTGGTATTTATTTGGTTGAAAGAAGAAAATGTGAGTGTTAAGAAATTTCCAATATTTTAATTTCAGATTTATTAACTGACAACGTTTGCTACAGCATCTTTCCTGGGAACTTTTCTTTTCTGCACCAACCGTATATTATAATAAAGGGTAAAGTACACAAATGGTCATTAAATTATCTTTAAAATTACAAAATGGTCATCAAATTTTCAAAATGTTATATAATGGATATTAAACTTTAATTTTTGTTACAAAATGGTCACTGAGCTATTGACTGTCGTTAATTGGTGGCGTGACAGTTATAGAAATTTGAATAATATAACATTTAATCCTTCACATTGACACATTTAATCAGTTTATTCCTAATTTAATTCTCATTATTGATGTCTAAATTGATTGAATGTATAAATATTGAGGATTAAATATGTTATGATACAAATTTTTGTAATTTTCATGTCTCCCAGTTAACGGCAGTTAATGGTCTAGTGACCATTTTGTAATAAAATGTAACACCCCAAGTATATACAAACTTTAGTTTACACGTGTCTTTTAGTTTTAGGGATTAAGGTTTTAGTTTAAGGTTTAGATTGTAGGGTTTAGAATTCAAGGTTAATGTTTAGAATTTAGTTTAGGGTTTAAGGTTTAGCTTTTTAGGGTTAGGGTTAGCAATGTAGGATTTGAGTTTTTATAATATAAATACACATGCTTGTGTAATATATATATATATAAGATGTAAAAAAAAAGATTGAGGCTAGCAGGTTTTATAATATAAACCCACGACCTTAAGTGTTAACCGCTACACTAAGTGCCCATTTATGTTATGGTTTAACATTTAATTAATTTTTATTTGTAGTTGGGGCTGGAATTAAATTCGAAATTTATAATATACAATCTGACTCCCCAGCTACCCCCAAAGGCTTTATTTGTTCGAGTATTGTAAGAACCCAGAAGGTTCTAAACCTTTTTTTACCAAGCTTCGATCCGTGCTACCGCGCCGCCGTGGTGGTCACCGCCTACATCACCGAAATTGCCGCATCATCCCGACCAAGACCCCTCTAACCACTCGCACACATGCGCCACCGTCCGTCATGAATCGAGGGCTGAAGGTTCGTCAAATTTAGGGTTCTTGCCCTTTCGAATGTTTGACAATTTCGGCCATCATCGTCGCCCGTTCGAGATGCAACCTCTATCATTTTCTTCTCCGTGACGAGTTGATCAAAACCCTACTGGCCAAGCATCCGTCCGACAATGAATGAAGCATCATCAGAGCTACTATTCTCTCTGACCGTTTGTATGTTTTAGGTAAGTTTGGTAAGATTTTGTTTAAATTCCAGTAAGATTATTGATGGAAGTTGATGGAATTCTGGTAATGTGGCATTTTGGGCTATTTTTCGATCATTTTAACCGCACATGGGCCTCACACGCCGCCATATGCGATTTTGGGTGGCCTTGGACCGGACCGACCTGACCGGCCTTAGACTCAATCTAGTCTAGTAAACTGAGTCAAATGAATCGATCCAGACCGGTCATACCAGACCAGGCCGACCTATTTAATTAAATTGTTTGGATCGGCCTGTTAAGGTTATAACCGAGCCCAAACTAGTTTTTCGACTCGGCCCTAAAACCGATCGAAACTTGACTGACCCGTTTAACCCGAACCTGACCCGTCTCACCCATTCGACTCGACCCAAATTATTTTTGACCCTACCTAACCCGTTGACCGAGTTAACCCAATCGAGTCAACTCGCCCGAGTTAACTCAGATGAGTCTTCCTATTGACTGATAATGTCAGCGTTGATTGATGACATCAGCATTGACCGTTGACCAGTTGGCGATGACATCAGCGTTGACTTTGATTGCTAATGTTAGTGTTAACTTTGACCAAAAAGTCAACTCTTTCAAAAACTCCTATTTTATGTTTTTTGACGTCCTAAGTCCATTTTTATGCTTGTTTAGCCAAATTCTGACCTGAAAGCCTCCAAATCTGACTTTGAATCTGAAAACGCTTATGTGCTTAATTATTCAGTTAAGAGATATAGCAAGCAAGTTAAGGTCTAATTAAGGATTATGTTTAATTGAAGGTACTCACAAATATGAGTTGTTGAGGGATGTCGAATGCGTGTTCGAGAAGGATCGAAAATACATCAATGGTCGACTGTTATAGCAAGGATTCAAGGTAATACATTACTACCTCTGATATGTCTTATGAAACATATCATTGTTCGGTAAATGCTTGTAGGATTACGAATAAGTATAACATTAATTTGGCTTAAGTTAATATGATTATGAAATAAAGGAATGGTGATCTGATGAAGATCAAAAATAATTTCGATGATGAGTGTAATAAATCAAGAGGATTTTCGAGTTCAGCTAATAATTAACAATCAGTAAATACTAAATTCTAAATTATCATGTTAATGGGATATGAAATGACGAAATTATCATTGAGACGTAAAAATGACAAATATACCCCCAACTAAGGAAATGATCTAGAATCTACACTTTATTTGATAAAACAATTACGTTGTCTGAAATCTTTAAACTGTTGGGAAAGACTCTGATATCATGATTATAATATGTGAGATAATGAATGTCTTGAACGTATCTTGAAGTCTGGATAAAACCTTGAAGATAAACATGTTAGAAGTACTTCGGCATTCAAAAATGACCGAATTGGCTAAAATATTCTCAAGCTCCGATTTTCTTAAATTATCTAAAATAACATATATACCCTTGAGTTTAGAAATTGAATAAATGGTTTAGAAAGACCGAAAGGACCATAATGGCTAAGATGATCAAAATATATTTGAGCACCAACTTCTAAAACGGCTAAGATATCCTTGACCTCTAGAATGATTAAGTTACCGACATGAATCAACATAAGTGAATACCCTTGAGAAATCTTAACCCAGATAAAAATCTTGATAATCGTATCGTTTGTAAGGGTCGAGAAACATAACCCAGATATGATGGTTATCTCGGATACTGCTTTGTATTGGTTTATTAAAATGCAAAGACATGTTAAATTGTGCGGTAAAGGACCAATAATGATTACGAGGGTGATCAGTTCAACAGTAAGATGCTACCAAAAACTAAAGAATGAACATCCATAATGTGTATTTATATGGATACTGGAAATCGCAATAATATTGTCATATGGCGAAAGCGATTGGTTTTGAAAGTCTGATTAGCCATTTAAAAGCCACAGATTGTGCGAGCTATAAATTTTACCCTTTTAGGTTGTATTACCAAATTGCCCATGGGAGTCAAAATGACCCAAAATGCTCTTATGAGCAAATTGCATGGTACTCTTCGAGTATAATTAAAATCTTGAATAATCAAATATACTTGAAATCTGGATTGATCCTGATATACTCGAAATCTCGAGTTTATTCGGTAAAATTGATTTATTGAATAATCAGGATATATCAGAATGTGTGGCTGACCTTGAGCTGAAATTCTTGTATACTTGGATGAAGTCGATGATTATCTAACTCTTTCGAATAAGGTCCTTAATCCTGAAATTAGTCTAAAAAGGACTGAAGATCAGTGTTTTCTGTCAGTAATTATCAAGGTTTCCTAAATGTCGATTAAACCATTTAGTACGTTTCTTGAACATGTATATTTTTTCTAGTCTGAAACTAAGACTCTCAATCTCTCTGATCCAAATCATAAATTCTATCTGTCTGAAAACATATCTCCGGGTCTGATCTGAAAAACTTACTCTTTAATTTCTGATATTCTGAAAATATATGTATGATTATTGTTTTATCATCATTTCATATGATTTTATTAAACTATCTGATTTGGGGTACTTCTAGGATATGATTGAAGATCTGTAGGCTCAGCGCTGGTAAGCCTTTCTAGACATAAGGCATCCCCTTGGTAAGCTTCTAGGCCTATTAGGCCTAGGGTAAGTCTTTCTATAAGCTCCTAGGCCCAATAGGCCTAGGGTAAGTATTTCTGGATATAGTTATAGGGTACTGCATATCAGTGTACGGTTAGGGGGTAGTTAGATAATTTAAAATAAAATTGGTGTTCTCTTCTGAAATCTACCCTAATGAATTAGTTTATCAATGTCAGAAACTCTCAATATGTCTCTAATATACGCTTAATGCAATACACTAAACTATCTCTTCTGAATCTCCGGGCTATAGGCTTACCGTCTAATACTTGTGTGATCGAACAAAGAACTACTCTGTCACCTTCTAATATATCGCTTCATTGGAATATTGAATCGTAATTGGAGTTATGTTGCTGGAACACCATGACAGTGTTATGCTTTTCATATATTTGCATGTTGCCTAAAGCATTACCTGGTAGTTTTCTATTACTGAGTTTTTTCAGGCTCACGTTGTTTTTACCATCGCAGGTTAAAAAGGATTTGATCATGTTTTGGTGATTGACATCACTGATGAGAGTTCCCTCGGCTTTACTTGCGGAGTATGGTATATGTATATATAGGGGGCATGTAGGTTGTCTTATTTTGTGTTGAGTCTGTAATATTTTTTTTTTGAATTTCTGTTTAATGTATACATGATTTTTCGGTAATGGTGATTTAAGCAAAGTGTATTTTATGATTTTATATGTTCTAAGAAAAGAATTTCATTTGGATTTTTTTATATAATGGGTCGCCTCTGTGACCCGAATATGACCTCCTAGACTTAGGTGTAACGCATAAGCGGGTTTAGGGGGTTACATAAAAACTAAAGTTTAATGACTATTATGTAATTTTTGAAAGTTTGGTGATCATTTTGTATTTTTAGGGATAGTTTAGTGACCATTTGTGTACTTTACCCTTTAATATAAAATAGTTTAAAGGGATAAAGCTTTAGTTAATCCATGTATTTCACTACTTTCCCGCTTTAGTCCCTTAGTTTTTTGCCCATATCAGTCACTGAATTTATTTTTTTGTTCACTTCAGTCTTTGAATTAAAAATAGATAAAAGTAATTTATTTTAATTAATAAAAAGATTAGGGTTGCTAATTGAGTTGAGTAGCTCCTGAGCAGTTTGAGCTCGACTAGTTATGCTTGACTCGAGTTGACTCGAAACCTTAACGATTTAAATTGAGTAAGGCCAACTCGACTCGATAAGTTCGGGAGCAGCTTATTAATTTTTTTTATAGTATGTTAGTTTGGTGTATTTGTGGATTGTTACTTTGGAGTTTAGATTTTTGGAATTGTTTCACACACTATTTTGATCATGTTTTTGTTAATTTATGTTTATATTATATTAAGCTCAATATAGTATTACTAGATTTTACATATATTTAAAAACAAGGTGAAAATTCTGACGAGCTTAACGAGCAACGAGCCGAGTTGAGCAAAATTTTATCGAACTTATTGAGTATTGAGTCAAGTCGAGCACGAGTTGAATGGTTTTCGAGTTGAGTTGAGCACTGCCAACTCGTGATCGACTCGCTCGATAAGGACCCCTAATAGATATGTATCAACCAACCAAAATAACTTAATCAACTAATAACTTCAACAAAGACATTGTAGCAAATTTAGTGTAATGTGGACAAAAAACATATCAGGGACTAATGTGAGAAAAGTAGCAAATTTAAGGGGCAAATGAATCTTTATCCATATTTTAAACACAAAAGTTAACAAACAAAATAGAAATATATCAATTACGAAATCTAGCTTAGCAGTCATGGGATTTTCTTTTTAAAGTTCTATTCAACTTTGCTTGCCTTTGAAATAAAGAAATCCCCAATGTTGCCTCTTAATTAACATTAAATTGAATTTAGGGCGGCGTATGAAGTAATTATTTTTAGACCTAGCATGCAATATTCTAGGGGTTTTATTGCAATTTGATTAATTGAAGATTAGTTTGGTCTAATCTCTATCAAGATTAACATTTTTTTAATATTTTTAATGTGGTCTCAAGATAACATTTGTTTATTTTTTTTACAAATTTTTGTTCAATTTTAATATAATAAATTCACACACACTCTGCAAACAAAATTGTTCAAATTCGAATATCTTAAGAAAAATATTTTTTTCACTAGGATCATTCATTAGATTCGGATGATACTCTTATTCATTGGTAGGATTAATAAAAGATGACCAAAATGATTTTATTTTCAAAACTTATTAAGTTGGAAAGGTAGAAGAAATGGTAGTTTGATGGTTAATTAATGAACAAGTGGGTGATTTAATTATCTTTAATTATTGTATACACTTATGAATAATCTTATACAATTTCAATTAGCCTTTGATAGAAAGCAAGCAAATGCTAATCATACACTTAATCAAGAAAATTTTACTATTAGCAACTAGTGTTTGGACTTTGATTAACATTTGGGAACAATAATATACTAGGAGAATTTAACAATGCCAAATTGAGTTAATCGAGTTGACAATAGGGGTGAATTTTTTTTGAATCAAGTCGAGTTATTCGAGTTTATGTTTAAATTTAATTGTAAATATTTATATTGTTATTATACTGATTGATTTCAATTTAAAAGGCTCTCTATTACTATATACGATGTACATATATATCTCTTCATAATTGATATACATATATCAGACAAAGTTGAGGACTCGACTTGAACTTGAAAATTGATCTACTAATTACTAAAATTTTCGAGTTTAGAAGCCCCGTTTTATAACTCAAAATTTATTTAAATTTTTTTTAATCAAGTTGAATTAATGAAACTACAATTTGAATTGAGATGAAAATTTTCAATTTTCGAGTCGTATTTTCCTCACCCTATTTTATAAATTTACATTCATGTCCTACATATTAACTAGATATATATATATACATGTATCTATCTATGTATTTGTAGAAAATACATTATTAAGTATTTGTAGTCAAAATTGTTGAACATTGAACCTCACCTAGAATCACATTCATAATAGAGAGTCAAGGTTGTTGGGTTGACTTGGGACAAAATAAACAAGCAAAGCAAGTGGTGGAAGAGAAAATGGAAATGATGTACATTGAATTGTATACCCCTTTTTTATTTTATTTAATTATGATTGTCTATGTGGTCCATTTGATGGAAAAATGAAATTTGACACATTGGGCCATTTCCTAGGGGTTTCTAGAATAGGTTACAGCCATTGAATCTAACCCAAAGCATTTTTTTTAACTACAGTTATCCAACGCATTAATTGATTAATTCGAATCAGATACTGTAAGAATACATTATAGGATAGTTCTCTTAATCTAATTTTTTTATTCACAACGTTATGATTTAAATTTTAAATCTTTATTTTTGTTTAAGAGATTTAGTATCTCATTTTATTATACTAATTGGTTGTTGATTAAACCCGAAGTATTTTTATTTGAATGCAATTTTTTTTTTGGATTAAGGGGTAAAAATATCAATATCACCTCGAATAAAATTCTAATTCAAAAATTATGAATAAATAAAAATATTAAAAATATATTTTTTTAAAAAAATTGAATTTGATTCCATTTTAAATAAACTCGTGAACTTTTTACAAAGTACAAAAAGGCAACGGCAGTACTTAAATTTTCCTCGTTTTTTCAATGAGCATATAGATGGATAAACACGGCGCCTGTTGGTGATGTGGACAATAAATACATTGGCCGACGTTTCTATTTTTTTTCGTTTTATATTTCATTGTTTGGTTAAAATGATAAATGACTCGAATTCAAATAATTTAGGGTATACAGATGTGATTTTAATATTTATATATCAATTAATTTAATATGTAAAGAAAAATAATATAATTATACTTGTATGTAAAATTTTGATCTAATTTAATATTTATTTATCGATTGGAAATATTAGTATTTTTTAAGAGTAATTATTTTATGCACAAGAGCTTGTGAAAACTTTATTTACACAAACGTCTTAGTTTTAAGAGTTAGGGACTTTGTGTAGGGTTTAAAGTTTAGGGGTTTAAGTGTAGTAGTTTTAAATCTAAGGGCTATTGATAGAATTTTGGGTTTAGGGTTTATAGGTTAAAACCTAAATCTCTACCCATATTACCCTAAAGCCTAAACCTTAACCATAAATTCTAGCCCTAAATTCTAACCATGAACCCTAAACTAAAACCCTAAACCCTAAAATTAATACGCTTGTAGAAACAAAAAGTTTCCACCGCCTGTGTATAGGATAATAATCCATTTTTTAATATACATTTATCATTGATTTTTTGATATATCAAAATATAACTCTCTTTCTATATATATTGAATTAAGGATATTTGACTAAATTACTCATCTTTGTTTCCTCATATTCCATTAGATCATGGATTCTAGACCTACTAAGAGTACTCTCCTTCATTTTCCTAGAGTCTATTACCTTCCTTCTAGGTATGATTATGATTAGATTTAGGATTTATAAAAAAAAGAATATTTAGGTATTTTTAGTTATAGTACTTTTCTAATACACATGATGTGTAAAAAAATAAACAAATTTGCATATATAATCCTTAAAAACTAAAATCTAAATCTCTAACTCTGAACCTTAAATATTAACCATCAACCATACAAACTAACCTCTTAAACCCTAAACTAAAGTCTTAATCCCTAAAACAAAAAAATGCATATATATATATATATATATTGAATGATTTTCCTTTTAATTAAATATAATTTACATTAACATTGTGATATATCCTCCTCAAGAGTTTATTATATTCAGGCATAATGTTAAAAAAATACCCCTAACGTTTGACTGAATAGTCATTTTAGCCTTTATTTTTTTTGAAGTAATTTAGCCCTTAACATTTTATTTGGGTTAAAATGACCCCTCTACGAATGAAGATGTTAGTCAGCTAACGTTAAATGGCTTGAAATAACGTGACAAACCTACATGGCAATGCACGTCGTGATAACAGTATCATATAGGCAAATATGCTGGCTTTAGAAATGACACATCAATCAAAAATAATTTTATAAAATTGTATAAAATATAAAATATTTTTCTTCTAACGTGTCATTCTGTCAATTCATTTTAAATTATTTATCATCAGTTGACTAACCATTTTCGTTCACAGAGGGGCCATTTTTGACCCTAAATGAAACGTTGATGACTAAATTGCTTAAAAAATAGGGATTAAAGTAACTATTCAGTGAAATATTAGGAGTATTTTTTGATATTATACTTTATATATACTATTTGATATCTAAATAGGGATGGCAATGGGGCGGGTTTTTGGCCTCCCCGACCCGACCCGACCCGAAATTTAAACCACCCGACCCCACCCAGACCCGACCCGACTTTAATTTATCATATCCTTGACCTGACCCGACATAATAAAAAAATATACCCCGACCCTAATATTTTAATAAAAACCCGACTAAACCTGACCCGACCCGACCCAAAAAATTAATAAAATATTAAATAATATATATCCGGTCGGGTCGGGGAAATTTCACCCTAAACTCGAACCCGACCGACTTTATTTTTTCAATAACCTGAACCGACCCGAATCCGATTTAAAAAAAAAAACCCACCCTTATCAGGTCGGGTCGAGTCAAGATCTTACGAGTTCGGGTCAAATTGCTATCCCTATATCTAAATTTTGATAAATATCCAAATCAGTATGAGAGTACAAGAGAGTGTGTTATAAGCCCAATTTCCAGTACTAATCCAATCAGCCTACCTATGTGGACATTTGATTTGGACATAGAAATTAAAAGGAGAGGTGCATGCATTGGATTTGGTTGGCTTCAAGTTGAAGTAAAAGAAAATAAAAAATGCACTGAATTTGAACACAAGTTGTGGACATATTGCCTATTGGGAAGCTATTATAATGTTGGTCCGATTCATAACTTCAGATGAACCCTAAGTCTTTTGTTATCATAATAAGGATTAATATTCAATACATCGGCGGTGCTTTAATTTTATAGTTTAGAGTTTAGAAGTTTATAATTTAAGGATAGTGGTTATAATTTAGGGTTTATGATTAGAATTTATAGATTATAGGTTAGGGTTTAGGTTTAGGGTAATATGGTGAGGGATTTATGTTTTAACTTATAAACCCTAAAATCTAACCACAAATCCTAAATTTTAATCACAATCTCTAAATTCTAAGCCCATAAACTCTACACCTTAAACTGAATCTCTAAACTCTAAAACTGAGGTGTTTGTTAAAATTTTTAATTTCCACCGTCAGTGTATAAAATAATTACTCTTACAACGATAGCTTAAACGATAAAATAAAAAACCTCGAATCAATAAGTGGCGAATCCATGGAGCCACCTTGATAGCATTTCCATACCTATGTTTTGGGGGAAAACCCAATAAATTTAGCATGTGTAAAGGGAGGAAAAACTAAGAAAATTTGTATACCCATTGGGGGGGGGGGAGAATATTAAAATTTTAGACCTCATTGTTTAATTTATGAATCCGTCACTGCAATCAACTTTGCAAATTGCATTATCTTCTATTTTTCTTATAACCCCAAACCTCTGAATTCATGGGAGATGTGAAATGATTTGAACATGATGCTATGTTCTTCCATTCATGGGCGGAGGTATTATGAAAATAGAAGGTGCAGTTGACCACACTTAAATTGTTAGGTATGGATTTTTAAAGAGCTAATATAGAATTTTTTTATAAAAAACATTAAATTTGACTCCATTTAATTTGTTGGGATACGGGGTCAACAATACTTATTATAATGATATAAAAATTCTCGGTACCTCGTACCTTACTCTAACACAACTATATAAAAATTCTGGCTCCGCCACTACTTTCGTTTAAAGAATCTTTCAAGTTGAATAATTTTGATATGTATGGGCAATACATGTTTGTTGCTTTATTAAAACAGACAAGTTGCATGTGTCTTTGTCGTGCATATGCAAATCCAAGTTGTTGCATGGATATAAAATAGATCAAGTTGGGTTTTATTTTGGGATGGGTTCATGTTTTCTTTATCACAAGGGCATGCATGTATGCATGTATCTGTTGACATGCATGCACATTGTTTTGTCCTAAAGAATGTATTTATTCTTCGACTTTACTAGGTACAAAGATCTTGGTAAGTCACATATTACCAACCAGACATACTAATAAATAAAACACAACATGGATATGAAATATAGTATGGTCAAATTAATGAACCTGTTGAACATACACAAATAGATACATATGCAATGAATCAGTCTAAATTTAATAATAATAATAATAATATATTTTATTTGAATTTACTTGTAGAAATAAATGTCAATACGTAAAAAAGTTTTATTAGTTTTAAACAATAGAACAAGGTTAGACCGTGGCTAGTCATTATAGGTTTTCAAATGGTCGATTTGGTTATTAACGTTACCGAATTAATATTAACTGAATTTCTAAAATCTATAATAGTTAATCGAATTTTTTAAAAAAATAATTAACTAAATCGAATTAAAAGTGGTTAGTTTGCTCGATTTCCGAATTAATAGAATTTTAAAAAACTTTGAATTTTTTTGTCCTCTCGGTTTTCTGGGGGCTTTGCCCTGGCTAATCTAGACCGACTTGCGTCACACACCTGGTTTTGATGGATGAGTCTCCCAAAGGGGATTTTCTGCATACACAAGATCTCAAACTCGAGATATACTTAAGCGATATCAAGCTGCTTATCACTTAGACCTACCATTTGGTTTGATTTTTGCCCTTTTGTTAGATTATTTTGAGCTTTTATTTTCTTCTTCTCTTTCTGTTTGATCTATTGGGTCTGAAATATAAAGTTTGGGAATTAAAATTAGTGGGTTTTAATATATTGGGTTTTGAGTGTAGAAATATATATTAAATAATTTTAAAATTCTCGTTATAGCTTAATTCAATTAATTAACTGATTTTAAACTAAAGTATTAAATAATCAAAAAATTTAAAAATTTTGAACTGATTCTGGTTAATCAGTTAATTGAGTTGACTAAGTTTAGTTGATTAATTTCGTTAAAACATAATTGTGCACACTCCTATCAGTAGGGGTGAGCATTATTTGGTTTTAACCGATTTAACCGATCGAACCGAATTTTTTTATTAATCGGTCGGTTAATTTTAAGTATGATCGGTTAACATTTTTTTTTAAATTGGGTTTGAAACTGTTTAATTAACTGAAAATATAAATTATAGTATATTATATATTATTTACATATATCTTTATTCTTAGGCTCATATTATCCTATATTATTTTTCTCAAACTTAATTACAGCGGTGTAAATATGTGTATTAGCCTCATATTATCCTATATATCTAAAATAAATTATCCTTATGATATATATTGTCAAAATAACATAATTACACCGGTGTAAATTAACCTAATTAAATTAGTTGGGCTATGTGTTTTTAGTAATCATTCGTGCCATATCAGATGAGATTAGACGTGGGATATTTATAATTTTTTGTTTAATGTTATAATGTCCACTGTTATTTTAAAATAGAAAAACTTGTAAAAAAAATTGATTAATTCGGAAATTGACTGAGTTATTCGGGTAATTATTTTAAGAAAAATTTAGTTCAGTTAACGGTTAAAGAGACAAATTTTGATTAATTCAGTTTTGACTAATTCGGTTCGACTTCCGATCGAATTAACTGAATGTACACCCTTACCTACCTGGAAAGGACCTGAACTCCTGTGTGAACTGCACGATTAAAAAGATTTGTAAAGGTTTGGTCCAGATTGTGATTTTCACATGTTCACCAGACTTCACGAGCCCACATAACCTCATTTCGGACCTCGTTTTAACCAATTCCAATTCCAGAGTATGACAATGTTCTTTGGAATGACAGTGAAAACCATTTTCTCCCAATTATCTCCTCTAAAAAAGATTTAAACCAATAGGATTCCAAAAAACCCCTTTCGCTATTCACTTCAAATCATTACCCTAGTAGTTCAACAAAGGTTTAAACATGGCCAAATTACAAGAAAATGAATAACAGGACAAGTTAAGATGAAAGAAGAAAACTGTGTTTTGATCACATTGTTTCTTCCTTTACACCCACAGCTATATACAATTTCTTCAACTTTTTCTTTCTTTCTCTGATGTTAACTTTCAGTCGTACAATCCCTCCTGCTCCCATACTTCCACCAGAAAATCGATCATTTCCTGTTGATTACGAGACATCAGAAGAAAATACGAATGCAGGGCAAGAAATGGTGCTTGAAAACCAACAACACATGGAGTTGAACTTACAGAAAGGGGAATCGGCCGGGGGAATGGATTCCGGGTCCCTAGTAAACTTTCATAAGTAGCATTTAAACTGTTAACATTAGGGAAATCAACACATGCAGTCTTTAGTACTTGGTACAAGATAAGATAAACTTAAAACACTAAATATTTCTCATGGAATGCAACTAAATTGAGGCAAAAATTCGCGTTGGTGAAGGAAAGTAGGAAACTATCTAATAGATAGGCGAGAACTTTAACGGACGGATAACAGCTATTGTGTTGAAGCACAAAATGTCAAACTAATGAGTTACACACCTTAATACAGGTGCTCGACTTTGTTGAGTATGATCCCTATGCTTACTGCTTCCAATCCATTGGAGCCTGATCTGGTTCCAGACGATAAGACCTGCAATTAACAAAAATATGATTGATTGTCCATTTGATTTTGAGAATCTCAAAGTTGACAGTAGTATATAAATAAAATTCAATTATCTTTGTTTGGTTTCATATACTTTGTGGAGATGGAAAAGAATATGTTAATCAATAAAACTTGCCCTCATTTACAAAAGCCGAGTTGCCTAGGCCACCGGTGCTACTGCATTGACTTGGAGTCGGATTCAATGTGCTGATTGACGACAAGCTTTTTTGAGATTGAAGAGCAATGCTTTCCAAATCATATGTGCTGGTGGTGCTCCAAAAATCATCTGAAATGCTAGGCTTCCTCACTTTACGCCCTTGAATTCTCAATCCTTTTGACGGCTGATCCACAGCGATAACCGGTGTAGGCTTAGTGCAGCATCCAAAACAACCACTGCTCTGTTAAAAACCGGGTTAAACCATGCACGTTTACATAAAACATCTAGTAAGAAGCTACTGCAGAACAGAGTCCATAGCAAAAGGTTCTAAAACTTTCAACCAAAATAAATTCGATAATCAGCCCAGATTGCATCAACAATATCACCATAGGACCACAATAACATCAAGGAAACACTCCATAAACTATGTCTTGAAACAATTGCCAATTATATCTCTAAGAAGGATAATACCATGGCCAAAAATGTATGATCACACACAATAAAGAAAAGACAAGATCTATGTGTAAAATCCTTTCGGGAAAAAACACGGACGGACGAGTAGAAATTCACTAATGTCAAAAAAAAAACAATAATACAAGAGGATTGTGACTTAGCGAAAGGAAAAAAAGGAAAAAACACGGGCGGAGGAGTAGAAATTCACTAATGTCGAAACAAACAAAAATACAAGAGATTGTGACTTAGCACGATTCGTAGGTTATTCAAATCTATATTCTAACTCTTACTCAACCTGTCTATTTATAGAGAGATACTTAGCACAATTTATAGAAGTATACTTATGTACGAACACTAACTGTAGAGACATGTCACAACTTGGTAGACAACGCAAATTTTTCGGGCCGAAATAAAACATAATTCGAGTCGCAACTTCTAATGATAATAAATGAATATAACCCTTCTTCTGTTGGACATCTTCTGTTAAAAGATCAGCTACCAAAGGGAATCAAACATATTACCAACTTCAGAGCTGGAAAATTTTCATACAGAAACAGTATTATAACTGGTCAAAAAGAAATCCCATAATCCGAAAACGAAGGGAATAAGTCAACGGTCAAACAAGTCAGTCAACTCATCATTAGCATGAAAATAGTATACAAATAAAGAAAAATAAAACGAAAACATTAAGAAAAAAAGAAATCAAATTTACTTGCCCCATGCAGACGAGAAGGTCGCCGATCCAAGCGCCGATCAAACTACTAACAGTCACCATGTTCTATGTTCTTTATTCCGGCGAAACTACCAAACAACACTCGATCATAAGTGCCCGTCCGTCACGACCACCACCGCCCAACAACAAGAATACGAATAAAAAGGCCCAATTGAAACAGAAACTGAGGAATCGGAGATGGATTACTGGGTACTTGAAATTACCCCCTTATAAAAAGAAAGCTAATTTTGGGAAACTGGGGGAGATATTTTAGGAGTGTTTATTGAAGCAACTTGATCAGGAAAGTTCATAGAAAAACAAAAGGCTCTAGGTTGTGGGTTTTGGGAGCTGGTTTTGAACAACAGATGGCGTTGAGGGCGTTTGTAAAGCACGCTTCTTGCTTGGGATTTGGCCTAAACCTGGACGACCAAATGAATGAAGGAAAAGATGCGTCAAAAAGTCAGTCAATTATAGCGCGTTTTTTTTTCTTCCTTTTTGGTATTCAATCATAAAATTCAATATTTAAAATAAAATAATCTAGTTAAAGCCACGTATTAAAACTATTTTTCTATCGAACTATATATTTAAATTATAATTATACAACTCTTATAAGTTAAGAAATGATTTGAACACCATTTATCCATGAAAACTCTTAAATCAAATTTTCAATAATCCGAGGCAGCTCTTTTTTTTATTGGGTTTTAAGATTTAGGGTTTATGGTTTAGAATTTAAGGTTTAGGGTTTAGGTGTTTATGGTTTATGGTTTTAGGTTTATGTTTTTAGTGTTTCAATTTTTAGGCTTTAAGTTTTAGTGTTTTAAGTTTAGGGTTTAAGATATATTAGTGAATATTTTAATAAATATTTATTCACTTTCAAACAAATAAAGTAATGAATAAATAAAATAAATGGTGGAAAAATAACAACATAGTAGGTTGGTTTGGTGGTTGTGTGTTGAGTCATTTAACCGATTGACCCATGTTTGAATCCTATTCGACACTTTTATTGAATTTTATTTCTTTTTTATGCTTTACAACCAACTAGCCATGTGTCAACATATGATGGTGCCACATGGCATCGTCTCATTATAGTAGCATTGCACGTCATCTCCTTATGCCATGTCAGCCTCAAGCGTTGACCGTTAGTTGACTAACGGTTTACATCCAACGAGAGTAAAATTTAAACAAAAATGAAACGTTAGGTAATTGTTTGGACAAAAATGAAACGTTAAGTAATTGTTTGGACAAAAAAAAGAATAGGTACTAAAGTGACCAAGATGTCAAACATTATGAGTTATTTTTGACATTTTGCCATTATTATAATTATACAACTCTTATAAGTTCTTCCGAGCTAAGCAAAAAATTTATTTAAGGGGTAATATTTTTTTAACAATATTTAAAAAATTAATTATTTATAAAAAGGTGTGATTTTATTTATAAAAAATATCATTTATATATATTTTTAATATACAAGTTATACAAGAAAAAAAATCGAAAAATTTTGAGGTGTCATAAGACATCGCATTCTATAACATGGCTCCGTTCTTCTGTTAAAAAATTATCTCTGATCAAGCATTGACCCGCAACTTCTCATTAAAAAAATCCAAAATTATAGTCCGATTGCACGATAATTTAATTGATGTAATGAATTAATCGAATATCAACACAGTTAAGAAATGATTTGAACACCATTTATCCATGAAAACTCTTATATCAAATTTTCAATAATCTGAGGCAGCTCTTTTTTCTTATTGGGGTGTACCCATAAATGCATGCCGACGAATCGAAAGAGTCGAAGGCATTGCCCTTTCAACATTTATCTGCGTTCCAACTGCTATTTTAGCAATGCAACATGCATACTGATGGAATGAAACACCAAACACAGTACCAAATGTAAATGAAAACTCCTAGCTCCCAGTTGAAAATCAACTCGACAACTGTAATATATTGGCCTTTTGTCGTTCCCCTAATTACCGCGTTTGAATATGAGAGATGCCAGGTTAGCCCTCCACCCGATAATCAATGAAGACGGCGCTTGTGTTTTAGGAAGAAGGGAAGCTAGTCCTGGCCTCATGCTGTAACCAGGCACGATTGGATGCTTCACATTTGTCTCTGCCGTCCTGGAAAAGGTTCAAGAAGCACATTAACAAATCACCAAAGCATCGCTTAATTCAAAGTGTCCACTCTTCCAATAAAAACTAAAACAAAAACTGTTCACAGTCTAGGAAAGGAACCAAGGTATAGAAGTATAAAAAGTTCCTAAATCTTTAAATAGAACTACAGAAATGAAAAAATCATAGAACTTGAATCAAAGACTTCAACAACTTCTAATTTTATGTCACGAAAGCAGGCCATGGAGACGCAAATTAAAGACGATATCTATCTCGAAGTTACGATTCACCCTAAAGATTCAAAAAAGTTTGATGCGCTTTTATTGCAGTAAATAACGTGCCAGTGTAAAATCAGTCATCATGATAGACATATGAGTGCAAGCCCTCAACTGTTACATAAGGGAGCTAAATCCATATGCAGTAAAAATTACTGCAAAAATTGTGCTTTAAAAGAGTAAGAACAACGGGATAATCATCAGCTAGAAACAGGTCCTTGTTATCCCAAATCATAATGCTGCCAATTCTCTAAGCACCAAAAACCTCTGGCGCAATCAGAGATTCAATCTGATTGAAGATGTCACTTGAAGCCTTTTTTAATGGCAAAGATATTCAGAGAAGCAGGACTTCTTTCTCTGTTGTCTTCTTCGAATATCAAGGTTCCTCAGTCAACCTAATAAGAAGCTAAAGGACTTTAAATCAACTAACCAGCGGAAAGATAAAGATAGTCGACCCTACCTTCTTCCAAAAAAAGCATCAGTTCCCTTATGTATTGCTTAAAACAAGGAAATAGCATGCACTTAGGAGAGTACTCGGGCAATATTTTGGACAGGATGGTCAAGGAAATTCATGCCGCTCAGAGCGCAAAAGGTTCAATGAAAAATTGTGTGGTAAAAAAAAACTCCCTTGCAAAAGCATGTACCGATACTTACTCAAGGATTATGAAATCATATTTAAATAAAAAAAAAATTCATAACTGAAGGTGATATATCAGCCTATATTTCCAAAAACAAATAAACTATGCATATTTGTTCCTCGTGTAATCTATCAAAACAACCCTAATCACTATCAAATAATATATTTTCCTGAACATTTCTAAGTATCTGCAGAATAGTTGCCATTAACGGATCAAACTAAGCCGCAGATAAATTCATACCAGAAATAAGCTAACAAAAACAAACGAAAAGATAAAGCAACCATAAGGAGAGAGCCATACGTGGGAGGCACCGTGCCTTCAGACGCAAATGTGGAAAGGCCTTGTCGTTGCTTGTGTTTAGGGTTGGAAGTGCAAAGCACATATACTCGTCCGCGGCGCTTAACGGTTCTGCAGAACTCGCACATCTTTTTCACTGATGCTCGCACCTTCATATTTAACACTGCGGAATCCAAATATCATTGAACAACCGAAATCATATATAACAATAACATAATCTCAAAGGTATAAACTATAAGTAAGAAATGAATCAATTAAGTAGACATTAGCGATTGAAACCCTAACTTTTTACAATAAATTCAATTTCACTCTAAAGAAATAAAATTATGAATTGTTTTTTTCACAAACCAAACAAAAATGAAACACCCTTCACTGGTTAAATAAAACAAAAATATAGCAGAGTGATGCAGAGGCATAAGCACATATAATACAAACCGAACAATAATTCAAAATCTCATGGCTCCAGTAGAAACCAATCTTCAAGTTTTTAGGGTTTTAGAAGTTACCTTATTTAGTATCTTGATCTGTCCGAAACTCGAAGACAAGAGAGTGGTGGTTAGGGGCTTTAGCGGCGGCGGCGTGTGAAGAGAGATGAAACTTGTAGTGGGTCGGGAATTTTGAAGGGAATTTTTATTTTGAACCCTTAGCGATTCCTCGCGTTGGAAATAAAAAATAAAAATGGATCGGGGGAATGGGCCTAAACGGTTGTTTTCCTTTGGAATATATGGAATTGTCGAAATGTTTTTATTTAACCTGTCCAATTTGTTTTTGAAAATGCAAGTGTTACTAGCAGATTTCATTACTCGTAATGCGATTTTCAATCCTTTGGTCTCTTCTCCTCCGAGAGTACGTACGAATTCAGAAATTTAAATTTGGTAATTTACTGATCAGTGTAATCATTTTAAATTAATTTATATTAGTATAATAATGTATTGATAAGGGTAATTTTATTAGAAAAAAATAATTTTAGAGGTAAATGTGTTTATTTGAGAAGTAACAAATAATTTATTAGTTTTTAATATTGTATTATTTAAATTCAATTGTAATTATTTTAAAATTTTAAATTAAAATTTTAGTTAAATTATTTGACATAGTGTCAACGTATTTAACCAAGATTTTTAACGAAACTAACAAATATACTTAAAATAGTTATAAAATGATAGTTTAGGTATTTATTTTGACCAAAAATAGTTTAAGACCTCGAAGCAAAAATAATAATAATTTAAGAGCTAATTTTTTATTTAAACAAAACATACTTAATATTTTTTGGGTAAACTCATTTATTGTCACTAAACTTTTAGGGCGCTTTCACTTTAGTTACTGAAATAAAAAGAGTTTGTAAAATTTTAATTCGATTTTATTACGACCACTGCCATCAAATTTACAACTGCCTCCAAGGCCAAAATTTTGATGAATGGGAACATCGAAGATCAATCACAATGGTGGTAAGGTTTTGGTTGACCAAAAGATTAATATAGTTCGGTTTCAAGTTGATCTGACTGTTAACAATGACAAATCGAAAAGTTTTAATTGAGATTCTTAGTTCTGATTCACCAATATTAACAGCCATATCAAACTGAAATTAAACAATGTTAAACTTCTGAAAAAAGATTCTTCATATAGTAGAGATTGATTGACGGTCGTTCCGTTAATAGAAAATTTAGTCTTGACAATAGTTGTAAATTTGAAAAATAAGGGTTCTTTTGAGAAAAAGATTTTAACGTGTCACATCAGTATTTCTTGACAGGGTTAACAGCAGTGGCCATAATGAAAGTAAATAAAAATTTTAATGACTATAATGAAAGTTTTTTTATTTCAATGACTAAAGTGAAAGTATCATAAAAATTCAGTAACTACCAATATAGTTTACCTTACTTTTTTAATGGTAAAGTGATCTACCATACACAAGGGTGCATCCGCCCCTGTTTGAGAGTTGTCCCTGTTTTTTTTTTTAACAAAATCCGAGAGTTGTCCTTGGAACTAAACCTGTACCGGGATGTATATAAAGGTAATTGCGGATGGGCTTACAGCTTGTTACGACGACTTGGTGCTAATGAGTTGTGACGAGAGACGATAATGATGTGGTGGTTGCAGGTCATGCACGAAGAGTGACAGACGTTCATGATGTCGAGCTTGTTGAAGGCCTTCGACATGTAGTTGAAAAAAATTGGCACAATGGAAGGAGATTCGATTGGTATTGTTAAACGATTCGTGAATAAGAGACTATGACAATTAGTTGATAGTTAATAGCTGAAAACGGATTGTATTAGTTGATTTGATTAGCAGATTGTATTAATTGATTGTATAAAAATATTTAGTAAAATTAACTGATAGTTGATAACTACTTGATTATTTAAACAAGCAAAATGACATATAAGAACATAATTATATTCGGTACTTGTTTGAATAGTTTATTAGTTATCAATATTTTGTATCTATTAATATTAATTAGATTATAAAAATATTTTTTAATATAACATTACTAAGCATATTTAAATTACTATATATTACTTTATTATTTATATATTTTATAATACAACTTAATTAATTATGTAAATATGTGAGTGTGAAGAATTAAAATAAAAATGTTAAATTTAGGTTATTTGGAGATTTTTTATAATTGTTAGGGGTAAAATGATCTTTACAATTTTTATGTCAAAATCTCTAATTTCAAAATCTCTAATTTCAAAAAGCTATTCACCAAACATCTAAATTAGCAAATTTGACCAATCAAACATCTAATTTTAACTAAAATCGCTATTTATCAAACAAGACATATATCTCTCCTTGATAGGCATTTATTTACATGAGGAGCGGACTTTTTTTATTAAATAAAAATATATTATATTTTCATGCTGAAATTCGAACCTATACAATTATAAGATTTTTGAGTCGTGAACTCTTATCGATCAACTTGATTGATTGTGTGCAGTCTCGTTATATACAACGTAATGACAATATTGTTGCTCATATTGTAGTTCAGTGGCTTTTGATTGTAATAGGGCAGTATGCTTGATCCTAATTTCACCGACATTGACTATAAATTTTTTATTTGAATTTTTTAATTTGTTTTTTATTTTTAAGAATTAAAGGTTAAATTGACCCTCAACAAAAAATTAAAAAATCAATTAAGTCTTTAAAAAATTTCACTCAAATGAGCTCACAGAATTCTAATTACGATCAATTAGACACTCAAAATTCAAATTGCGATGAATTTAGCTCTTTCGTAACGTTGACTATTACATTTGACAGTTAACTCAAAAGTAATTATTATGATAGCGACACATGCCACACTCTAGACGTGTCACGTCATCAAAACCGTAAATAATTATTTAAAAAAATTAAAAAATATATCCTTAAAATTATAAAATAATATACTTAAAATTCAAAAATAAATAAAAATTTTGAATTTTTTAAATTATAAAAATTAAAAATATAGAAAAGTATTTAAAAATTCAAAAAAAATTAAATGTGTAAAAATTAAAATTATGTATAAAATTATAAAAAATATTTTTTTACTTAAATCAAAAAATATAAAAATAATTGTAATAATTATTAAAATATATATATAAATATTTATAATAAAATAATATATATAAATGGTATATATTTTTAAATTATATTTTTGATTATAAAACATCAAAATTTCAAAAATTTTTAAAATGCCCAAAATTTTCAAGTCCCTAATCCTACATTCTCAAATCCTCAAATCAGTTTAATCTACAGTGAAAGTTGTTGGTACTGTAGTTGACGACGGTGCTGGTGAGAACAAATATTGAAGGAGAATGAGTTGGGCAATGTAAGAGGTGACGAATGCTAAGAATGGGGCAAAGACGGCAAAGATGGGAGGGGTTTTTATGCAATAAGAAGTTGTTGGTGGTTGAATCGATGCTAATGCTTATTTTAGGGATTTATGAGACTTTTTTTGAAAGAAATTAAACTATGGTATTTTTAGAAAAAATATATTATTTTATATTTTTATAAAAAAACTAAAGGAAAATAAGAAAAATTAATTTAATTTAATATATATTTTTTATAATTTTATAGTTTTTTTATAATTTAATTTTTTTTTATAATTGTGTAGATTTTTAAAAAAAATTAATTTTGATGATATGACACGTTCAGAGTGTGTCAAGTGTCCTTCTATCTTTGACTGTTAGAGAGTATTGACGGTCAACGCGGTCAACGTAACGGAAGAGCTAACTTGGATGTAATTTGAATTTTGATGGCTAAATTGGATAATTTTTTTTATAAAAAATAATTATTTTTAATTTTTTATTTAGGGCCAATTTTAGTTTTAAGCTTTTTATTATTATATATATTTTTGTTTTTATTGGGGGGGAGGGGGAAATATTTCTTTTGAATTGTTAAAAATTTTAGAATCTATCTTACACAATTGTTGTACAGTAACAAAATGATTTCATCTGGTGGTGAGAGAATGTGATGGCAAATTAGATTCCCCATCTCGTAACCTTAATTATACTATTGGTTATTTTGTTGCCTTCTCTCAACACAGGCTCAATATGAACCTCCCATTGATAATGAAGAAGCAATTTACTAAAAAAATCCAATATATATATATATATATATATATTATTTCTTTCTTTCTAAAATTTCCAAAAATCATGTTGTTATCTTTTAAATTTTCCTATTCCTTTGACATCTTTCAATTTTAGAATTTGTATATAGATATTTTAATTTCTAAAATTTATTTTTTGATATTCTATTTTTTCTAAAACTTTTTTATTATTAAAAATTCAATTTATATATTTAATTTTAATACTCATGAATGATATATGTATTGTTATCATTGATTTTGGTTTTTTATAACTGTACAACAAAGTTTGATACACAGGCTGTGTAAATATTATTTTATACAAGCATGCATATTTATTCTATAAAATTTAAAACCTAAAGTTTGATACACGGTCCGTATATCAAATTTTTTTATAATAAAGTATATATTTTAAAATGAAAAAAAAAAAAATAAAGGTGGAATGTCCGTTTCAGATATTCCTTTCCCGTTCAAAAAAAAAGATATTCCTTTCCCGTTCAAACAAAAACTCACTCCAAGTCAAGCACGTGTCGAGTTTCAGTTCCCTAAAAAATATCGTAAAATTAATGGTAAATATATATTTTGGTACCTAAGTTCGATTTGAATGTATAATTTGATACCAAAACTTTTAATTGTTTTGACCTTTAGGTATAATTTGGTATGTAATTTTTTTATTTATAATTAGGTTCCTAAATTTAATTTGTTAATTTAAATTGATATCCAAATTTTATTTTTAACTAAATTGATACTTACAATAAAAAATATTTAAAACAATTTAAACATTGAAAATACATTTAAATATCAATTTAAATTCAAAAACGAATTCAAATGCTTAAATAAAAAATTATTGCAACTTGAAGATTAACTCAGATACCAAAATATATATTTTCAAATAGTTAAAATAAAATATCCTAACAAATAAAAAAAATACAGCTTTCTTTGTTTTCCGAAGGAATGAAACCAAAAAAACTCGATCCGATTGATCCGATCTGTTTATTCGTTGATTCCATCCGAAATTTCGAATAATTTGGATTAAATACGGATAGTTGTTTTGCATTTGGATCGGATATCCGATTATTCGATATGCGAAAATTTAATTTTTTTTATAGTTATAAATCTTGTTATATTATATTTTTACTTGTTATATATGAAAAATTGAAATTTTTATGGATAAAAATTTGTTATATTCAATAATTTGTTGATTGTTATATTCGAAAACCTAAAATTTTTATAGATATGACCGCCAAATTTAAAAAAAATAATTAAATTAAGTCATAATTTCGAATACTCAAATAGCCGAATATCTAATCTGAAATTTAGAATATCCAAAGTATCCGATTTTTTTTGAATCGGATACGGATCTATAACTTACCTATCTTAAAATTTTGGATATCCGAAAATTTGGATCGGTTGGATCGGGTATCCGACATGGACACCCCTCTATGATTTTGAAAAAAACCCAACGGATATTCTAGGCTTTCCCTCCGAATATTCTTCCCATCTCCGTTATATTCCCACATTTTCCTCCGCCAACTCCTTCCTCCCTTCCGTTTCTCTTTTTTTCCTCTACACTCTTTCATTTTCTCACCATCCAATCACTACTTTTAAGATTGAAAACTTAGATTTTCTGCCATGAAATTTGGGAAGAGCCTCAGCAACCAAATCGAGGAGACGTTGCCTGAATGGCGGGACAAGTTCCTTTCTTATAAGGAGCTTAAGAAGAAACTGAATCTTATCGAGCCTAAGTCCAACGAGAGGCCGAATAAACGGCTTAGATTGGATCAAAATTCTGGTGAACTTGTTGGTTTCGGAGGTAAAGTCGGCGACGGCGACGGTATGTCAAGGGAGGAGTCCGATTTCATTAAGCTTTTGGAAGACGAGCTCGAGAAATTCAACGCTTTTTTCTTGGAGAAAGAGGAAGAATATATCATTAGATTGAAGGTAATTCCAACGCTGATTTTATTTTGATCTGTTTTTCTTACCGGCGGGGGATTGATTTCTTGTATTTATTTAATTTCTCCGGTTTTCTCCGTAAACAAACTGGATCCGGATCGTTGTCGTATACTTTAAATCAAGATATCAAGTTATTTTGGGTTTGATTGCAGGAATTACAAGACAGAGTGGCGAAGGCAAAGGATTCCAATGCAGAAATGATGAAGATTAGGAAGGAGATAGTGGACTTCCATGGCGAGATGGTTTTGTTGGAGAATTATAGTGCCCTTAACTACACCGGTATTTCAACTTTCTCTTTCTTTAATCAATACTTTTGTTTGTTTAATCAAAGATATTGCCAGTTGCTTTCTTTTAACGCTTTACATAGTTGATAGCACAATTGTTAGCTGGCTGCATAATCATTTAATCATGTATTTGTTGCTTGTTTGTACAATTTTTTTCATCATAATCGTGATTAAGCTATTAAACATAAATATAAATTTTAATATGTTAGAGATCAGATGTTGTTTTGATAGAATAAAATCATTATGTATTATTGCAACTTGCAATCCCTGTAGAAGAACCTGAAATTGCTAAAGAACTGAAGGGTCCATTCATCTTGAATTACTTTATTCGTTCTATCCATCCCGTGTTCCTTCCGACACAAACAACTTATCCACATACATTCTTTGATTAAAAGTTAAATATTCTACTTTTAATGGCCACCTCTCTTTGTGTTCAGGGATGGACCCGGATGCGATTGCATCCTGAAAATTTTAAATTTATATATAATTTTAAGTTATTTTTTTATATTTTTTAGTGATATTTTAATTTTGCACTCTTGAATTTCTATTATAATTTCTTAAAGGTTCCTACACGTGACCATAAGACTTTGCGCCACTCCCTTGCTATGTTTTGAGCATTTCCTTTGGTATTGCGGCAGCCATTGAATAGATACTTTTAAACTATGAAGCACATGTATTTCAGTCTAAAGTCGTACCACGTACTTGATACATTCGTGTACTGGAGATATATCGGGTATGACTTGGGTAACTGCAAGTAATTCTTCTCTCTATTTTTTCTTCTTTTATTCTCCCACTCATTTTCTGCCCTTTTCTTCTTTCCTTTTTACTTTCTCTTACTCACATAAATATATAAGTATGTGTGATTACATGCTCAAATGACTTTTTATTTTTATATTTTTTTAGAATTTAAAATTTATTTTATATTTGTCTTGTCATTTTAAAATTTATCATTTTCTGTCCGTACCCTACATTCGTAGTCGTATCAGTGCAACGTAGCTTTTAAATATCGTATGCACTAACCGTGTATAAATTAATGAAATCAAATGACACCATATGCTTTGTTTATATAAATTATTTGAATGCTATGAACAGGGTTGGTGAAAATATTGAAGAAGTGTGAAAAAAGAACTGGTGCTCTAATCCGCTTGCCTTTCATCCAAAGGATATTGCAACAGCCTTTCTACACCACCGACTTGGTTTACAAGCTGGTCAAGAAATGCGAGGCAATGCTGGACCATCTCTTCCCCAAGAATGAAAAACCGGCATCGGCTTCAGCCGAAGAAGCGAGGAATGGTGGCAATGGTTGCGATGCTTCGATATCATCATCATCATCGCCGGTGTCTAGGACGGAAGATTTGGTCAGAACGCCCAAGGAGCTTGCGGATATAGAGTACATGGAGAGCCTATACATGAAAAGCACCGTGTCGGCATTGCGGATACTAAAGGAAATTCGGAGTGGAAGCTCCACCGTTAACGTTTTTTCATTGCCTCCCCTGCAAATAAGTGGGTTGGACGAGACATGGAAGAAGATACATGTTCTTGAACAAGCAGCAAAATAGTGGAATTTGAGTATTAGGAGAACTGTGTATTTTGACTCCCGTAATCCTGTTGCGTTAGTTTGGTTCTAGACTGTAATTAGTTCTGGGTTTTTTGTTATTGTAAATTTTACGTTAAAAATAATAATGGAAAAAAAATCTTCCGTTATCGGGACTTAAACCCGGGTCTGTCGGGTGAGAGCCGAGTATCCTAACCAACTAGACTACAAAATTTATTTATATACGAATTTTAAATTTGTAAAGAGATCGTCCCAGTCCCCTTAGATCCATCCTTAAACCAAATTTCCTTAGTAAAACAGTACAAATTCTAAGTGTATGTTATGCGGATTCATTTTCATAACCACAACAAATACGGTTCGCCAATGATGTTATATTCTTCCTATTCTGAACCTCATTAGTGCTCGATTTATTTAAATAGCTCAAATTACAAGAAAAAATGAACCCTTTCGTTGAAAAAAAAAATGATCCCTTTCGGGAACGTTCATTCTCCGAATATGAATTTCATCATAAGCTGAAGAGACTGAAAACTTATAGTTGCTCTCAAAGCAACGATCTGGGGAAAGATCTGTATTAACAAGTGGGACTAGTATAGCCAAAATTAGGGACAAACACATGATTTTATACAAGTGGTACAAGTAGTGGCGTATTTGCCCACCCTGAACTTTTTAAAGTTCACACATTTAATTTTAAATTTTTATGAATTAGTATTTATTTTTTATAAAATTTTTATGACTTGTGCACCCCTGAAATTTTAAAATTCTTATGACTTGTGCTCTCCATAAAATATATTTTGACTTGTGCATACCCTTAAAAATATTTTTAAATCCGCCACTAAGTACAAGTTATTAAGAAACTATATTTAAAATAAATGTGCGAAATTACAAAATTATAAATTAAATTATTAATAAAAATATAAAAAGATATTTAAATTATAAAAGAATTTATAATTTTTAAAGAATGTGACTGCGCTCAAAATTCTCCATGTCCTTCCATGGCCAAAATTAGTTGTTTTAAATCCTCTGAAATAACATCACGAGCCTCCCCCAAAGCCCACCTTTTTTCCTTCCGAAATGGAATTCGCAACCGGTTACACCTTGTTGTCCACGTCCTGGATCAGATTTGTATCATTTTTTTTATAGGTGCACTTCCCACCCACCAATCGTGCCAAAAACGCTATGATCAACCAGTCGTGTGAACAAAAATCCCTTATTTTTTTAGTGTTTTTTTCTATGCTCAAATATTAAAAAAAATAAATTTTAAGTCTTAACTCTAAATTTTAAATTTTGGACCATGAATTTTAGACCCTAAAAAATACATTTTACCTCTAATACTCTAAACTTTAATCTTAAAGCTTAACCATAAACCTTAACCTTAAACCTACTTTTTAATATAAGACATAAATGAGGCACTAAAAAAAGGCATATGATTTATATTCATTTTTGGTATGAAGAATACCTCTCCAGGTGAACAAAAATCATGTCTCCTTTTGTGTCCCAACACTAAAAAATTAAATCTTAAGCCCTAACCCTAAATTCTAAATCTTAAACCCTTCACTCTAAAAAATACACCATAGCCCTAATTCCCTAAACCATGAAACTGAACCCTAATTCTAATTTTTTAATGATAGGACATAAACAGGGACACCAAAAGAGGTAGACGATTTCTTCTTTATCTGAGGTGTGTATGTTTCTATTACGGATTATGGGCACCTTAACACTCCTAAATTTTCGATGTTAAAATTTAACGGCCACTGACATTAAACTCGATAAAACTTTAAAATTTGTGTCACGTATTAATTAATTTAATAGATTGAATTGACCCGATGATGAACTGATTCGGCCTGGTGACAAACTAATTAAAATTAGGATAAAATTTATATAGAATTGTCACATTTTACTGGAAGATAAAATTTATTAAATTATTTTTAATTAAAATTAGGATAAAATTGACAATATATGTAAGTAATGAGGAATAAATGTGTTATTATACAAATTCCATTAATAGTTAAGTTACCAATTTGATAGTTGAGTGACCTAACTGATAAAGTTTTTAGTTCAATGGTGAAAATAGAATCAAGCCAATAATTTAATGGTAGTAAGAGTAATTTACCCTTTCATCACAAATTTTATTAATATAAAACAATTGCGCGTACCAACTATTAATATAATTTTTAATATATTTTTATTTGTCCCGTTCATCATAAAGTTTTAAATTAGATCTTTTAGAATAAAGATATTTTAATATATTTTTAATTTAGTATCAAATTGACTCGTGATATCAACTCAGTCAATCAATTAATAATGATATAAATAGATAGATAGATAGATACAAAATTATGTATATTAAAATCAAGGCATAATGTTAAAAAAAATCACATAACGTTTGATTGAATAGTTAATTTTGTCTCTATTATTTTTTTGAAGTAATTTAACCCTTAACATTTCAGTTTGGATTAAAATGATCCATCTGCGAATGAAAATTGTTAGTCAACTAACGGTAAATGGCTTGAAATGACGTGTCAAATATATATGACAGTGCACGTTGACATGACAATGTCATATAAACAAATGTGCTAAATGTAACACCCTAAACTCAGATGTCACATTTGAGCTTCAAGCCCAACCCGTAACTAGGGCTGAGTATGGTTAACCACAAAATTGAAAACCGATCCAAACCGAGGCATTTGGACGGTTTATGGTTAATAAGTTTACGAACCGTGGTTAACCGAATTGAACCAAATTTGGTTTTTTATTTAATTTATAGTTATTTTTATAATGTAAAAATAAGTATTTTATACTTACAATACTATAGATGCATTTTTAATTATCATTTTTACTTAAAAATTAAGTTTTTAATAAATATTTATGAAAAATACTTTAAAACTCTAACTTTTTAATGTTTAAAAGTCACAAATAAAGCTATTTTGTCAAAATAAAATACAAAATTTCAAAAACTAACGTTAATATGGAAAAATTGAAAACCGAGGTTAACCGAACCGAAAACCGATGGTTACTAAAATAGCTTACCGAATTAAACCGAAACTGAACCGTATACACCCCTTCCCGTAAACATAAAATTTTGATCTAGTTTAGCTCAATCCACAAATTAGCTTCCATAAAATCTATTAAGTTCAAATATTTCAAACATAGTTAAACAATAAAACGTTTACAACGGGAGCTCTATTTAAAATACATTGTAAAAACATTCGACTCATATTTAAAATTATAATACGAGTTACAATACAACTATTAGGGTCCTACGTATACATAACCTAAATAAATCTAAGTACTGTACTCTGAAGAGGCGATGCTGAAATCCTACTTCGATGGTGTTTCTCTAATGCAACATGCTAACCTACTAAAATGCGAACGGAAACAACGATTTCGAATGCTGAGCTCATAAAGCTCAGCGGTACACTTATACTCTACCATGCTTCATACAAATCATAAACATGAACATGTAGCTAAAGATGATGACATGGCACGCGCAAGCGCAAACACACACACACACACATGTATATCAACATACGACAATACCTCTAGTCATCTAAACACATATCAATCAACAATGGATGCGTCAATCTCACAAAGTAAACGTATGCATCATACCACAAACCTGGAGTGAAGCCTTGTGTCACACAGCCTCGGGAGCGTACACTCATACTTGAAATTTCTCATCGAGTATCTTCGAATGAGGTCTGGTGTCACACAACCTCGATAGCATATATTCAGTGTCTTATCTCATGGTGTTGCAATACGCTCTCTAGGTATTCAGATTCCATCAACCAAAGGTGACTCGATTAAACAAGTGGTAAACTCTCGATTCTCAGTTTTATAGCTCACATTATCTCAATAGAAGTCCTTCGGACCACATTCCATAATTTTCCATCCCCTAGGCTCAAACTCAACATTTTTGGGCAGAATGCCCAGTTGGTACTGGTACTGGCCCTCGCGTACTGATACCAAAATGACTCACTAAAATTTTTTAAGCCTGCGCGTGCAGGTACGGGTCGACCCATCGATACTACCTTGAGTGGCGTACCGATATGCGGGAAGTCTGTACCGGTACCGATCTAACAATTCTTCTTGATCAAACAATGTTCTTCAACCTATAAAATTAGGGTACCAGCACGGACTTTTCGCGTACCGATACTGAAGCTCATAAAAGGCTTCATAGGCTCGAGAAATCATCCCCCAAACTCTCAAATCACAACCAACAACCCCTTAAATTGATTTTACTTCTTGTAAGAGTTATTTAGGGTGATTTGCTACCATTTTTACATGTTATTAATATCAATCTCGAGTTAGATCATTAAGAGGGTCTCTACCACCCAAACACCCAAAAATAACCATACACATCAAATTAAACAACCAAAGCATCATCCTTAGAATGTGTATAAAATAAAAGAGTTAAAGGTGTACTAACCTTACTCCTATAGCTGAAACGAAGCTCCTTGCCAAGCTCCTCAAGCTTTCATCTTCCATTGTTCTTTATAAGATTCCCCAACCTCTTTCACTACACAAGAAAGTTGTAAAGCGTATTACAACTTTGTAGGGGTTGAAAGAATAACTATAACATCAATCTAAGGCTGGAAAACAAGATTAAATCTCCTTATGACCAATTTCTACCAAAACCCCTATAAAACTCATTACTTTGCTCTTCCTCCAACAATGATATCCTCACCTTTATTTGTAGATCCTTGATTGTAGATTACAACACTTCGATCTTAAATTCAACATTTTCACTCAATATGACAAAGATTGAACCATTGTCTTTGAGTATTTAAGAAAGATGAAGAAGAGAGATGACGAGGGTGAAAGAGCTAAGAGTAAGATCACCTTCTCTTGTTTTTTACAGAGAAATTAAAGGGGACCAACCTTTCCTTCTTTAAAATGAGGTAATTTACCTTAATACCCTTATACCTTTCTCCCATCCCACTCACAAACTCAAAACTCAAGTCCAACATAAAAAAGAAAGTTCACTAAGGTGTCCTTAAGCACCCAAATGGACCCAACACACAAGGGCCACAACTCGGGTGAATTGATCCATGAATTTTGAAATTCGAGTCGTTACAAGTGTTAACTTGAAAGAATGTCGCATCGGTCAAAAAATAAATTTATAAAATTATATAAAATATAATTTTTTTTTCTACTGACATGTCATTATGTCAAGTCATTTTAATATGTTTACCGTTAGTTGACTAATAATTTTTATTCGCAAAGGGACTATTTTTACCCAAAATGAAACGTTGATGGTTAAATTGCTTTAAAAAAGAATAGAGACCAAAGTGACTATCCAGTTAAATGTTAGAAATATTTTTTAGCTTCATGCCTAAAATCAACTCCAAATTAATCTAGCAAAACAAGACGTTAAATCCTTTAAACAACACCCAAATTTAAATATTGATATTATGAACAATATAAAACACGTATAAACAAATTATCTTATAATAATCTCTATAATATTTTGTTAAACCTATATTTGATTTTGATATAATAGGGACTAAATTGTAAAATAAATAAATTTTAAGGTACTTAATTTACTCACTAAATTGATAGACATTCGAACTTAAATAATTTTCTAAGTCAGATTTTGAATCCCTAAATATTTTTAAGTGTTTTGGTACTCAATTTAGCCAATTTGGTAATTGAGTATTCGTACAACCTATGGCATACCGATACGCTTTTTGGTTACTGAAAATCGTTCTTATGATTAATGGCTTATGAGTATCAGTACGACTATACGCGTACCAGTACGAATTTTTGAAACTGTAGTCCAATTTGTTCTTAGAGTACCGGTATGACCTATGACGTACCGGTATGGGTTCAATAAATTTAAAATATTTTCATTAAATGTTTTTGACTATTGCCTTGTTAGAAAATCTTGAAACTAACTTTTGAAAGATATGTTATGCGTACCGGAACAACTATACGTGCACCCGATATGGTGTTTTAACTAAATGTTATAAGGATTTCAATGAGCAAAATTAGTACTCGTACGGTACATTCTGTATCGATACCCTTTGTTATTTTATCACTCCATATTGATACGCCTACTCGCGTACAGATACCCCTTTCTTGCAACGTCTCTTTCTTTTTTTGATCGGTGCCGGTACGAGTGCTCGTGTACCGATACCTAGTGTTGCCAAACAACATTTATTGCAGGAAAAATATAGTCCAACGACTCTATTCAATATTCCAACTACCCAAACAGCTAGAAATCAATAGGGAGTATAAAATCAAGTCTTCAAATCTTCTTCAACAATAAGATAACTATCCAGAAGCATTTAAGCACATATCCAACCTCTTAGAGCTTTTATTGCAAAATTCTTGTAACCCGCTTGAGTGTATTTTATTGTAGTTCATCTTTCATCAAGTTTGGGATTTCTAGTGAACTTTGAATTGTACAAACATACATCCTTTAGAGGATTTCATAGTTTGCTTCTTTGTATCCACCTTTAGGAAAAATGGATCACTAGACTTTGGGGTATAAGTCTAGGTGTTTGTAATATTTTTTCCTTTAGCCTAAAAGGAAAGACAAATTAGTGAATTTATGAAAATTCTTAGTGTGGGTAGCTAAGGTAGTGCCATAGTAAATATAAACATTGTTTAGAAGGTTGAACCACTCTAACCAGTTGTGTAATTTTTTTTTCCTTTTGCTCTTTGCTTCCTCCAATTTTTTAATTGCCAAATCACCACCTCTTAGTCATTTTCTATCGATCGTTCAACCCAACATATTTGAATTTGAAGGGTTTAAATGAAAAATAAGTGCCCAAAGTATACCATTTTTTAACTTTAGGTGCCTAAAGTATTTTTTTATAAAAATAGGAGCATAAAATTTCAAAAGTTATAATTTTAGGTGTCCGGCTGTTAACTACCGTTAAAAAAGCCGTTAACCAATACAAAATTGACACGTGTCATTTTTAATTTCTTTAAATTAATTTTTTAATAATTTAAAATTTTACAAAGAACTCTTGAAATTCTAAAATTTTATAAAACAGTCCTAAAATCCCTAAATCCTAAATCCCCAAATCCTCACCGCTGCCGCCGGTCGCCGTCTCCGACCACACCCGTTTGGTCGCTGAACCCAGCCGGCCATTTCCCCTAACTCGATGTCGCCTGAAAACCGGTGAACGATGTGCCAACTGAACATTGAATGTCGAACGTGAAATAACCGTTCAATTGTCACACCGTTTGCCAGTTTTCAGCGACGGCGAATTAGGAGAAATGGTCGGCTGGATTTGGCAACCGAGCAGGTGTGGTCAGAGACGACGGCCGGCAGCGGAAGCAGTGAGGATTTGAGAATTTAGGATTTAGGGACTGTTTTGAACATTTTGTAAATTTTGGGATTTTTTAAAAAATAAATTTTATTTTTTTCAAAAATAATTAAAAAAATCAATATTCATGTCATGTGTCGCTTTTTAAATAGATAACGATTTTTTAATAGCCGCGTACTTAAAATTATAACTTTTGAAACTTTAGACACTTATTTTTATAAAAAAATACTTTAGGCACGTAAAGTTTAAAAATAATATACTTTAAACATTTATTTTTTATTTAAGCCAATGTGAATTAATCGATTGATAGATGAAATATGGATATTTTGTATTTAGTTTAAACAATAAAGCATGGTCCTTTTTACTAGGATATTCCATTATAGGTCCAAATTCCAATAATACGGAGAAGCAACCCATACGCTTGCCCATTTCACGTCGCCATTATTTTAAGCAACCCCAGTCCCAACTTTTTTTCACACTTTAAAATTTCTTTAATTTTTTATGTTTAATCAGGTATTTTATTTATTCGTCCATTAATTTCAATTAAATTTATTTATTTTTTCATTCACAATACTAATATTTATATTTTAATTTATTATTTACCAAGGAAAACTATTTAGATATGATAAAAAAAAAAGAAAAACTATTTAGATCAGTTTAGAGCTTTAGCTTCAAGACAAGACTATTTGAACCGCTAATCCAAAGCCCTTTTTAATCTATTGAAAATTTCGCTCTCTTCTTCTTCTTTCTTCTTCACAGCAACAACCAAAAACAATCCCATTTAAAACTTAGCAAAGAAAAAAGAAGAAAAATCCGTGTTTCAATGGCGTCTCTAACCCCAATTTCCCAGTCCCACTCCTTTCTTAAAAGATCTAACCTTAAAACTCCCCCACCTCCCAATTTCTCTTCCACTTTTATCCTCAAGGATTTCCCATATTCCAAAACTCTATCTTTGACACTTTCCAGGACGGTTTCTAGGAACGTCGTCGTATCGGCCACGACAGCGGAGAAGCCCGGGAAGAGGTACCCCGGTGAGGCTAAAGGGTTCGTGGAGGAGATGAGATTCGTAGCCATGAAATTGCATACCAGAGACCAAGCAAAGGAAGGAGAGAAGGAAGTGAAGCAGCCGGAAGAACGGACCGTCAAGGTATGGGAACCCACCGTTGATGGGTACTTGAAGTTTCTTGTTGATAGCAAGCTGGTTTACGATACGCTTGAAGGGATTATTGATAAGCCTGCTTTTCCCAGCTGTAAGCTTTGTTTCATTTATTTTTTCTTTTGAATTATTGTTCCTATGTTTATTTGTTTTCAGCTTTAGTTTTGGGGTATTGTGTTTGATTTTAGAATCAGATCATCTGGGAGAAGATGGGTTTATTAAGGGAAAATAAGGCTAGACTGAAGCTTGGATTTTTTTATATGATGATATTTAGATGTTGTTATTGGATACAACGGAGTGAATTTGGAGTAATTGCTCTCAATTTGATGAAAAAATCTGTAAAATTGCAGATTGGATGTCTTTTTTTCATGAAAATTCTGTGATATTTTCTTCTGGGGGAATTAAGAATGCAGATTGTATGCCTTTGCTATGCCAAGAATTCTCTCTTTTTTCGTTTTCGGGCTTCTGTTGTTTGGTCTAATGGTTCGATGAAGGTAGATTCAGATAGCCTTTCACATGAAAAACGAAGCACTTTTACCATTAACTTAGATGATTGAATTGTAGCTGTTTATTCCTTGAAATGGATGCCTTTAAAACTATCGGTGGTGCTAACTTCGTGTTAAACCCGAAGTTTCAGATGGTTTGTAATGCACCGCCCTGTTCCTAGCTTTGCTCATATCATATGTATATGCTTGTATGTGCTTCTTGAGTGTGGTATTTTACGGTTTTCTAATACTGCTAGGAAAAGTTAAGTGATAAGCCTGGTCTGGTCTGGTCTGGTCTGCTTCAGATGCTGAATTCAGAAACACTGGATTGGAAAGGTCTGAGAAGTTGGAGATGGATTTACAGTGGTTCAAAGAGCAAGGCTATACCATTCCTGAACCATCTTCTCCCGGTGTTACATATGCCGAGTATCTTAAAGAATTATTCGAGAAGGATCCACAAGCATTCATATGCCATTTCTACAACATTTATTTTGCCCACTCGGCTGGTGGCCGGATGATTGGGAGGAAGGTAAACAGTTAGCTTAAAATGTGTATCGAAAAGTAAATTTCTCAATCCTTATCTACACTGTCTAGAACTAAGCACATGTCGTTTTGCTCCATCTCTCATTCTTCATCTCCCTATCCGTTTCAGTTCCCCATTTGGGTCACTTCATGCATTTCACCGGCATCTATCTAGTGGATAACTGTATATTCCATAGCCATAGCCATACTTATCTTGTAACATGTTGAATGCATACACTTCCTTTGATATCAATGGTCCTTACCTCCCGGCTCCCCCTCCTCCATAAAATGTCCTCACTTAAATGAATTAACTTGATTTATGGGATAGAGCACTCGAGCTCATTTAACCCCATTCTTTCTACCTCTCAGGTAGCCGAGAAGATACTTGACAACAAGGAGTTGGAATTTTACAAATGGGATGGTGACCTTTCCCAATTGTTACAAAATGTGAGGGACAAGCTGAATAAAGTTGCTGAGGTAATATTCATTGTATGATTGCAGACCTCTCTTGTAAACACCATCTCGATTCTGTTTATTTATGACCAACACCTATTTTATGTTATTCGTCGTGGGTTCTTAAGAGCTGGACTCGAGAGGAGAAGAACCATTGCTTGGAAGAAACCGAGAAATCGTTCAAATATTCAGGGGATATTCTTCGATTAATATTGTCATAGTATGCCAAGCATAACTACTTCGTTCTGGTTGTTTTGTTATCAAATCTGGAATTGTTGTGTTTTGATGTGGGATTCCAAGTCAATACTCAACACTGTGGACTGAGCTTGTAAACATATTTCTCAACATTTACTCTTATTCCTGGATTTTTTTTTCTAATACTGTTCAATTACTTGTAAAGTTTCTTTTGTTTTATATCATATTATGTTGATGAATACTGATACAAAATTTGACCTCATAAACAAGGAAAGAAATTTTACAACATAAAACAAAAGACACTATTATTTGTCATTGTATTTTTCAAGATTTTGAAATATTAGTCGTAAAGTACAATTAGATTATATTTTATAAAATAAATCCTCCCATTAAACAAAAGCGACTGTAGCTCAGTGGATAGAGCGTCTGTTTCCTAAGCTGAAGGTCATAGGTTCGACCCCTATCTGGCGCGCGTTTTTTTTAGCTTTGTTGATACTTTTAACTTTTTGTATGAAAGTTGCAACCAGCAACTTTAGTCTGCATATTTGGCTTTTAGCATCTATCTATCTATCTATCACATTTTTTGGCTGACTATTTATTTATGGTGGCTACACTGTGAACAACTTGGTCCCAGATTCTGTTTCTGAGTTTTAGGCCTCACAACCCACAGATTTTACCTGTGGATGACCACCATCACACTTGCCCCACTTCACCATCACACATCAACCATCCATGTTCCGGAAAGTATTCGACCGCCCACGCTTGAGCTTGTTCAATGAATTTGATGCTCAACTTTCCCACTACCTCACAAAAGTTTCAGATTTATGTTTTACAAATTACAGGCTTTATTATTATGATAGTCTTGGGACATAAAGGAGAGATCGTCTCAGACGAAATCCATGAGATTCTAATCTCGTACCTATTAATCTCGTATCTGGCGCGCGTTTTTTTTAGCTTTGTTGATACTTTTAACTTTTTGTATGAAAGTTGCAACCAGCAACTTTAGTCTGCATATTTGGCTTTTAGCATCTATCTATCTATCTATCACATTTTTTGGCTGACTATTTATTTATGGTGGCTACACTGTGAACAACTTGGTCCCAGATTCTGTTTCTGAGTTTTAGGCCTCACAACCCACAGATTTTACCTGTGGATGACCACCATCACACTTGCCCCACTTCACCATCACACATCAACCATCCATGTTCCGGAAAGTATTCGACCGCCCACGCTTGAGCTTGTTCAATGAATTTGATGCTCAACTTTCCCACTACCTCACAAAAGTTTCAGATTTATGTTTTACAAATTACAGGCTTTATTATTATGATAGTCTTGGGACATAAAGGAGAGATCGTCTCAGACGAAATCCATGAGATTCTAATCTCGTACCTATTAAACAATGTATAAATGTGATTGCATGAACAAACTAGCTAGCTTACTGGAGTTTGACTTCTTTTGCTGAACGATTTAGTGACTTCAACCAGAAAGAAAAAGAGTTTGTTTTCCGATATAAAACCTCCCTTTTTTCCCCTGCAACAACAAACATAAATTAATCGTATCAAGCGCCGATTGCTAATATTTCTACATGAATTGCAGAACGGATCCATGCACTTGAAATAACCATCTTCCAAGAAATGTGATGCTAAGGTGAGTAAAATACATGGATGAAGAACACCAGAGCCCGAGTGCATGACCAACACTGATTTCCTTGAAGCTGGTCTTCCTAGTTCATCAAACTCGGGATTCATGGGTGAAAGAAAAGAAGGGACGGAATGAACTCATGCATGCCTAGGACTTTTACAGAACCAAGAATGTAAACATTTCTACAATCGGAAATGACGGATTGAACGGTCGATAAGTCCCAACATTTGGTATCAATTATCAATTACTTTGTTTTGCCAACAGAAAAGGTGAAATACTAAAGTTAATACTCTTACACAATTAAAGAATCTGGTCTGCCCTAAACAAAAATACATCTGTACTGTATTCTATCTTGTTCTTAATAATGATACAAAAAAATAAAAATCAAATTCCGATCCTTGATTCGAACCTGAATGCAAACAAAGGAATATAGATAAAACAAAATGTGATTTAGGACATTGTTTGGCACCTGGTAGTTGGATTTTGAAACTAGTTATTATTTCAGCTCTGCTGCCCCTTGTGATGAATTGTTACGAACCGTGCAGCACCTAGGTAGTTTATATTAACCCAATCCAATATCCTTACACATCATTGGATAATTGCAGGAATCATTGGCTAGATATAACCAAATGTGTTGTATTACCATGCATAATATAAGCAGCACAAAGTCTTAAATTCGACCGCTTAATAAGTATCAGTAGATATCAACTGAACAATGACAATCAAGAAAATATCTAGTTATATGAAACAAGAAACATGATTATAGGCAGAAAGTAGTTAACCAAAATTTTTCTTACCAGTTCCCTCGAAATCAGCACAGACGATGGTATTTCATTTAGTACTTTGATTTTTTTTTTCTGTAGCCTGCTAAACAAAAAGCTAGTGAACTTGAAAGCAGAAAGTTTCAGAAGGATAAGAAATTGAGAATAGAGATTTTAACAAAACCGAATTTCCAACTTTCTTATTTTCAGTTCCATACAAAGATAGATTCTATGCCATCAGACAGCAATGTATGAACTCATAATCTGCACGCTCTCATTACACCACGAAATCGAATCCTTCATAACCGGCATACTCCGGTAGCTCAAGTGAACACTTACTGATAATCTAGGCCAGGTACTAACATAAATTTGAGTGTTGTATTGTTTTCTCCAGCTCTCTATTTTATCATTCTTCTCTATAACAAGCAATTTCCTTAGCCGTTTACAGAATTCATTTTATCCTAGATAACATTAGCATCTGAATTATCCCTTTACAGTTCCCACCTTGCAAATTTACAAATGGATTGAAATTGAACCCATTGCCACTACTTAATGAATTCTGGCACTCCTGGAGCTCTTAAACACCCCATTGACTCGGGAACCTTTATTCGAAAAGAGTTATCAGTAATTATCCCTAAAACCAATTCAAAAAAACAATGATTAACTAAAAAAATGGTCACCTAAGATCAAACCATTATCATTACAACATCCACTTTTAAGTACCTGGTTTTTTAGAAGTGTTGAAGGAATGAACAGGATTGAAGCATAGTGAGTTTGTCATTCTTTTTTTACTACAAAAGAGTTTTCAATATGTTGACCTTTTGTTCTGCAAAGCTTTGAACTTCAGTGAACACAAAAAAAAGTGGGCCTGCTTAGTGTCGAGTGTTCTACTAGACAAGGCTAAAGTGAATTACCCAAACGCCCTTGGCACAGCAGTCTACATCATCACATCATGTCAGTTGCTAATTGGAACTAGAGGGCAATAAGGTCAATTTCGTTCTACAAACAAACCAGGAACCAGCAGCTTATCACTTCTTTTTTCTTGTCAAAAACCCAAAAGAAATATTGCTCTGTGGAAAATACAGTGAGCAGAAAATGGCTAGTGGCTTCCTGTTGACTGCTGCTCCATTTCTACCTTCCGAAAGTAAGCCTTTTCTGATTCTTAGTATAAAAATAAGATTGAAAAGAATTAATTACATAATTATTTCTAACAGGAAATGAAGTGGGTGGTCTTCGCGGACAAATGAGGAGCTCATTCCAAGGCAAAGTAGGATATAAGCAAAGTTTTTTAAGAAGAGCATCCAATAGTCCTTTTGGAGGCAAACTTGTTGTTGCATCAGTGGTTTGTTTTGTTGAATGAACTTTGACATTTGTTGCTATTTTCTTAAAACAACATTTATTTCCTCCTGGAATCTTGAAATTCTTAAATTATAAGTGGTAGATGCAGATAAAAGCTTTAGTTTATATCCAGATTGGTGCCAGGAAGTAGTGATTGTGTTTAATTAGTTGTAATTCATGATTTGAGATAGCTGTTTTGATGCTTGGCAGCTTGGAAAGAAGGTCCAAAAGAAAGAAACTGTGGTTCCTGACCCGGATTATCGCATACCGGTTGTCCTACTTGGTAGGTTATCTGCATTTTCCATACTCAGATGCATCCTTTTTTTCGGTATCTTGGTTGGTCTTGAATGGTATCATATGAACTTTGCAATTTTGCCTATTTTTGTTTGTAGACGAATATACTATCAAAACTAGGACTATAATAATTCTGTCTGTGAACAAGGTTGTGTTTATAGTTGCATATGAGTTTTGCAGTGGTTTGCAAGCAATCTTTTCAAGCTACATCTGTTCGGTTCTTCATTGATCTTGATCTTTATAAAAATCGAATGCACAGCATGGTCTGCTGTTAATATGCAATTGTCTTCCCGTTTTTTGAAGTTATGTTCCGATTTTTTTTTATTGAAACAGGTCTAGCTGGTGGATTAGCTTATACTGATAACCCATTACCAGCTGCCCCTGTTGGTCTACTTGGGTTGCTTCTGTTGTTCCAGGTATCAGTAACTAGAAATAGTGTATGTCGTTGAGAAGAATCCATTCTGATGAGATCCACAAATATCTGATTCCAGGATCTACATTATTTTAGTTTCCATTTCAATATTTTAGCTGAAACCAGCTGACAGTTTGTTCTTGTAGACTACACGAGTTAGATTTGTCTTTGATGACGAGGCACTGGTTAGTCCATTCTTGTCTCAACGTTGCTATTTCTTGAAGCAATGTGTTGGAATACATAACTTATGTTTGCATGATTCTTTCCTGGCTAAAATTTGTGTGAAAAACATCATTTTGAGTCGGTTTGCGTGCGGATGTTCACAAAGCTCATTTCTGAACTTCAACAGAATACATATTAATTTTGGGATATTATATACCGTCTTCTCTGTTGTGGATGAGGCGCTAGAATTCTCCGCTTACGCATATGTGAATGGTGACATTTGTGGTTTTAGGAGGTGAAAGTAGGGGACCAGCTTCAGGATTCGGGTGAAAATGTCTTTGTGGGTGGCAAAAACCGTTGGAAGTAAGTAATCTTTCGAATTTCTATCCAAATTCTGAAAGAGTAAGCCACTTACCTATCTATTTTACCACAGGTACTCAACATTTGTGAATTGGGAACTTTGGTGGCCAAGTTTCCCAATTCTGGTGTATTTTAAGGAGACTCAGACAAAGCCTGAAGGACAAGTTCACTTTTTCCCAGTCATTTTCGTAAGTGTATAGTAGGTGAAATTGTACAAAATCTTCTACTTGTACTCTCTGGTTCATAGGGAAAACTAAACAGATCCTTGATTTGTGATTATTTTTTCTTTGAAAAAAATTGTTACAAATAGAACGGAAAGGAACTCTACGACGTAATGGTAGAAAGAGCCGGTCCTTCGAAAACCAGCGGTCCGAAATAATCGAGAAGATTTGGACTTATATGATGAGAGATTCCAGGATCAAACTTCAAAAGCATAACGTATTATGAGTTTGTCTCAACTCCAACAGGCAAATCCTGTAATGGTCTTTACACCAATGTCTTAAACCCGGCTACTGCAGGTTAAAACTTGCCATGCCTGTCGTTTATTCGAAGCATCATGAATTGCATATTTTATCTCTAGAATACACATGACCTTACATGATCAGATCTATCGTGTATTAATTCAGAATTTGTACTGTATTCAACTATAAAAGATGTAAGACTCAAGGGTGTATATATTATAGTTTCAGGGTTTTGCAGGGGTCCAATATTTGGCCAATTGTAATAGATTATTCTCATTAATATGAACCTGGGAAGTTTGAGAAAAAGTAGAACAGTACTTTGCTAACTCAAGTTTTGTAACATTAGCTTCAATTTGTTCATACAAATTTAATCAAACAATAGATTTGTAAACAAAAATTACAGAAGAATTGAAAAGCTGCCATTAACCAACCAATCACCAAGAGAAAAGCGAGCTGATGGTAGAACCTTTTATCGGTTTTAGTACTTCTCTATCATAAACATGACGAAATGTTTTTTTCGGATGAACTGCATTCCACTGTGGGCTGAGAGAAGTGGCATGCGAAAGAACAGATTTGCCGTAAGGTTGTCATCCATGGAAAATTCCGTGGTACTTGCACTAATTCTTGGTGCAATGAGCATCTGTACCGTGCTGGATGCAATGAGTATAACCCAGACTACTTAGAAAGTCCCTTATCTCTTTGGCAGTAGTGTTACTTGCTTGCAACAGCAGTTCATCTTCCTCGTAGATTAGATACGGGGCTTCACCTTTTTTCCTGGACAATAACTTTTTGGCTCCCTTCAAAACATGATACTCCCATCCCTGAACATCGATTTTAAGTAGAAGCACTGGCTCTGACTCTGGGATTACTTCATCCAGAAGGATGGACCTCACTTGCACTGCTATTTCTTCATTGGACTTGAATGCCAGCTTTGCACCAACGGCAGAAACAGCACTGTTGTCAAGCCGGCCAACCAACTGGAGAAAATGTGAAGGTTTTCACATGAGAAGCAGAAAAAGGAATAATAATACAGTAAAAGGAAGCAGTATAAGAGAATGGATAAACACTAAGGCTTCGTTCGGGGTGGATTTTCCATCGCCAGTTTGGATGAGAACACACGTTTGGGGAGAAGCTGGAAAATCCAGCTTTTCCTAAACGCCCGTTTGGGACCAAATTAGGCGGAAAAATGCCCGTTTGAAGCACTTGGAGTGACCGTTCGGTAGTCAAATTCCCGTTGGAAAAGCATTGCCGAACGGGCACTAAATCTGAACGGCAAAGTGACAAAACAGATAATCTACAAGGCAAAATCATACCAGTTATATTTCTCTCTCAACCCAAACCCCCAAAGCTTAACATGTAACCTGCTCTCTCATTCTTCCAAGTTCCAACCAGAATTTACTAATAAGATCCGTAGTAAAGTGGACTAGCAATTGCAAAATCATAATCAAATTATCACACGGGTTTAACTTTAAAATTCCATAACCGAAGGTGAGGCTCTCTCAGTACCTAGTAAAACCCAAGTTTGATCTTCCTCTATCACGAAACCTGGCCTCCTTTGCACCAAAAGAGAAAAAAACAAAGTTTTAGCATCCCAAAATTCCATTCTAAATTGAATTCATGAACAATTGTCATTGATGCTCAACCCAAGAGAGTTCATCTGGTCCTCACCAGCTTTCAGATCACGTAAAAAGTTACTAGGGCACCTATTGGATCTAGTTGACAGTAAGTTAACCATTGACTTGAAACACAAGGGAAAAAATTAAGGCAAGTTCTATAGGTTAGACTGGAACTGGATTCCTTGAAAGCAACTGAAGGACCTAACCTACATAGGGATGGGCAGTTGTATAAAGGATTTTGATAACTGCACAAGGAACAACCAGGAGCTGCCTCATTTTCATAGAGCCTTAAGAACTCAAAAAATGCAGCAAATGAAAATGTTTCCAAAGTATCAAACTTTGGAAACGTCACTCAAGCGCCAATGAATGTACACAATAAAGAGAAAACAAATTCAACAGCCTCACCAAATCCCCATCTTTAAAACCTCATAAGCCACCTCTATACTTTGATTTAAGCAAAATTGTCGTTTAGTTGACGAGCACAAATTTAATTTATTTTGCTAAGCATAAACCAACACTAAATTATAAGCTCGCTAATTTCAAAGTAATATTCTTGAAGAAAACCATGAATTAAAAGACTCGTACCTTATGGAAAGTAATATTTTCATTACGATCCGATGCGGCTGCTTCAAAAACAGTAATAAATTCCTCAACCCTATTAAACCAAATCCCATCACAAATCCTCTGCAAATTCTCCGAAACAGGCTCAAAAGCCAACACCCTGAACCCCATAACAGCTGCCGCGAAACTCGCCATCCCGACATTGGCCCCGACATCGACGAAAAACCCATCTTTGTTCTTCCCTTCCAGAAAATCCTGAATGGTGGCCGAGATGTCAGGCTTACGAAAGGGCTTACCTTTAAGAAGTCTCACGATGTTCTTGTGAGGCTTGTCAGGGAGGGAACCTAAATCAGCTAGGGAGTAAATGAAAGGGTATTTGAGATTTTCTACTTTGTTTGCAACAATGGGATGGGCTTGCTGCGAGTTGCGGCAGTTAAAAGGAGGGATTGGGAAATTCTGGGCATATTTTTGGGTGTTATAAATGGGGGTTGTGGGGGTAAAGGTGGGGTTTTTAGGGGAAATCAGAGAGAAACAGAGGTAGACGAAGAGGGTGAGGAGGAGGAGAGAAAGGAGGGTTTTGGGTGAGAGGAACTTTTGGGTCTTGCTGCTCTCTCTTTTCCATGCATTTGCCATGGAAATGTAGTTATTTTCTCTTAAATGGATTTTCCCGGAAAATTGTGGAGTTTTGATAGATCGGATCTCTGGGACCGGGGAAAATCTAGCGTGAGCTTTTGAGATTGGAGTAAAGGAGTTGCTTTGGGACTGAGTCTACTTGTTAGTACCAATTATAAGTTGCCGCGAGTAGAACATATTTAATTTTTTAACGAGCCAAATTGAATTATTCAATACTCAATTGGAAAAGATTGCGAACTAATAAAAAATATAATATATTATTTTAAAAAATAAAGTGAACTAAAAATCATTATTATTGTTGAATAAATCAACTCAACAATTATTATTATTATTATTAAGGATGTAAATGAGATGAGATAGATCACAAGCTATTCGAGTACGATTCGGTAAATGCTCGAGTCGAGCTTAAACTCGGCTCGAGTCCTTAATGAGTTGAGTTCATCACTACTAAGTTCGACTCAAGCTTAAACTCAACTCGGGTTCTTAATGAGCTGAGTCAAGCTGAACACCACTAGGGATGGCAAATGGGTGGGGCGGGTGCGAATACTCCTCTCCATACCCACTTAAATTTTTTATATTCACCACCTATCCACCACCCACGGCGGGTACAATTTTTCAAATCTACACTCACCCAAGTGGGTACATTCTCAAATCCACATCCACCAATTACTTAATTGAATGCCTACCACCTAACTCGTACTCGCTCGTACTCTTTCGTACCCGCTCGTACCCTCTTGACAAGCAAACGATAATATCGAATTATGTAAAAATAACTCATAGACTTGTGTAAAAATATTGAATTATATAAATAATACATTTATACATATAAATTTAACTACAACTAACTAACTAGATAACTTAATTAAAGTATGCCGATATAAATTTTATTTAACTACATCTAACTAACTAATGGTGGTAAACAATTGTAAAGAATGTTTATACCCTAAGATTTGATTAAGTTATAAGGTACGCCCTTTAAAATCTTAGAGTTTACAAAATAGGTTGTGAACTTATTCCTAAATTCATAAGGTCCAAAATTCATATAGTGGGTAGTTAGCGGGCAGGATGAGCGGATGCGAGGCGGAGTGGGTGGATGCGGGCGAATACGGTACTGGTAAGGTCTCAAATCCATCACCTATCCACTACCCATGACGGGTATGACTTTTTACATCTACACCTATTCACTACCCATCAAACTCATAGTGCGGTGCGGAATTCGCAAAACTATACCCGTCTGCCATCTCTAAACACTACTCAAACTCAACTCGACTCGTTTACACCCCTAAATACATGTGAAATTCATAAAATATAGCACTTGAATTTTTTATTTTCCAAATTAAGGTGCATGCTTTTTTATTTTTCATTCTATAGCAAAAGATACAATAAAAGTAAAGTCGGTGTAAAAGGTTTCGACTTCACTGTTTATTTATTATCTTTAATTAAAAAACAAAAATTGATGGGACCCGTGCCGTCCACCTCTGCATGCATGCCTTGCCCTCAGCTGAAAAAAATGTTAAAGACGGGTTGTAGGACATACGTCTTCTATTATTTTAATAAAAATAAATAAATAAATAAACAGTAAAATCAAAATTCTTTCACACCGACTTTAATTTTACTGTGATTTTTACTATAAATTAAAAAAAGCATGTACCCTATTTTGGAAGAAGAAAAAAATCCAAGTGCTATATTTCATTAATTTCATCAATACAGTATATAAATTGATAAATATCTAAAAAATATCTTAGGGTAAAGTACACAGATGATCCCGAACTTTTAGGGTACTTTTATTTTGATACCGAATTTTTAAATTTTTTATAGAAACTACTTAACTTTTATTTCGCTTTCATTTATATCTTTCGTTAAAAAATACTGACGTAGCCCGCTAATTTTTTTCTTCAATAAAATAATATATTTGAGTCCACTTTCAGCTTCTCTTTCTTCCTCTTCTCCAAGTTCCACACCCTTCAACTCTAAAATCAAGGTGGCAACACTGCAGTGTACTTTACCCAAAATCTTAAATACGAAAACAAAAAATATTGAAAAGAGTAAACCAATAAAGTGAAAGTGGAGTAGTGGCTATGGTTTCAAGCAAAGGTGCTTTGAGTTGGATGGTCTTGAAGTTCATAATTTGAGTTGGATTAGTATATAAAAATAGACATGATTGAGTGAAAAAGATAAACAATGATCAATTGAACTGAATATTTTACTTCTCTTAATTGAAATATGCAACCAAACCAAATCTTTAATGCACAAAGGTTGAAACCAACGCCCATTTTTTGCAATCCTATAGAATAGTAGCCTAGCACTTATCCTCACAAGTGGAGCCATTAACAATGGTGTCCATTTGAATGGCAGGTCTGGGTTCCTGCGCTTGAACCAAGCCGCAGAAACGAGAAACAGAACAAAATTTATGACCCCCAAAACTGCTAAAAGTCAATAGAAGCAGTCAAGTCTGCCATGGTTTATGTTATCAGCCAGCCATCCGTACCCGCCATTGCTGCTTCCAGTCACAATTTTCACCACTGATACCAACAAACTGCTGACAAAGAACCCCAGAGATAGCGTCGAGAGGAACAGACCGGTGCTCATGGTTTTCATCCCTTTGGGCGATTGAGTGATGAAGAAATCAAGCTGGCCTGTGTAAATGAAAGCCTCACCAGCACCAACTAGGAAGAATTGTGGGATCAATAAGAACATGGTTACCGGCAGTGTTCCGGTGGTGGTTGCATCGACGGGTCGAGATCGAGCCACTGCCAACCTTTTTACCTCGGCTATCGCTGCAGCCGCCATTCCGAGAGTCGATAGGACTAGTCCTATGGCCATTCTCTGTAGGTTGCTGAAACCTGGTTTGCCTTTCCATTTCTTATAGAATGGCATAACGAGACGGTCATAGACTGCAAGTGTTATCAAAATGGCTGCCACAAAGAAGACAGTGAGGGAACCTGCAGGGATTTGGAAACCTCCGATTGATCGTTCCATGGTGGATGCTTGCTCCACTGAAAATGTCATCATTTGTGCGTATGTGGTCCAGAATATGATGGTTGTGGCCCATATCGGAAGAAGCACCGCCATCATTTTCACTTGCTCGACCCTTGTGACCGAGCAAAGTTTCCAAGGATTCGGAGCAGAAACAGGCCCAACATTTCTCCCAAAATCTCCTTCCCCAACAATGGCAACCTTGTCCAAGAACCTAGGATTCAGCAAAATATGAATGAAACAATGGTATGATATGACCAACAAATGTCATAAACAAAGACATAAATGTTTCAGAAACTCACCGGAATCAATCCGAATGATGAATTCTCGAAGTTTCAGGAGTGTCTTCGTATAACAATTCAACACTGTAAGGTGGTTCCATTTTCCTCTTGTTTATTGCAGCAACAAGAACCTGGAAGATCTGAACAATTGGACTCCCCAAGCTTTTCTTATATCTGTATCTTTTGGTCCCGGATAAAAATATCAAAATGGCCATAAACATAGAAACCGAGCAAATCCCATAAGCCCAGCTTCGACCAACTTCATCCTGTATGTAAACAAGCACTGTAACGGCCATCAGGGTTCCAGTACTGATGAAGAAGAAGAACCTGTTGAAAAAATAAGCCATCTGGGATTTCTCCTTCTCATCTTTCTCATCAAACTGATCGGTTCCGAATCCCGAAACACTTGATTTTAGACCACCGGTGCCTAGTGCAATTAGATACAGAGCTAAGTACAAAATTCCCATCTGAAATCCATTGGCCGGTTCACATGTATGGGAAGCAGACCCATGGCATGGTGGTGGGCGTAGTTGTGGCAGCTTTGTAGCCAATGCTAATGTGCCAGTCCCCTACATCACCATATCATCATCATCATCAAAAAACGAACAACGAAAGATTGAAATGAAGTTTTTCTTTGGTTCTTTTTATGTTTGTTTAAAGTTTAAACACCAACCAGTGTTTGTACAAGGGAGAATATAGCAATTGTCATGTATCTGCCGGGGAATGAATCAGCAAGGAAGCCACCAAGCAAGCACAGGAGGAAAGATGTGCCCATGAAATCTGTGACTACATTGGCCGAAGTCGAACTCGGCAAATGCATTGTTCCAGTCAAGTATGTCACAAGGTTAACTGCAATCCCCATTGTTGAAAGCCTCTCACATATCTCAATACCTATGAAATGGTTTCAACAAATCAGCTTCTTTTTCAGCAATTAAAATAAATAAACAGAGAAGTAAACCTTTTTCTTATGGAATGTTAGTAAAAAGTGCCTACATAATAATGCTGTAAAAGTGAAGTCATATAATACCATAAAGAATTATGGTGGTCTCCATAATCAATAACTTTCATGCATGAATGGTCCTAGATAGAATATCTTCTGTATCCCATACTCCAAACAGAAAATGACATGGATTTTATCATCATTGTTTTGTAAGTATTTGTGAATTTCAGTTCTGATAGGTTCTGTGTGTTACACTCATTTCAACTGCAATTTCATTTTTATCTGACACTCACATCGAAATCCAAATAATATAGGTTTTATCATGTTAGATGGAATGTTGAATGCATGAAGTGATGAAAATAACTCTGGATCTAGTAAAGACAAGTCCAAGTTCCTGTGAAAAACCAGCACAAGACATGAAATGCTGAAAGAAATCCAATGGTGGATGATGTAACAAACAAACCTAGAATGAGTGCAGCCGGAATCCAACCGCCAGTTTTTGATCTGTCAGCCGGGAAACCCTTGTAGTCCACCGCATCCGCCACCGTCCAACTCATCTTCCCTTCCTGATAAAAAAAAAATCAACAAAATTTATCAGAAGCGAAAATGGGCTGTTAGCCATTGTCACAGGTGATATATACATGTCACATATATAGATGTGCCATGGAAACTGAAACATACTCACCATATGTTCCAACAGTTGAAGAAACGAGCATAACAATGCTGAAAAGGAAAGACAGGAAAGGATTAAGGTGTAATAAATGCCTTTGGAAGTCTTGGAAACTAGCTTCCCTTTTTATAGGCAAGTTTTGGAGCTAAACACTTGTAAAGTGACTCCACTAATTAAATAAGACAGATTAGTGGACTTGTTTTTTGATATAAAATGGTTAAGGGATCAGGTTTATCCCATTATTTTTGTGGGTGGAAGATTCTGGCACTGATTAAACCATTGGTTTTATGAGCAGATATTTTTTGAGAAAAAAATATAGGAAATTTTAAAGGAGATGGTGACTGAACATGGTTAAGAGGCCAAATGGAATCTGCAACATATCAGCTTCAATAATCCCACCTGTTTTTTGTGGAAGGATTTGGTTTTTGGAGTTTGTGAAGGTTGTGAACCACAGCACCATGGCCTACGCTTTGTTAGTGCCTTTTATACCCCACATCACAAAAGAAACTCACCGCCCCTGCATCCAACCTGTACTATTTTATTTAGCTTAATAAATGAACGGTTCACGAATAGTTCATCAAAGGCTTTGTTCATTTACACTTATAAAGGGGTATTGCCGACTTCCTTTTATAGTATGAAGGTCAGGAATGTATGGAGAAGCGTGAAACGTTTCTTCTTTTGTTCACATTTCATATCAGCTGGTGCAATTATTAACCAAAGAAAAGTCCATCCTCATCAGCTTATAATCCTATATCTAACATATACTTGTATAGCAGCAATCAAACAAAGAGTGTCCTGAGATCACACGCAACTGTCTGGATTCAACACTGAATAAATAAAGAACACGAGTACCTTTGCCATTTGATTCTGGATCTTTAGGTTGCTTGCTTTAAGAGGATGTTGATCGGTGACTATCATGTTATTAGAACTTTTTATTTTGAACACGAATATGAGATATAATTATTTAAAACTGTAAGAAAATTCTTCCCATGAGACATACTATGTAATATTCGAATAATATTGCAGATACCATAATTGAATAGTATCTGCAATAAGAGCCACAGACATCTGTTATCTTAAAAAGGCAGAACCTTGCTCGTATCAAATGCCTGTCCACCTCAAATCTTCTTCACAACTTGCAGAACACTAAGATTAGCATTTTCATTGCACACACAATCGATTTGATGTTCGCGTTTCCATACTGTTTCAGACCCAATGCTTGCAATTGTCGACCGCTAATCCTCCTTACAACTTGCAGGATGATATCACTTTAATAGGCTTCATTACTTGTAGGCAGAACAAAAGAATCTATCCCCTGACAAACTCGAAACCATGACAAATGCAGCCATTCATGAGTTCATATAAATATTATGATATTTTTCATGTCAGTAACTTGAAGTTAAGGTAAATGTCGAATATGAATATGTATTTGACTCGAATATATTTAATTTCCTTTTATATATTTGGAGTACATGAATCAAAAAACACGTATAAAATGAAAAAAAGAGAGAGAGTAAAGTAGGTATTGTTTTAGCAGCCACAGAATGAGTTTCTGTGTTTGTGTATGGAGATGTGAGGGTAATATTAGTCGGCAGTGAGGCAGTGACAGAGAGAGCTTATCTGGAACCATCCCAAAAGTTAAATATAAAGTTGATTGCAGGCGGGATAGACCGAGAGATGTTGGAGGGGATAGTCGCACCAGTGAATTTTTTTTTGAATAAATGAAGATTTTATTATTCAAAGAACCATCAATACACATTACGAACAAGTCACCAACCAAAAAACAAACAGGGCCTATGATCTATACATTCCCCATTCAAAAATAAAAAATAATAATTTGAACTACAAAACTTAAAATTACCTAGTAACCTCATGCTTACATCCGCTTTTATCAAAGCAAAAATGATAACAGTTTATCTTGGCCTTCGACCAAGCATTATGCCGTTACGCGCCAGTGAAAATTTCACTCTCATATAGTTTATGTATTTTTTATATTTTTTTTTGTATTTTCTATCGATAATCTAAATTCGCACCTATAAGTTAATCTGATGTAGATAGTTCTATTTAATTATTAGTAGTAGTTTTAGTTAAAGTCTACTAACTAGAAGAGTTGAAAGTTTAATGTAAGTAGGACTAGTCTAATGTAAGTAAGACTAAAAGTCTATTGTAAGTAGGACTCTTAATTGTACCCGAAGTCCTATCCTAAGCCTATAAAAGGATGAAATCTCTGTAACTTTATTTTTTTATTCGAATACAAAAAATAAATTTTTGTTTCTGTTTCTTCATTATCCTGATATAAAATTTTGTGTCCCTCCTTAATTAGAGGTGTGGATAGATGGTCCGAAAAGAGTGATTTGCTTTGAAGGACCAGGAAAATGGGAAAATGGTCCCAGTGGGCAGTGGCCAGTCCAGCCCCAACCACATGTCAGCAGATCATACCTTATGGTCCAGACTTTCGAGGGCTACAAACTTTTGTTCACCAGAGAAGATGAATGAAGAAAATGGAGTGGAAATATATGAGCAGAACAAACAACGCTATTTAAATTAAAATTTCGAAAAATGCAAAGGGCTTGGAATGAACCTGATCGTGTTGACAGGCACTGAAACCGAAAGTAAAGCCTGGTTACTGCCGGATAGCTACATATTCGTCTCTTGTTTAAACTTAGCCAACCTCAGCCTGCTTTAAAAAAAACAGCTTAAACGTGAGCGGCAGGATTCGAACCTGCGCGGGCAGAGCCCACATGATTTCTAGTCATGCCCGATAACCACTCCGGCACGCCCACTTGATAATGAGCCCAGCCATGATTGTAAATAAAAACAAATATAAAATTATGCCATCAATAATTGCAAAATCCTAACCCTAAATCGAGTGGGAAATTGGCAAACCAAAAGGTCGTGCTGTAAGGTAAAATGTAAGAGAAAAACTTCAATACACAGCGTAAATTTTGCACATACATTTTGATTTTAAAGGTTAGAGGTTTAGTTTAGGATTTAGAGTTTAGGGGTTTGAGTTGTAGGTTTAAAATTTAAAGTTAGTGTTTAAAATTTAGGATTTAGGGATTAAAGTTTAGGATTTGATTTAATTTTGATTTATAGTATTACTAAATATGTTTTACACAGACTATGTATCAAATTTAAACCTAAAATGTAATAGCAGAGATAGTAATGGAGTGAAACGAGACAAATATTATTAAATTTATTTATTTTTTGATAAATTTGTAGGATTTCCAATTCAATAAACCAAAAGAGTAATTAAAACTAAAACAAACAAATAAACACCCTTCTACACACAAAGCCTAGAGACTATACAATCATCAAAGAATAAACTATCAACAATTAATCAATATCTATTCCCCAAGCTGTACAAAGTGATATATTTACTTGTCCACCTGCTTAATCTTCATGCTACAAAATTTAGTTTTCACTACCTCTTTAACCTCTTTAACCGAATATTTTAAAATATTCGAATACTATTTTAAATTAAATTTATTTTCTTTTAAATCAAATATTTTTTAAATCGAATACTTAATATTTTAATAAATATTCAATTTAATTTAAATATGAAAAAGAAAAAAAATATTCAAATATTTTAAATCGAATTTGTTTTAACCCTAACATTTACTAAGCTATAGTTATGTATATCAAATGTGCAATTTATATTAGGAAGAGTTGCTTGACTCAGAGGCAAAAGCTTGGGTTTTCACCCTCTTGGTTCTAGGTTCGAGCCTCCTCAATGTCATTTTTCAATTTTTACTAATTTTCCTTTAACCATGTGTCATCACCTAATTGGAAGAAAAAATATATTAAATATTAAATAAAATAAATTAAAATTTGAGTAAATTAATCAAATTGGGTGATGACAAGTGTCATCATCCGATTGGTTGATTAATTTTATTTAATTAAAATAAAATTAGGATCAAATTAATTTAATAAGTAAATAACATGATTAAACGTGTAATTTTATAACATTTCGTTAACTGCCAGGGCTTTGTCATAAGAAGCAGCACTCTCTTGTCCACTTCGATAGCTTTCTAGAGTCTCTTTCATACATCGTTCCGGGGTTGGGGACCCCCTTTTGGCGGGCCTTCTTTCCTCTGCTTCCTTGTGCTTCTGAGATCGCTAGAAAGTTGCCATTGACTGATTCACCAAGCCAAGCATTGGAGCAAGCGAGAAAGACCGCTTTTTCCATCTTCCAAGTATGGGAATAGGACCCCAACTTCGAAATCAATTCCAACCTTTCGCCCGGTCGCTAACCTATCTTTTTGAGTCCTCGCCTTTCTTTCCCGCCAAGAGTGTAGGCGGAGGACTTTATTTACGCTATTTCACAAATGATAAGTTTGCGAGCAAGGACAAAAAGACGTTCTTTCCTACTTACTATAGGTAGTCAAGTCCCCTAGAAGATCTTGGCATCAAAGATCATTTTCCCGAAGAAAAAAAGACCCCACCGTGGTGGAGCATAAAGGTGAGAGTACTGCCGGCCTATTTTCCTACGTGTGATTGGTCCGATTCATTTTCCTTACCAACCTCGGCTCAACCTAGCACGACCAAAGACAAATGCCCTAGTTCGACTCGTGTCTCGCTATCGCTTTATGGTGGCACCATGCAAAGGTTAGAATGAGAGTGCCCCTTGCTCCTTAGCCCTTTACCGACTCCCTACGTACCAGCAGACCGGTTATCCAGAAAAACCTTTTAACAAAGCCATCGACTTGGTCAACGGCCCCATTTCTTCCCAATGATCTTCCCTTTCATTTGGGCGCCAGGGCCCTATCACCGGCTTGCCAATCAACTGACCCAGTGTCAACAGGGAGCAACCCTTATTCTCGCAACGAACGACCTGTTCCTCCTTTTATTTGTCACCCCTTTGTTAGTTTTTTTTAACGGCGGCGGTCAAATTAGTAAGTTTGGTGGTCTGATTGACGAGTTCGATAGTTCGGTGGTCAAAATAGGTACGCCCAATTAGTTCGGTGATCACTGGTGTAGTTTACCTTTTTTTTTTTAATTAGCATCAGTTCTAATCAATGTTATTTTGAGTCGACTTAATTAAGTAATTCAATCCTTACATAGATTGATTATGATTATAACCGTGGTTCTCGTTGAAAGTAAGTTGTATAACTCGATTGATTTTAATCGTAACTATTATTCTATTTTTTAGCAACAACTATTATTCTAATTAAAATGGTACCATTATAAAATTGAATATTGAAAAAGAAAAACATTATTGAATGGAAGTGAACAACCGGGGATCAAGCCCTATAAGAACTAGGGTTTGAAAGGGCAAAAAGGGGTATTCACATTTATTTTTTAAAAAAATTTAATTAACATTACTTCTAATAATGTTAATTTGAGTCGACTTATTCAATTATAATTGTAAATGCTATACTTTTTCATAATATTTTTGGTTGGTTTTTTTTAAGTTTTTTTTGCAAGTATCGAAATTTATTTTTTTAAGTATCGATACTTATTTTTTTGATAAATTTTCAGTTTGGGACAAAATATCGATACTTGCAAAATAAATGTCGATACTTGCAAAAAAACTCAAAAAACTAAAATGTTATCAAAAAATTTAACATTTTCAATTCGTGGACAAGTTTCGAAACTTGCTATCTTTTAGCCACACTCTAAACATGCCGCACGTTAGACTCATTTTAGTGATTGAAACATGGGTAACATGTTTTAGTGATTTTTAGTCGATTATGGACATCGTAAGTAATTTTCGATGACTTATTCAATTTACTTTCAGCTTATATGCGGTTGTATTTATTATCGGCAAGTGAACTATCAAATTTAAATTCCTAGATCCATCTGTAATCACTCATTTTTGTCCGGGGTTTTAGTATTTTTAGTATTGTTGTAATAATATTATTATTAATATAAAAAATAAAAAAATAAAAAATTAATTTTAAAAAAAAAAAAGAAAAAGAAATTACGTGGTTTTTGGGTGGTCCACATCACCCCTTTGGCCTCCCCAATTGCCTATAAATAGAGGCAGGGGAAGGGCAATTAAAGAAGCAATGAATCGGCAAGGGCTGGCCGAATAAGAGAGCAATGCTCTCGGCTAGCCCAGGACCGGGACACTGTTCTCGGTCCTAACCGGTTTGATCGGGGTCTTATTTTGTATCTGATCTAGTTAATTTTTTGGAGAGGTCGTGGTAGATCTCGGTGGGTTCAGTCGGGGTTTGTCATTCGAACTCCTAGTTAGGTATATTTTCTTTCCTTTTTTATTTATGTTGTAATTTTTATGATTTAATGAAGTAGTAGTTAATTTAAAATTGTGTTTTTAGTTTGTATGTATGTATGTTTTAGATTAGTATTTTATTTATGTTAGATATGTTTTTATTTATGAGTTAGATTAATATTTATGTATGTATGTTTTAGATTAATATTTTATTTATGTTAGATTTGTTTTTATTTATGTGTTAAATTAATAGTTATGTATGTATGTTTTAGATTAGTATTTTATTTATATTATATTAGTATTTTATTATGTTGGTATTTATTCATAATTTTATTGCAATGTATTTATTTATATTTGCCATGTTTTTTAAGTTTGCATAACGTACATATATTTTGTCAATGCGGTACCCTTTTATTCGAGCGTAAACAGGGTCAGTATCAGGCGTAGTGATAGTGGTTAGACGTTTACTCTCGGATAACGGGGCCTTTAAAATTTACTCGCACATATAACCGAATTTTAAATTAATCGTCACTTTATTCCGGAAAGTTTAATATTAATAAAGCGGTAATTATTAAACTACCAATTTTGGGCGATGTGGGGGTGCTATTCCTTCCCCATCCGTAACCGACTCCCGAACCCATCAACTTTAAATCTCTGGTTTTCACAGTGTCCGGTCCACCTTGAGTGGCCGGTGGCGACTCCATTTTCAAAACAAAACACGAGTTTTCTACAATCCCACGCGGAAGACATTATTTTCAAAACAAAAAAAAATACACTTTCTTTTTTAGCGAAAAAACATCGCTACAGATGGCGACTCCGCTGGGGATATTTTTGTTTTCAAAAAATAAGAGAGTCGAGCTTTTTCAAATAATTACTGCTTTATTAATATCAGAAATTTTGGATTTAAGTGACTATTAAACTAACATTCGGTTATAATTGCGCGTTTATTTTAACGCATTTAAAATTTGGCATATAAACCCGTATTTTTTAAGTGAGGGGAAAACGCTAATGATTTCGTGGAGTTATCGTTCTCCCGTGTAGGCCTAGCAAGTACCTTCGGGGCTCGAGTACCTTATGCTTTCGTAAGGATATCGTTCCTTCGTGCAGGCATAAGCGAATGGGTCCTCCTGAATTGAACCCGGTTGAAAGGAGCCTATAATGGGTGATGATCGGGGGCCTTGCTACTAGTAATAGAGGACAACAAGGACAATTCGGGTACCTCTTAGTACCAAAACTGCATATAGTGAGCCGCAGGAGCCAACCTTTTAGAGCCATGTGAAACTCTTCCCGATTAGTGGTCACCCTATTTAGGCTCTGGTATCTTATTTCTTGTTTATGTACAGTTTTTATTACTCTATTTTTGTTATATTTATTATTTATTTTATTTAATCATTTTATTTGGTACTAACTCGTTTCATTTTATTCTCATCGCATTGATTCCACTTGCATCATTTCACAAAATCATCACAATCTTAATTTTGCATTGCATCGATTTAGGACACATTTTGCATGCATTCATTTTCAGAATAATAAAACTGGTCCTCGGGTTGCCCCATTAAATACAACGAAGTTGGTCGATCTAGCACCTTACAGAACCTCTACAAGAGCCTGATCTTGGGGCATGTCTAAAAGCACCATCCATATCTTTTACAAACATTATGCCTCTAACAAGGCCTAAGTCCGGGGGCATTCTTTGCCAAGGTCCAGCCTTCATTGCCAAGTCAAACTCTTGCATCTTTGACCACAGTCTGCAAAACTGCACCCAATCCAAAAAAATAATAATAATGAGCTGTAATGAACCAACACACAATTTATAAACCCAACTTAGGGGGAAACAAAATGTGCTCAAGGTATTCAAATTTGCTACAAGAACAGTTTCAGACAATGGCATAAAATGAACAAAATTTTGGGGCATGCTCCCAGATGAAAGCTAATTCAAAGAAAAGTGATTGAACCCAAGACAAAGTCGGGACACCGCCGCATGAAAAAACCAAGATCCTGACGGGACCAGTAAGGAGTCAGGGGCATCCCTTTGAGGATCAAAAAAATCATGTCACATTCATGCATGTAGTTACATTCATCTTGCATTAAACCATTTTTGCAAACGTTATACATTTAGATTAAGTGCATACACCAAAGTCACTTTACATTCAAGTCATCATGCATTTAGGCATAAAATTTATGCATTTTTTCTTACAAAAAGATTCAAAAAAGAGACCGAACATCCTCAGCCGTGGGGGCAATGACAATAGGGCCAGCCCTAGTCTTGAAGGAGGCCAAACACGAAGAAGATGGAAACACCCAAAATAAAAGGTATCAGCGACAAAATCTTTGACAATTACTGACAAATGTTTTTTTTTCTTTTGTAGGATTTGATTCCTCCGACGATGGTGTAACGGATGCCAACAAAATTCTTTCTAGATCATGCCCTCTGTCGATAGAAAAGCCGGGCAAATTTTAAAAAAAAATTATCTCGCTGTCAGTGGCGCAGTCACCCAACATCTTACAAATCATGCCTCCGTCGGTGGTGGTACGCCAACTTAATGAAGATCTTGCCTCCGTCGGTGGTGTTGCAGATCAAATTTTCCATCCAGATCCTATCTCTCCGCCGGTGGTGTAATGGATCCCATATTCTGCTGATCTAGTCTCTCCGTCAGTGGTGAAGCAGATCAAATCCAAACTAGATCTTGCCTCCGTCGGTGGTGTTGCAGATCAAATTTTCCATTCGGTCATGTCTCTCCGTCAGTGGTGTAGCGGGTCTCACTTTTTGCTGATCTAGTCTCTCCGGCAGTGGTGTAGCAGATCAAATCATATCCAGGTCTTGCCTCTTCGACGGTGTTGCAGCTAGACCTAAATTTTACTCAAAGTTTACCTTTTATTATAATTGTAGCTAAAAAAAATCAATCCAAAAAGAAAAAGAAAAAAAGAAAAAGAAAAAAACAAAAAAATCAAAAAAAATCAAAAAGAAAAAAGGAAAATTGAAAAATTGAAAAAAAGAAGAAGAAAATGAAAGAAATGAATAAAGCAAAAATGAAGGAAAAATAAAAAAAATGAAGAAAAAAGAAGAAAAAGAAAACTATTCAATCCTGTCTCTTCGTCGGTGTAATAGCTGGATCAAATCTTCAGACCTTGCCTCTTCGTCGGTGTTGTAGCTTGGTCGAAAAACACTTGATCCTGCCTCTTCGTCGGTGTCGTAGCTGGATCAAATCTTCAGACCTTGCCTCTTCGTCGGTGTTGTAGCTTGGTCAAATTTAACTGTCGGTTATGCCTCCTAGTCGGTGTTGTAGCTGAACCAAATTCACTAACTTCCGGTCTTGCCTCTTCGTCGGGGTTGTAGCTAGACCAAATTCACTAACTCTTGATCCTGCCTCTTCGTCGGTGTTGTAGCTTGATCAACATTACTAACTTTAGACCATACCTCCTCGTCAGTCTTGTAGCTTGGTCAAAATTTACTAACTTTCTAGTTGTATCAATATTGTATCAAAAAAAGAGGAAAAAAAGAAAAACAGGAAAATCTAAAAAAAAAAGAGAAGAGAAAAAAGAAAAGAAAGAAAGAAAGAAGAGAAAAAGAAAAGAAGGAAAAAATCAAAAAAAAATGAAAAAAATGAAAAAAATGAGCTTTCAACCAAATTCTGATCATGCCTCTTCGTCAGAGTCGTAGCTTGATCACAAAAAAGAACAACTATCCGATCATGCCTCTTCGTCAGAGTTGTAGCTGGATCAAATCTTCAAACCTTGCCTCTTCGTCGGTGTTGTAGCTTGGTCAAATTTAATCACGGTTCGCCTCCTCGCTCGGTGTTGTAGCCGAACCAAATTCACTAACTTCCGGTCTTGCCTCTTCGTCGGTGTTGTAGCTAGACCAAATTCACTAACTCTTGATCCTCGCCTCTTAAATCGGTGTTGTAGCTGGATCAACATCACAAATTTTAGACCATGCCTCTTCGTCGGTGTTGTAGCTTGGTCAAAATTTACTAATTTTCAAATTTTATCAATGTTGTTTCTTGAAAAAATGAAGAAAAAAAAGAAGAAAAATCAAAAAAAGAAAAAATCAAAAAGATAAAAAAAGATAAAAAAGAAAAAAATGAAGAAAAAAAATATGAAAAAAGAAACAAAAGCAAAAAAAAAAGCAAAAGAAAAAAGAAAAAAAAGGGAAAAAGTTATTAGTTTTCAGATCTTGCCTCTTCGTCAGAGTTGTAGCTGGATCAGACATCAAAACTTTCACTTATCGGTTTTGTCTCCTCGTCAGTGTTACAGCTGGATCGAATTTTGTAGACCCTGTCTCTTCGTTGGTGTTGCAGTTGGGTCGAACTCTCTTTAGGTATTAGCTTATTATCAATAATGTAGCAAGTGGGACTCGATTTGGCTTCCCCAACAAACAACCCCCCATTTTGAAGGCTTTGCTTCCCTTGAGTGACAAGGTAGATCAATCAAGACAAGAAAGAAGACCTACGCCGAAGAAAAAGAAGATCTACCAAAGAAAGAAGACACGCGTCAAAAGGAGAGAAGTTCAGCCAGATAAGACAAAAATGAGTGCTTTTGATCTTTGCTTTGTTCTCGTTTCACAAGAACAAGCAAAGAGGGGCAACTGTAATCACTCATTTTTGTCTGAGTTTTTAGTATTTTTAGTATTGTTGTAATAATATTATTATTAATATAAAAAATAAAAAATAAAAAAAAATTAATTAGAAAAAGAAAAAGAAATTACGTGGTTTTTGGGTGGTCCACGTCACCCCTTTGGCCTCCCCAATTGCCTATAAATAGAGGCAGAGGGAAGGGCAATTGAAGAAGCAATGAATCGGCAAGGGCTGGCCGAATAAAAGAGCAATGCTCTCGGCTAGCCCAGGACCGGGATAGTGTCATCGGTCCTAACCGGTTCGATCGGGGTCTTATTTTGGATCCGATCTAGTTAATTTTTTGGAGAAGTCGTGGTAGATCTCGGTAGGGTTCAGTCGGGGTTCGTCATTCGAACTCCTAGTTAGGTATATTTTCTTTCCTTTTTTATTTATGTTGTAATTTTTATGATTTAATGTAGTAGTTAATTTAAAATTGTGTTTTTAGTTTGTATGTATGTATGTTTTAAATTAGTATTTTATTTATGTTAGATCTGTTTTTATTTATGAGTTAGATAATATTTATGTATGTATGTTTTAGATTAATATTTTATTTATGTTAGATTTATTTTTATTTATGTGTTAAATTAATAGTTATGTATGTATATTTTAGGTTAGTATTTTATTTATGTTATATTAATATTTTATTATGTTTGTATTTATTCATATTTTTATCGCATTATATTTATTTATATTTGCCATATTTTTTAAGTTTGCATAACGGACATATATTTTGTCAATGCGGTGCCCTTTTATTCGAGCGTAAACGGGGCCAGTATCAGGCGTAGTGATAGTGGTTAGGCATTTACTCTCGGATAACGGAGCCTTTAAAATTTACTCGCACATATAACCGAATTTTAAATTAATCGTCACTTTATTCCGGAAAGTTTAATATTAATAAAGCGGTAATTATTAAAGTACCAATTTTGGGCGGTGTGGGGTGCTAATCCTTCCCCATCCGTAACCGACTCCCGAACCCATCAACTTTAAATCTCTGATTTTCACGGTGTCTGGTCCACCTTGAGTGGCCGGTGGCAACTCCATTTTCAAAACAAAACACGAGTTTTCTAAAATCCCACGCGGAAGACATTATTTTCAAAACAATAAAAAACACTTTCTTTTTTAGCGAAAAAAACATCGCTACACCATCCCTAAGGAATGATACCATTATAAAATTGAATATTGAAAAAGAAAACATTATAAAAAAAGTAGTTATCAGCCTAGCACAACCAAGCAAAACTCAACACCTACAATGTATATAAGAAACCAACTTTACCTTAACCATACAATGGCTATAAGAACTGACCACCAGAAAATAACAAACAAACTTCTTCAAGTTTCAACCCTGCACTTCCCCATCCACACCATCTCTTTCTTCAGCAGAAGCTGCCATTAATTCATCGAAGTTTTCAGTCTTCCCCAACAATATCTCAATCTGAGAAAGCACATAAAACCATATCAATCGATACCCCAAAGCTAAAAACGACAAACATTGTCATTACAATGACCATGACATTATGGCTAAATAAGCACCGATAACAGAAAGTTTAGCGCACGAAAATCTAATACTGAATTTTTCTACAACACATCAGAATTTAACTTAATTTGGAGAGAACAAATGTATCTTAGCTTGCAAATATGTTTTTGAATAAACCATGGTATATCCCAATGGAAGAGGTTCCGGAGCTATTAAATTGACTTACCTTTGCTTTTTGGACAGGCCGCCCTCTGGAGTCATCCTTCATGTCAACTGTTGAGGTTGTGATCTCTGCAAAGGTGTATATGTTCATTCTTGAGATTATCAGAACTCGATGGCTATATTAACACATTTTTTTATAAAAAAAAATTACATAGAAGTAGAGGAAAAAGTGCAGGATATCTTACTCTTCTCAACAGCCAAACCATTGTTTTTCAGAATTTCAGCAATCGTAACAACAGTTGCAATAGCTGCATATATAAAAGGACCAAAAGGAATAATGAATTACTGCAAAAGTCGATTTTGAGTTTCATTGATGAACATTTAGGTGAAGAAATAGATGACCGGAAAAAATAATGAAACACTTTGCACACGAGAAACAAGGTTGACAAAAGCTTCAGAGGATCTTCACTGCACAACATCCCCACACAAACAGGTTTAAAACAAAAAACTTGCCAATAAGTCCTGAGGCAAAGTAAGGGGAAGAGTGACCAGAATGTTTAAGATATCTAGAACCATTGCCTTTAGGGCAAATATAATAATAATTTGAAGGTAAAATGCTGAACCACGCAGCTCCAAATCCAATGTTGTGCAGTACAATGGGACCTATTCGGACCCCCAATTTTCAATTCATTTGAACTTTGCAACCCCATTTTTATGGTTAATTATACTTTAACCCTAATATTGATTCCTTGCTCCGTCACCGAGTACAATAATCTAAAGATCAAACAACTATAGCAAGTAAAAATCATAACTTAACTCCCCCATCTGTTCCTCTAGAGTCTAAGCTATCAATGCATCAAAACAAAAGTTGTGAACTTGTGATGATAAGACAAAAGCAAAAATAAATTCATTAACTATAAGATCTGAAAAAAAAAATGTAAAATGATATTAAAAGTAACGAAAATATAGAAATGAAGAAGTAAAAGTACCCATGCCAAGTGCAGATAGCTCCACTTCACTGTGCTGTTGCATATACCTCTATCAATAAAAAGAAGAGAAAGAATGTTAGGTATATCCAGTGTGGTTCTAGACATGTGTAATAGAAGCGACGGCACAGAACATCCAAGAAAATGAGTTAGTTAAGTACTTATGAGGAAAAAGTAAAAATTATTACTAAACTTATTTTTATTCAAAAGTCAATCCATCATTGTGTACGCGATAAATCAACATACATTTAATTTTTTTAGAAATTAAAGGCTTCATTTTTAATAAATTGCGCAAGCTCGTTAAATTTTTAAACCGCCCCTAATTCAATGCATGGACAAAGAATTAAATCCTAATTTGCAGAACAATAGTTGGAAAAAAGCTAAAATCCACCAAAAACATACCGATTCTGTTCGAATATAGCATCTAACTTAGACAGTAAATGATACAAAATACAGAAACAATTAGAAAAAAACAGAAGAGGAGAAACCTTGGCGAGATTGACGTAGAAAAACAAGGGCTTTTTGGTATTGGATACTTGAATCCGGTTCTTCTTGTGGGAATCGGCGGTCAAATTGATGTTGTTGACACCATGGGTGATTTCTTCCATTTCCAGAGTTCCTAAATCTCAAAATCCCTGCTCTGACTCTGCAAATCTGTAGAGTAACAGTCAAGTGAAACGAATCAGTAACGGGTTTTTTCAGCTCAGATTTTAAATTTGGTTGAAAATGGAGGTGGAGGCTGGCTAGTACAGTACTTACTGGCTAGGGTTTATAACTTTCTTGGGAACAGACTTTAAACTATAAAGAAAAAGTAATAATATATGGAGTCGGGTCACCATTCAAATCTTTATTTTAAGTCTGTTTCCATCCGTTTCTTGAGTTCGTATAAATGCTAATTAAAGATGAATTATCCATTTAACTTTAAAAACGGTCGAATTAAGTAGTGATTTTTTTTTTGTATAAAAGGTGCTATTCGATAAGTGTTCTAGTGGGAAAACAGATAATGTTTATTCCAAGAAACATGAGTTCAAATCGTTTTATCTATATATTATATGCGCATTGTCAAATGGTTAAAAATATATGAAAAGGTCATGTCTCACTTACACAATCATATCCAACAAGGGTCCGAAACAAAATAACAAAACGAAAGACATCTAAACATTGCCCCGATCTGCAACAAGCAAAGGGAGAATCTCCAACGGTGACTGTGCATAGATGAACTCGCCAACCTCCTGGCCTCTCGCCATTTTAGCTAATCCATCGACAACAACGTTCCTTGCGCGGCAAATGTGAGAAATCCGCACATCCCATCCTCTATCAAGTAACTCTCACAAACGCACCACAAGTGCAATACTAGCTAAAGCCAAGGACACACCCTGCAAAATATATACCACATTCTCATTACCAGTCTCTAACTCAATCCTTCTAAAATCGAGCCTCCATGCATGCATAAGCGCATCATGAGCCGCCTATATCTCTGCAACGAGCACCAAGCAAGTGCCGAGGCTCCTAGAAAAACCAAAGAGCCACGCTCCATCCGCATCTCTGAGGACCCCTTCTACGGACGCTCGGTTAACAGGGCCACCGACAGCCCCGTCCGCATTCACACAAGTCCACCCCTCACCAAGCCGTCGCCAAGTCAAACACAACTGACCGATATTGCCAACAACGTCTTTCCACTTCATGCGACAATACCCAACAATACCCTCATATGCCTCTCGACCGTCATTAAACACAAAGAAGCAACGACGTTTTCAAATAGTCCAACACGTGATGGCAAACAAACTATTCCAAATTCTCCCCATCGAACCAGCATGACCAACTTGCCGTAAGTTCTCATTGGAACCAAACCTTAAAGGATCCTAAGTAGAAAGCTGGAGTGCAGTTCGGACGAACCAAGTGATCCCAAACCGATTTAGCTCTTACACAATAGCGCAAAACATAATTCACGTCTTCCAATCCTTGCAAACAAACCGGATAGTTCCCGTTCGACGTCAGGTGTAGATGACAACGTTCCATGTTCGTTAGAGGTCTCCCATGCGTGGTGAGCCAAAGGAAGGTCCTCACACGTTGGAAACCTTTAAACTCCAAATACACTTCCAAATTCTCATTTCATTGTCCAGGGCCGGATGAAAGAGAGTGTTTTTTAAACCTACCTAGAGGGGAGGGGAAGGAAGATGGTGTTCCTAGTGGGTCTAGAACTCTTAACCTAAGAGGAATGAGAGAACAAAGATTAGTAGCTTGGCCAACGGGCCAAACGTGCTTGCTCAAATTATGTGTTTTTTAAATTCAAGTTTAAGTAGTTTTGTTATAAAAATGCATGGAAAAAGATTTAATGTACTAGCGGTGAAAAACTTTATTTTCTACGACACATTTTTAGAGTTTAGGATTAGACTTTTAGAGTTTAATGTTAGTATTTTATGGTCTAGAGTTAGTATTAAGGTTTAAAGTTAGAGTTTGAGGTTTAAAATTTAAAGTTTTATTTTTAGTGTCCAAGGTTCAATGCCCATAAAATGACATCCGACATCATTTAAAGCTTGCTTGTGAAAAAAAATTAACATGCAGTGCATTAAATATTAACCCCAAAATATATTTGAGTTTTACTTATGATTTAAAACAGTATATATACTATTCAATTAGATCAAATATATATATATATACACTATTCAAATTAAAAGATACCGTTAATAATATTAAAAATATGTATGCTATTCTTAAAAGAGAATGTATGTTCGAATTTTAATGACAATATTATTAGAAGGGACATCTCAAATGATATTTAAACACTAAACTATTATCATATTTCTAATTTGATCATTCAACTACTAAAATTTTAATTTTAAATCATATTTTTGTGAAAATGATGATGTAGTTTTCTTAATTGGTATACTATCTAGTTTTCAATATTTACATATTTTATAAATTTAGTTAAAATTTAAAATAATTCAACAGTTTAATTCTCTATATTTATAAATCATGTTAATTTAGTCCTCAACATATCATGTTCTTTCATCAACCACCGAAAATTTAGATGTTAAAAAAGTAAAAAAAAATACTGAAAATGCAGAGAAAGACGAACCCTAACTTTGTGTATTAAAAAATCTAATTTCTTATCCCACTATTAACAATCCCTGATTCTTGGTATTTAAAATATATGTCGATAAGCCTTCAACTATGTTGAAAAAAATTTCTGCTTATATGGTGAAAGAACTGAACAAGTGATGAGTATTGTCAACGTTCTACATTGTAACATACAGTAGGGGTGAGCAAAACTCAACTTGAAAAAATTAAAAATTTCGACTCGACTCAAAGCTATTCGACTCGAAATTTCATAAATTCGATTTCACTCGAAAATATTTCAAATAAAGTTTGAGTTGTAAAAGGGAAATTCGAATAACTCACAATTTTAATATATATATATATATATATACAACATATGAAAAAATATGAAGAAATATACATGTGTATTGTATATGGGTATAAAAAGTCGTTTAAATTAGAATCAATATGTATTATAACATTGTAAATAATTACAATTAAATTTGTACAGAAATTCGAAAACTCGATTCGAATCAAATAAATTTCAAATAAAGTTTGAGTCGTAAAATAATACTCGTAAACTCAATTTTTTTTACTCGACTAAACTAGATCGAATGTTTGAACACAAAAAAGAGCAACAAAATATGACAGAAAGCTTCTAAACACAAAATAATATGTTGAAAGAAAACAACTTTAAGGATAGAAATGCACTTTCTAAACTAATTTCACTGCATCCTTATTCCTTAAGGTATCTAATGCAATTATTCGAACACAGAAAACGCCTTTGAGTTGTTCAACTCTTTGGTTTCACATCTTAAGAACTTACCATCCCTCAAGTTTGGAATTTGACAAAGCAAAACATGAATGTAAATTCCACAAACATATAATGTATATATTTCCAATGTTATTATGCTCATCCCTTCATTCACACACAAGCTAGCATAGTCAAACCATCAATAACAAAAGCATGGTACACAATCAATCACAATACTCTAGAGAAAGCTAACTTTCAAGCCTATGAGAATATGAGGTCCATGTAGTTTGATAATTTTAAAAAAAATCAAATACAGAACGAATCGGACCACCCAGAAGACATCGAGTGCCCGATGGCCGATACAAGCATGTCTAATTTCCCCCCTTAGTTTCTCTATATATTTGCTTGATGTTAAAGGGTCATAAATCATAATACTACACCGCGTTGGACACTGATACTCGAAGAAAAGCTTGAAACAATATAGTATCACGGACCACGAGTTTAAGTCCGAGTCACATGCACAACGAGTTAACTAAAAGATTATTGAAGAGATTTTGGACTTGAAGAGAACATCAAACTTAACCCGATCCATGAAGGATTCTAGAAGACTTATTCATCCACACATTTGTGAACATATGCGATATTTTTCTTATATAGAGATTAGAATCTAGGGAATATGTTAATTTTGTACCATTTGATGTAAATCAGCAAAGACCGTCAGATATAAAGAGACTCAACTATAAATAGAGACTTTAATTAAATTATGATATGCATATATATAACTATCAACTTTATCCATATATAATTTTCTTTCCTTTTCAGTCTCTTCAATTTGAGATCATTTTCACTGTCTATACACATTTTTTTTTTCAAACGTTAATATTCAAAATACAGATAATATAACTTTCTGAATAAAACGCAGTCTAAATATCAATTTATTTAGTAACAAAAAAAAATAAAGAAAGGTATCATTCACCTCACCAAATAAAAGAAACAATGGATTGGTAGATCCTTAAAAAAGGATTAAAAAGATTCACTATTAATCAATTCATCTTAATAAACTTTTGGTTTAACCTTGCGAAACATGAATCTCATCATGCAATCTCCTCTTTTCAAAAAATCAATCACATGTATAGTTGATGCATATTTTTATTACAATTATTTTAAAGATAAATAGTACGTTTAAATTAATAAATTCATATAATATGAGACAATGACATAAATTTAATTAAAAATCTTTTCTGCAACCTAAACAGAGGAAAAAGAATGACTGTTGTCGCTCTTTTCAATTGCCATCGCCATATTAAGAAGACGATACTCACATATCACGGTCAGCGAGTGAACAATCACGTCTCACGCCTAGATAGGGATAAGAATTATCCGACACCAAGGATCGACGGAACACACCAATATTGAAAATGAAATAATTATATTTATATTTAATCTTTTAATTGAAATTAATATTGAATTGATTGATGTTATGGCTTGCAACTAAGTTTGTTGATTTCAACCGAAACTTAGTTTAACATTAATATAAATATTCTCACCTTTAAGAGTGTAATTTTATTCAGATATATATTTAGAGTTTTCTAGGTTGTAAGAAAAAAAACACACATCAACCACATGTATCAAAGTTTGAATTTCTAAACATATTTTGATGTTTAAGTCGATAAATATATAATTATAATGTCTACATAACTTACATAAAATTTTGTGTTCAGGGTTTTTTTTAAGTTTCGCATCTTACATTGTGATTCATGTTTAACTGATTCTAAAATATGTTTGAGGATTCAATATTTTGGTCGGAATTCACCATCTAAGCATCTATGTATTAGATAATGAAGGAGAAGATCAATTTATAGAAAATTCAGGTTCATCGGAATATTAGATTGTGAACCAAAATTAATTTCTATAAAAATCTTTCCATCCTTCGTACTAAACAAAATCAAATTGCGAGAAAAAAATATATCATCTTTTCATTTTAAATTCTAAATTAAATCGAGCTAAACTATAATGAAAAAACTTTGATACACAGACCGTGTAAACTTTAGTTTACATGTGCCATTTAGTTTTAGGGTTTTAGTTTAGAGTTTAAGGTTTAGGGGTTTAAGTTGTAGGGTTTAGAATTTAGGGTCATTGTTTAGAATTTAGGGTTTAATGTTTAGAGTGTGGGGTTTAGTTTTTTAGGGTTAGGTTTAGGAATTTAAGATTTGGGTTTTTATAGTGTAAATACACAGGCTTGTGTAAAATTAATTTTAAACAGCCTGTAAATCAAAGTTTTACTAAACTATAATCGTACCAATCAATAAAAATAGTAAGGGTAAAAGATTTATTTAACCATTTTCATGACAAAATTCCATGCAACATGTATAAGAAACACGTATAAAAATTTAATTTACTTACGATCAAGACTTGAATTTGTTTGTAGTACTTTGCTTGGCCGGTTTGCCAAGACCACAAAACCCACAACCGGTGACCTTAGGCGAAGGAGGATCGAAGGTGGGCGATGCCGCCTCCACCGTCTGTTGCATATACCCATTGCCTCCTTCCGATCCGTTGCATCTCATCACAGCATCCAGGTCCTCGGTTTCCTTGATGGTTGTTACACTTCAACATGTTCAAGTCCCCCAATAGAAACTTGTCGTTCCATGTTACCCCGGACGAACTTTGCCTCCTGAACGACGTCGTCGACCTCTGCAACTTCATCTCCATGATCTTGTTTCCTTGAACAAACCTTGTTGTTTTTTAGGGATTGATGGTTTTTATTGGAGGGTTGAGGAGGTTGGTTGAGTACAAACATATGCGATGTACGTCCGTGTAATAAGAGGAACATGAACATCAGGCAAAATATGAGTTATTATTATGGATAAATGCCCGCACTTTGCTGCGGTTGTGGACGTGTAATTGGATTTGCAATGATATGTTTTTAGTAGATTTAGAAAATAAAAAGTAAAAGGGAAATAATATAAAAAAAACAAAAAATATTATTAATTATACAATGTCTAAATATCTAATATCTCAAATATGATAAATAAAAAAATAAAAAGAGAATTGTTTATTTGTTATAAACGATATTGTTGAAAGGAAAAGTTACATTCGTTGATGCTTTTACGATAGTCGTTAAATATTAATTTAAATTTTAATTGACGATTAAGTTAAATTTTAATTGATAATTAAATTGAATCTTGTTAAAATTTTAATGGTTAAAGAATACGTAGTATTAGGTTTAATTAATAAACAAATGTTTATATTAAAAAAAGTCTTATTAAAAAAGGTTTACTTAATAAATAAATATATACTAAGTTATATAAACAAATTTTAATTAATAATTAAGTCTATTTTTAATTGGTAATTAAGCTGAATTTTGTTGTAATTCTAGTGGTTAAAAATTACTTGATAATTAGATTTACTTAATAAATAAATATTTATATTGGAAAAAAATCTTATTGAAGAAGGTTTATTTAATAAATAAAGAGATAATATTTGATGCACTGTCAAGTGAAATTTATTCTTTCCACAAGCGGACTTCAATTGATGCCACATGTCATTTTAAGGCCACTAAACCCTATACACTAAAAACCAAACTCTAAATTCTAAACTCTAAACCATAAACCTTACTTTAAACTTTAAAAACTAACCCTAAACCATAAAATTATAACTCTTGACTCTAAAATCCCTAACCTTAAACTTTAAAAATACACCCATGTGAAAAACTTCGTTTCCGTTACCAATGCATCTAATCATTCCATAAATAAATATATACCAGGTTATAAGATATCTTGTATTCTTTGAGATCTCTACATTTATAGTATATTATTTATTTTTCTCATCCATAGAGGTAGGTGAGATCGAACCGTGTTAAATCTAGACAAAAGCAACATCTCCATATTCAATGCGAAAAACAGAATATCATTCAAAAACAAACCAGGAAAGATGAAGATAGCTTGGGGTTTAACAAGTACAAGCCTTTGAAAATGTACTATTTTACATTGCATCTCACTACAAATATTATTTCATACCCCTGGGCTTTAAATTCAGCCCAGTTTATTATTGCACAAAATTTATGTTAAAACCATGCACTGTCTGTCATCTCTTCAAATCCTTGAATGGCTATATATACATATACATTCAAAATTTGTAAACCATTTGCTCAGTGTATCCAAGTTCTTTCAGTATGCCTCTTAGCTCTCCTTGAGAATAGTCTTTAGCCTTACCACCGGATATGTGTTCCATCATCCCGGGTGGACCACATACCTGCACAAACACGGGGAACCAGAGAAAAGTTAGTGGGTCTATTGCATACTGATCGGTGTATTGTTCGAAACTTGCAAAGTGAAGACCTAGAATTGTGGCCATTTCCAAAGCCATAACCTTGTCTTCAACAAATACATTATCAGAATGTCCCGCACGAATCTGACTCTAAAGTTCAAAGAAACATGACTATCTGAAGATGCATGCATGCTTATGGAAAAAAGCCTATTTACAGGATTCTCCTTAAGGCATTTTAAAACAGTACCCTCCTTCAGTTAGGTCATATTCTCACGATAATAAAAAGCTTGACAGTGTGTTTAGGAGAGTTTTAATTTTATCTTTACAAATGGAGTAAAGAAGCCAGGCTTCTCCTTGCTGCATATTGATATCAGTAATTCACCAAGATCGAGCAAGAAACAGCAAAGAATGGGAACAAAATTGTATTTACGGTTTCCTGAGGTTGAAGCTGTGTTAAAGAAAAAAGTTGCCTCCACTTCGGATAAAACTTACTCCTTGCCTTTGGCAAACAGAATAAAAGAAAAAGTTCGAGAATTAAGAAAGTGACTTACAAGGATAAGAGTATCTTCAGCAGGACCAGGTAAGCCTTTTGTGATCATATCCTTCGAAATATAACCAGCACCTCCTTTCCAAGTTTTTGTTGGATTGTCTACAGTGTAGAATACCTGGGGAGAATTAAAAATGAAAATCGGAAAGAAAAAGTAACAGTAAAAGGAAGGGAAGCAAGTTACTCTTTGAGCAAAACATCTACCTATAGAGCAACTATTTCCATACCTTAAGATTTGGGTGGCTAGCAGCAAGTATATCAAGCTTTTGCTTGAGTAGTATATCATCAGGGGAGACATTGGCATAAAGAAGTGACACCTGATGGAACAAAAGTACAAACCATGCTCATATTTGATCTAAAACAAGCACTAAACGAATGATATTTGACAAAAGGCCAAAAGTTATGGCTGCAAATTTACCAATCATATAAGTGTACCTGAGTGTTGTCATCAGGGTTCTTCAGTATAGCCTCAATTACCTGAAGCATTGGAGTTATGCCTGTCCCACCTGCAATCTGGAACAACAGCACATAATTGAGCGCAAATGAAGATTATACCTTTTCAATAATCTTGGAAAATATGATACAATTGTAATGATAACTTTTCGGATTACTTAGCAAATGATTTGACTACATATGCAGAAATCAGATGTGCACAAGTGATAATTGTAGAGAACACAAAATTAGCATTGGATGAATTTTACAAATTAATTGTAAAGAACACATAATATATCATTAGCTATATAGTTGGGATCAGATTAAAATATGAAGTATAATATATAAAAAATGTTCGAAAATTAAATCCTCCAGCATAAAGTGTATAATTTCCATATGGGTTTTTGTTTCTTTGAGGGGAAAAAAATAAACAAGAAACTAGAAAACCAGATCTAACCATTCCAATGTGTTTCTTCATATTAGGAGAGTATCTGAGCTTTTCAATGGGCCTGCAAGGGATAATATATTCAGTTTAAGATGGTTTTCAGCAAGTTCTCTATGAAACTATCATAGATGGAGACCTACCCTTTAGCTTCAACTACATCGCCTGGTTTTAAGCTAGCAAAATGCTGACTCATTTTTCCTTCTGGATAAACCTGCAAATTTGGTTTCAAATGGCGGGCAACGCAATTCAATGTGTGGCATTGCATATATAAGACGAGAGTGGCTCCAAAGTGAAAGAAACAAAGAGGACAAAGATATGAAGGCATCTATAGATTCATACCTTGATTAACAAATCAAAGTATCCCTTAGCATCAGGGTCTGATATAGGAGTATACCTGATAATTCAAGTTATTGCCATACAAATTTATGAATTCTGTTAATTGCAGAACAAGTTGGTCGAAACATGATTTTGCATGCAAAAATAATCAACTTAACATTTTGAATTGTGCAAGAATGAAGTTGGTGAAGAGAGAGGCAAACCAAGTTTAGTTTTGTTTAGAATGCCATAAGAATCTTTTATTTTAAACCATGCCAAGCTTGCACTACATCTAAGCATTTCCACTTACTAGATTTAAAAGCTTTCAGCTATTTCCTTTGTTGGTGAAAAGGATTGCTTTAATAAAACTCGCAGATAAGTTAGAATATCTATTATATGAATACTTGAATAATCATAAAGGTAATTTCAGTTAAAGAAAACAGATGCGCTAATCCTACAATTTGGGGTATTTTCCTCTTTCTTATTTTGAAAACTTCTATAGATGATTATAAATGTTACTGATTGGAAACTTTCTTCTATTTCAAAATTCATGAAACAAGTCAAATTCAAGACCTTATTTAGAACTTCCCCCTCACAGGATAAGGATATTTGCCACAATAACAAATGGAAATTGAATAACATAAGAAATGCAATTACACCATGAAAGTACAAGTAAATCACCTAAAAACTTTAAATTACTAACAAATCAACAATTCAAGATGATGGCCAAGAAAAGAGAAGTCCAAGTCAAACCATAAATGAGTTCAACAAGTATGCTTACGGTCTTATGACATATTTGGTTTTTCCTTCAGCGTTTAGTCCTAATGGCGCCCTGCAGCAACAGTAATGGATCAAAATATTGAATGCAGAGTTGGACCACTTCTAAATCTCATCTAATCTGTCCTCTTCAAAGCAAAGTTCAAAATCTCTCACTAAAGACATAAGGTTTCTGATTAGAAGAACATACCTTGTAAGGATGCATGAAGCGACATCCAAACCCAACTTTTCATTGGGATCAAATGAAAACCTGCCAATTTTTTAAGAAAGTTAATAACAAAGGTACATGTTCTAGGACTGATTGATGGGGAATTTAACAATGCAAACGTTTAAGTTGTGATGCTGAATTTAAATTTGGATGAACAAGTTCGTTTTTTATGTTAGTGTTATATATATTGCTCTCTAGGGACGGAACTATGTAGGGGTAGGGGGGGGGGGCGATTCCCGAAATTTTTTTTTTTCACCTTTGACCCCCTATTTAAATTTTTTTAAAGATGGTTTATTTATGAATCCCCCCACTTTCAAACATTTATGTTTTGCCCCCCCCACCCCAAATCCTGGCTCCGTCCCTGTTGCTCTCAATCAGCAATGACATTTCTTTTTCCTACCTTATAGTCTAGAATCCAAGATACAATAGTTTTTTCCGATCTGGTACAAATTCAAAGAGAGGGATCCAAAAGTTATTTAATTGCAAACGAAGGGTAAAACGTAAATTTTATCTACCTTTTTTTTTCATAAAAAAAGGTTCATACAAATGACCACGACACCATTATGGATTAAACCAATCCAGCATAAGAAAATGATTGATTAAAAGATACATACCTGAACAAGTGAGTGTTATGACTAACTCTTGCAGTATCTTGCAACTTAAATTCAAGCCACTTATCCGGCTTCAAAGCTGCAAATCCCAAAAAAAAAAACCAAGTACAATAAAAAAAAGGGATCAAAAGAAACTGACACAGATACTTTATCGTTTATGCAACCACTTTCAACTTTAAGATTGATTAATATTCTCCCTGGAGAGAGTAATGGGATCGACTAAATTTTGCAATTCTGTCATCAAATGATAAGAAAGTCTAGTAAATTTGTGCTCACCAGCTTTTGGACCTGTCTCTTCATTAATTTGATCTAGATGAACCTGTATTGAGAAAAATTGCAATATAATTACTCAATGTGGAATGTACACAGAGGACTAAAAAGTGCTTACACAACAATGCAAAAACTCATAAGTGCTCCTAGCCTCATATATGCAGGACACAACAAGCAAATGGTTAGCTCAGGGACGGACGCAAAACTTTATGTTAGGGGGCGAACCTATAAAATGCTAGGGGTGAACTTATAAAATTTTAGTGGGACGAAAATAGATTTTCAATAAAAAGTACATAGAAAATTCTAAAAAAAATCTAAATCATATACAAATTTCAATTTTTCAGGACTCCATCCCTCCTCAGTCCATCCTTGGGTTAGCTTGTAAACATCAAATGTCATCAACAAAATCAAATCACCTATATGTAACCTTTCCTAATTGAAATTCAAAGTACATGATAAGTATCAAAACCTCCATACAAAACAACTCAAAAAATAAGTCCTACCTATAAATTTCACCATTTAAATAGCACGTCGAAATGCAATCACGAGTGAACACATTTCTAAGATCAGAATCCCTTCAATTTCCAACCAGCCCGAAATGCAACAAAGATCGAAGAGAAACAAAACCCAGATTGGAATTTCCAGGAAAAAAAACTCACAAAATTTGAATCGGAGAAGTAGTAAGTGCCCATCCCACCGGCAACGGCGGCGATGGCTGCAAAGCGAAATCCAGCAAAACCCAACTTGGATTGATCTCCAAATGCATTGTTAAAAGTAGCAGGAGCAGCTTTGGAGAGTCTCCTAAAGAAGGTAGCAGCCATTTTCAATCTTTCTAAGTCTGCAAGCAAGGAACAAAATGCTGAATCTTTTATAGGAGGGTTTTAGACTTCTGTATAGAGTGTGTAGAGAGATCTTCGACAAATTTCAGTTGGCAGGATGGAGGAAGGATACGGTGCTTGGCGTAGTTGGTTCTTAAGGTGTTCACTAATTATTTGGTGCCACGTTTCTTCCACCTTGGGCTTTCAAATTACTTTTACAAAAGTCCAAACTCAAAAGTTAGAGTGTATATCATAGACAAAACTCGACTTGACTCGAAAAAAATTAAATTATTCGACTAAATTTAAGGCAAAAAAATGACTTATTTTGACTCAACTTTAAAAAATTTCAAATAAAGTTTGAGTTATTAAATGAAAATTCAAATAACTCAAAATTTGTAGTAATTAGTTTATCAGTTTTCATATCCGAGTCAAGTGTGTCAATTCTGAATGATATATTATGTATATCACATGTGAAAATATGAAAAAATATATATATCATATATGTATATTGAAAGCCGTCAATTAAAATCAATATGTGCACAACCAAGCCCTAAGTATATGCATATAGAAAAATATATGTGCACCGCTTCGTTTATACATATAGAAATATATATGAAGAAATATATATGTACAGTTAAATTTGTATAAAAACTTGAAAACTTAACTCGATTAGAAAAAAATCAAATAAAGTTTAAATCGTAAAAAAAGACTTACAAACTCGAATAACTCAAAAAAATTTAACTCGACTCGATCGAACGTCCCACCCTATTGTTAAGCTCTAATTTTTTTAACTAAATTTGAACTTAGTTTGTAACGCCCCAGTTTTGGGGCTAGCGGTTTTGGGCCTGGTTAGACGGTCCAGTGGACCAGGTTAGAGATTCGAGTCGAATTCGGGAGTGAATATTTTTTTGAAAGATAAAAAAATGGGAAAATATTTAAAAATCATATTTTAATATATTAAAAATATTGGTGAAATAAATTTTGGAAAATGAGCTTTGGAAGGGTGACATTTTGGCTAGTGACCAAAATTCAATTTTTGAAAACTGTTTTTAAAGGTGACTGTTTTGTAAAGAGTCAAAACTTTGAATCTTTAAGGAGATATTTTACCAATTGGTCTGATCTGAATTTTCTATTAATTAGGATTGTTTTAAAAAGGTTTTAATTAAAAGAATTAAAAGGGATTTAGTTATAAGGTGGTTATTTTTGCTAAAACACAATTTGACGTATCTTTTCTTCTCTCATATTTTCTCTCAAAATAATATCAGCCAAACGCTCTTTTTCTTATCAGAGATTCAAGGTAATGATCTTGTTTTCTTTACTCTTTGATTTGTTGAATGATTCTTCAAATTGTTTTTCAAAAATCTCATTGAATTTCATTGTTTTTCAATAGGAAAACATCCAATTAAGGGGAAACTCACTCATTGGAGGTAAGTTTCATTCTTCTCCTCTAATGAAAGGTTCTTTACTCAAACTTCCAAGTTCTTGACTCTTTACATATGTTTTCTAATAGGTTTTAATTAATTAATTATGGATTTTAGCTTAATCGAGGTTTAATTGATGGATCTTGTGATTTTCGAATTGAATATGTTTTTCCAGTGTTGAGGATTGATTTCAATCTTATTTTGGGTGTATTATAATGTGGATAAGTTGTTTTTATCAATGGAATCCCGGAATTGGCTGAATCTCTAATTATCTAGGTTGTTAGCTTAAGGTTTTTGGTTGCTTTTGGAGTGTGATCTTTGTTGGAAGTAAAAGGATGTTGTGAATGAGTTTTTAGATGTTAATTGATGAAGTTTGATGTATTGAATCGTTATAATATGGCTGGGTTAAGATTGAGAAGTGTTTGAGGTTGGTTTCAGTAAGTTTCGGGTGAGTTTTGAGTGGGCATCTTGAGAGCTCCGGAATTTTGGTTTGAAACATAGAGTTGGATGCATTTTAATGCATGTTTCCTCTGGTTTTGTGTGGCCAAAACAAGGGATAATCAAAGCGTAGCATCTTGAGGTGGTTCGAGGCTTGTCGGGAGCTTGTTTCGCGTTAGCAAGCAAGGCGAAGTGAAACTAGTGAGTGGAAACGGGTTTAAAAGTCTTTTCAGGGGTTGAAAGTGGTTTTGGAAGTTTAGGTTAAGATTGAAACACTTACCTAAGCTTGGAAGTAAGTTTCCCTCCTTTGTTCTTTAATATCGGATCATATATGAGCATGTGTAATTCATGTTTTAGTCGTAAACATGGTTGGTTTTACTTACTGTAAATGCATGATTTCGAGTTCATATGCAAAGGTTTAAAAGTAGATAAAATGCTAGTGAGCATTGGTTTTCATTCCGGTCGGGAATGTGGTATTGCTTGGGCGATGTGATTTGCATATATGGTGATTTTGTGTAATGCATTATAAATCAGTAAGTAAATGGTTTTGTAAATGATATATTGGCTATGTGACAAGGTGAGAAACATTCGGATATAGTTGGCATGCCATAGGATAAAGTGCACTATAATATGTTTAAAAATCGATCGTGATTAAGGGTCCTTGAGGTGTAGCGGTGGGCTACTCGGACTATATCATTATCACTTGGGTTGAGCGTTCGGTTCCCCTTGTTGATATAAAACTTACAGTCGGCAAGGTTGTTACCTCATGCGGTCGGCATGGTGTAGTCTTGATGATGATCGGTCATTAAGGGAGATATGTGTATCCGATGTGTAAAGTTAACGGTCGATTAACTAAAGATTAGCGGTCGGCTAATCAAGGATAGTGGTCGACTATCATGGGTCACTATAATTGCCAATATATGATAGTTCTATTGTTGAATCTATTTTTAATGCTTTGCCAATATATGAAAGTTCTATTGTTGAATCTATTTTTAATGCTTTAGAATTTAAGCATGGTTTTGTATATAATGCTTTGGAATTTAAGCATGTTTTTGTAAACAATGCTTTGAAATTTAAGCATGGCTTTGTATATAGTGCTTTGGGGATTTAAGCATGTGGAATATATTGTTTTGCATATGGTCGATATGCATGTGTTGAACTAGAATCATTGGAACTTGCTTAGGTCGTAAACATGGTTTGGAAACAAGTGTTTGGTTTTCAAGGGTTTTAATGCATCATTGTTTTAAGAGCATCCTCACTAAGCATGTGTCCTTACGCTCTCTTTTCCCCTAATGATGCAGAGCGTTATAGCTTGGAGGCAACAAAGGCAAGGACTAAATGATCCAAAGACAAAATTATTTGAGTATGAACTCGGTTTTAGTTTCTGGTTAATAAGGCAATGTGTTCACCATGGATTTTGGGATTTTTAATTTTGTTTTCCCTAATTTTGAGTATGTGTAATGCTGTGATTTGGAGTTGGATTGATGCTGTTATACTTTTTGTGCATCGTAACCTATGGTTAATGTTTGTGGTTACCTAGGCATGCATTTAGATGGTTTTGCTTGGATGACATGCTTTGATGGGCTTAACATGTTGAGTATGGTATTGTTGTGATGTTGGTATGATGCTTGTGCTGGAAAATATTTATTTGAGCATCTTTGTATGTTTGGTGGAGTGTTTTAGGGAGCATTTTAGGGAGCATGCCTCTAGATTAATCCTTTTGGTGGTCTAAGCTTGTATAGTAGCTAAATCTTGGTGTAAGTGTTGATAAATGTATTGTTGGATGCTTATATGTATGTATGCAAGTTGCTAGGACCTAAATACACCTAGATTTGTGTGAAAAAACCAGCTAAAGATGACATTACAGGCCTAGGCGTACCGATACGCGGGGGATCGTATCAGTACGGCTATGAGAATTCAGGCACCTGGGATCGGTATAGGTATCTGGGTATCGATACGGTTAGGCAATATAAGCTTAAGCGTATCAGTACGGGCTCAGTAGTATCGGTACGGTTTTACGCTATTGGAAAATGCTTTTTGAGATGGATCTCGTGTACCGAAACCCCTGTGACCCGTATCGGTACGGCCTTTGGCAAATTTCAAATCAGGTTTTAATCCGACGTGGCATACCGATATGGCTTACACCTTTTCGAAACAGGGTTGTTAGGCTGTATTGATACGGCTAGTGGCGTATCGATACCTACGGCCGTTAAATCTGTTAATGTCATGGAAAGTAGGTTCTGTTTCCTTTCATTTTAGTCCCTGAATGTTGATGTTGCAATTGAATGAGCATGGATGATCTTTTTGAGTTGACATTTGCCATGTGAGCAAGTAACCTGACTAATTGAGGATTGATAACCTTAATTTCAATTTGGTTCTTTAATTTAAAAGATTTACGTTTTGGTCCTCAAGGTGAATGTGATGCAATCAGTTGCCTTTCTATGATTCGTTTCATTCGAAATTCACATGCAGCGAGTATGAACATCTAGGATTAATAATCTGCATCTAGACAAGATAAAAGAAAAAAATGGACAGACTTTCTGCATCTAGACAAGATAAAAGAAAAAAATGGACAGACTTTTCGTAACCTTTCTTCGGTTTGCTTCGGCAAACCTAATGTAGCTCTCTCGGTTCGGTCGGACGTCTAGGCCGGGTAGAGGTTACATAGTTAAATTGTTATTTTTTGAATAAAATATTATAAATAGATTGTTAAATTTTTCATAGTGTTGAAAATAATTAGTGTGTAATTTATGTGTATTTTATTAATGACATGTCATTATTTTTTTAATGTTACATCATTAAATATTTTTAAAATTTTATTTTTTTAAATAAATTATTCATTTAAAAAGAGTGAAAGATGACAGAAAATATAATAGTTTAGTCAACATTTTCATCGAATACACGAAAGTTTCACCAAAACAGAAAATTCGCAGTAAAATTTAGCTCAAAAAATTAGAGCTAGATTGACATATGATATAAATATCGAGGAATATATCTATCATTGTGTTGCTTTTTTTAATAATAATTCATTTTAATTAATATAATAATTTAGTAATTAAAATGGATTTTTTTGTTCAAAATGATAATAATAATCCATTTTTAATTACTATAATTTCAAGGAAACAATCTTCAAATTTTCATGGTTTTTATTATACAAATAGGCACTTTAAGTTGACAACTTCTCTCAAGTTGATATTTTAATTTTTTTAAAGTTGGAACCTAAGCTTAATTTTTTTTTCAAATTAATATATTATTTTAACAACTAATTAAATTATTAATATAATATTGATTAATCAAAATACTGACATTAAGTGTCTCATGTCACAATATAATTAATTACTGATATGTTATATTATAATTAAATACCAATCTAAGGTTATATATTGATTTAAGAGTCAAAGTTTAAAATTCAATTTCAGATCTTTCAAAAATAAATTAATTTGAGAAAGTAGCATCTTTTATTTTAAGTCATTAGTTTTTATTTCTTTTTGGATTCTTACATTAAATATCATATCTCAATTTTAACATCTTTGCTGCCGTGAGAGTCAAATACCAATTTGATAGTCTTTCATATACCATTTTTTGGAACCCAACATAAGAAAAATTGTTTATTATCTTTACATATCTAAAGTTTTAGTGTGTATTTTAACATTAAAATGTAATTAGAATAACACATAATTATTTTTTAAGGTTTAAATGAAAAATAAGTGTCCAAAGTATACATGCTTTAAACTTTAGGTGCCTAAAGTATTTTTACTAAAAATAGGTGTCTAAAGTTAATACCATTGCAGTTTTAGGTGTCTACCTGTTAAGGGGTGTTAAAAAATTGTTAACCAATTAGTGTTTGACACGTGACACTAATTTGATCTTTTTTTTAAATTTTTTTGAAGAAAACCCCCAAAATTTTCAATTTTTTAGAAAATCTTGAAAATTTTCAATTTTACAAAACAGTCCCGAAATCCCTAAAGTTTTCCAAACCCAAACCCCCAAATCGTCAACGCTCCCGCTAGCAGCCCTGAACACACCCTTTGTTTGCTAGATCAAGGCGGTTATTTCCCCAACACTGCACCGCCGGAAACGCCGAACGGTGTGACACTCGAACGTAGATTTCGTGTTCGACATTTGACGTTCGGCTATCACGCCGTTAAGCATTTTCAACAACTATGTGTTGGGCAAACGACCACCTAGGTTCGACGACCAAAGGAATGTGCTTAGGGGCGGCGATCGACGGCGGAGGCGATTTGGGGTTTGGGTTTGAGAATTTTAGGGATTTGGAGACTGCTTTGTAAATATTGAAAATTTTTGAAATTTTCTGAAAATTATTTTTTTTGTAAAATATTGTTTTAAATTTTTTTAATTTAAAAAATAAAATAAAACATGTCACATGTCAAGCATTGATTGGTTAACAAATTTTTTTAACACCCCTTTAACTGTCAAGCACCTAAAATTTTAACGGTATAAACTTTAGGCACAGATTTTTAGCAAAAATACTTTAAGCACCTAAAATATATATATATATATATATATATGCTTTAGGCACTTATTTTTCATTTATGCATTTTTTAACAAAGTACGTGTAATTATTAAATACTAATTACACACGTTTATAATTAGAAGGAATTAAACAATTCAACATGTTTTGTTAACCAAGTATAATTACAAATATTTTTATGAGATTTACTAATTAAAAAATGAAAAAAAAATGAATGTCATTATATGTATAATTATTATAATTTTCAACTCCTACAAGAATTGGACAGTGTAGTCGGATGTTTCAATTATACGAACTCGTCGATTAGAGGCAGAACACAACAGGGTATGTGGGGTCATAGTTGTCTAAAATTTTGAAATTTTAAAATTTAATCTTTTTAAAAAATTAATTTGACCTTATAAAAATTTAAAAATTTATATTAAACTTTAAAATTTTTAAATATTTTTAATTAAATCTCCTCCATAATTTTTAAAAGTTCTCATTAAGCTTTTCAAAAATTTTAAATATTTAGTTGACACTTTTTTTTTGAAAAAATGTACATTAAATACTTCAAAATTTTGAAAATTTCAATTTAAACCTATAATTTTTTTAAAAAAATTTAAGTTAACTCTAAATTCTTTCCCAAATTCCGCCACTATCAATTCCAATAGTTAACCAAACATATCTTTCACCAATTACCAAAATTTTAACTCCCTGTAACATTTTTTTAGTTTAACCACTAGTATCTAACTCATTGACCGACTAATCCATATCAGGTTTTGTAGAGACCAATAAGGAGACGACCTTCCCAATCTAGTTTTTCCCTCACAACACCAAAATTCAAACATTTGATCTTGCTTAAGGGACCTAGCGCCTCATCCCGTTAAACCAACTTGTTCTTGATAAAAAAAAAGGTTAATTCCCTTAGCAAATTCAATATGCTTAAACATGCGTGAAAATATTCCATGAACAAGTGGCGAAAACTTTCAGTTTCTACAAGCGTCTTAAATTTAGGGTTTAAAGACTTGGTTTGGGGTTCAAAGGTTATAGTTTAGGGGTTTAAAATTAGAGATCGTTGTTAAAATTTAGGGTTTATATGTTAGAGTTTAAGTTTTAGAGTAATATGTTAGGGATTCAAATTTTAACCTATAAACCGTAAACTCTACCCCTAAACTCTAAATTCTAAACACGTAAATCTAAACTATTAAATTCAATATCATAAATTGAGTCCCTAACTCTTAAATTTGAGGTGCTTGCGAAAATTAAAAAGTTTACGCCACTACTATAATTACCCTAAACATATTTACACGACAAATTATGATCGAAAAACATCAGTGTGCACATGTGGACACCTCAAACTACTAAAACCCCTACTTTTTCTAAAATTCCCATATGTAATCAGCAATGGTATAATGTCTATACCAAAGGAACCAATCCTGCTTTAAAACGATGCGATAATAAGTACAATGGAGTGGCTCTGACTTGGAATGAAGGGCAAAAGAAGAAGATGATTGGCTTTAAACTTGGCGATCACCATTGAATCAATGCATTTTAAAGTAAAGAGCATCCGGTTCTTATCTTCATATATAATTATTATATGTGTATTTGATTGAATTTTACCGGTGCCCATTGCCTGTAATTCCTTGGACCACCACTCCCCTACATGTGGCATTCAATAATGGACTCACACTCACATATGCACATGAAAACACAGTGTTTTCCATTGAAATTCTTATGAAAAAAAGAAAACAGATGTTAATGGAAGAGATTTCAAAGCTTTTATGTAGCCAGAAACCCTTCTCTGAGTGATTAGTGCTCAGTTACTTGAGATGGACAAAAAGGGAAAATTTTGAAGCAAAATTTTCTTTTCATCCATTTCCTAGGCATCCCCTGCAAATTTGAAGGAAAAATCAAGTCAGAAACAATGGATTATGCTGTTGGAGTTATTTCATTTGATTTGTAACGAATAAGATCAGGGATGGACCGAGGAGTGCTGGAGGGGCAGTCGCACCCCGGAAATTCAAATTACCATATAGTTTATGTATTTTATTTGAATTTTCTATGAATGATCTAATTTCACACCCCTAATATAAAATTATGCGTCCGTCCCTGAATAAGATCAATGTTGCAATGAACTGCCATGATTTCTTACCAAAGTCCCTTGGTGTCTTGCATTTGAAGCACTCTAGCCTGCTAGCATAGTTGTGAACTCCACACCCATATCTGTGCAAACAGAAATTGCAGCCATGTTAATGTGTCTGAAAAATGTCAGACTATGATGTTTGGAAAGTGGGGAAAAGAATGCAATATCAACAGAGACAATGCAGCTAATCTGTGGGAACAGTGCTTTCAGACATTGCAAGACTCACCTAGTGCACATCCAGTCACCGGTTTTCCACCCCGGGGGAACGCTGCTCTCCGACCCCATCATACTATACCCGCCGTAATCGTTCTTCACGGTACCGCATCGGTAACAGCTTGTTCGGCTAGCGTAGTTGTGAGCTCCGCAGCTCAAGGCCGTACAATACCAGTCACCGGCCATGACTTCGGTCCGGCTGTACAAGTAAGTCGATACATCAGGGCCGCCGTACTTGGGGTACCCGCAGCGTTGGCAGGCTTCTCTCTTTTTAAAATTCTGGTGCTGGCATGCTGCACACATCCAATCTCCACCAGACCAGCTCATTGTTCTAACTTGATTAACTATATTTCACATACCAGAAAACGAAATCAGACCGGATTTTCATTTCTAGTACTTGTTGAACCAAACACTTGAAAGACAGAACACAACTTACCTAGAAGAAAACAAAGGGCCTGCAGGCTGCTAGTGTTTGTACTTGGTAGTTGTAGAAGCAATGAATTGTTGGTGCAAATTGGTGATTTTGGTGTTTGGGGTTGAAGGGCTATATATATACCTGATTTGTGGGGCCATGGGTGCTGGTTTGTCAACTGTTTTTTGTTTTGTTGGATTTGGGAAACATGTAATAATTTCTTTTCTTATCAGATGTTTAGATAAAATCTAGCTAACCACCCATAGTTATGATATATACTTTCAACTTTCTTAGGAAATATAGCTTGGCAATGCATGTATGTGTTCATATTCCATGGTCTCAAATAGAATAACCAAACACGCCCATAGCTCTTTACGTGATTCCCTATCATTATTGGCGTAAAACAATGTGAAATATTATTCTCTCCCCATCCATGTTGCTACTAGCAACTAGGTGTTATGAGGGGATGATGTTATTTGAATATGGAGGCTGTTAATTTCCGGAATAGATGCTTTGAACTCGAAAGATGATTACATGAACCAACTGAGATAAACAATGAAATTATTAATGGTTTAAGTGAATCAATATTGAACTGTCCGTACAAGTAATGGCCAGCTTCACATTGCTTTTGAGAAGTGTGGTGGGAAATTTTAAAATACTCTTAGGCTCCGTTCAGCTACACTTATGAAGACCATTTGTGGTAAAAAAAAGCTGCGGCCTTGAAGAAGCAGAAAAAATTGGCGGTGAAAAAGCCGGCGTTTGAGGCGCAAAATCAAGCAAAAACGGCGACAACGCGACATTGAAGGAGCCGTTTAGCAATGCTTCAGCATTTGAGTGCCAAACGCCCGTTCTTTAAGCAATGCTGAACGAGCCCTTAGATTATTGAAATGCTTTTGGAAAACATTGCATAATATAAAGAAACACTTTTGAAAATACTCTTAGATTGTTTGGTTTAAAGTATAAGAATTTTTGGTATTAATGTTAAAAAGCGCTTTTAAGTATATGTCTATTTTGGACATTGTTTTTAAAAATATAAAAGAGTCGGTGATACAAATGAGAATATTTGAGTAATTTTGCTCAAAAGCGCTTTTAGAAAAACTAAAAGCTATAAATTTTAGCTTTTGAAATGCACTTTTCACATTAAGTTGAAAAGTATTTTTGGCCTAAAAGGCTATATGTTCCGCATTCTCATAACTTCAAAAGCACTTTTAACCCAAAAATATTTTTGGAAAACATTGCAGAACGGGATTTAAGTTTACTTCAAAATGATGTTCAGTTCTTAACCATGGGTGTAAGTATGTAGTTTTTTAGGGCGCAAATGATCCCACTAATTTAACTAAAATATTTTCAAACCTATTATAAAGTATAAAAACTATAATTTTTTATAAAAATATAAGAATTGATCCCACTCGATTTTTTTAGATATAAAGTCAATAATACTTATTATAGTGCTACGAGAATATCTCAAATCCCATACTCTACTTTAACTTATACTATATGAAAATTCTAACTCCTCAACCGTTCTTAACCCACCTTGTCCTTTTAGTCCTTTGATTAATATTTCTAAACGAAATAAACTAAGATTAGATGGACTATAATATTGGAACTTGTTCATTGTCTTGAATGTTTGTTCGAACCAGAGTTCAAAGACAATGGTCAAAGCTGGTTCATTTCATTCCACTCTGTTTGTCCTCCCCTACATGGCAGTGCCCATGACACCACAACGTGCAAAGCTGATGTTTTCGTCCACGTGTAAAGACACGACAAGGACGGCTTCTCCATGATCAATGCTGACATGGATGGACACGTCATCGGATGCCGGAATGGATGTGGGGGCTCATGATCCAACTGGCCAGATACACCTTCCTTGAGTAGGCTTATGCAGTGCCGGTGCTGGTGGGACAACAAGAAAGGTATATATTCGATTTTAGACTTCATTTTCGTTGTAATACATATCCATTGCAGACTTCATTTTCGTTCCATGTTTCGAATCCCTTTACCTGCAATAATTCAAAAGTCTTTGTAAGATTCACATTCATGGGGATGTATGAGTAACATGTGTATGTATTCGATAAAGATATATCATATTTATTTTTACTTATTCGAATATCGTATTTCAATACCTACGTATATCTCCCATATGTACCGTATACCCTGACGCGTTTAGAATGTTCTGCTTCAGAATATGGTCTGCGGCGAACCGAAGCAGGTAGATTGATGGGTTATATGGCTAGTTATCTCATAAAAGCCATGTAACACCATACTTATATTTCTTTTCAAATATTCGTGTTTGATACTTATGTTTTATAAGTTTAGAATATAAAAAATTAAAATAATTAAAGATATATTCTCGTATGACATTTAGATGAAATTAGAACATTTGCAGATTGAAATTCGGCTTCACTTCACCCAAGAAATTAGAACACAAAGCATGCAATGTGGTGGGCTGCTTTACTTTGACATGCAATAAAGTGTGTTTCATATTGGAATTGCTAAGATCCCTAAAAGCATGCCTTTTGCATGCAGCACGCCAAAGAAAGGCGTGCCAAATCAAGTTGATGTACAAACAATTCCCCTTCCTAATCTCCTTAACCAATCTTGGTTTCATTCATTAATATACGAAAATAGACCTGTTCAAGAGTCGAATTATTCATTTAGGGGTTGTTCAGCATGAATTTTTTAACGCAAAATCTCTGTCAATCGGCCATTTTCAGATAAGCTGGGAAAATCAGCTGTGGAGGAACGCCCATTTGGGGCGCAAAATAAGGTGAAAAAAAGCAGGGATAATGCTCGTTCGATGCACATTGATACCCTGTTCAACACTGTTTCTCCGTTTAAAAATCCAACGCCTGTTGGAGAAGTTGTGCTGAACGCAATCTTAGTTTGACATACCTATCTTAATAGAGAAATTTCACTTCAAACGAATTATTATTTATAGATATTTGCTTAAAATTAGAATTATAGTCACGGTTCGACCGATCAATGTACATGTCTACTTTATTATTATTTTCAATTTCTTTTTTTCAAAAAGAACACAAAGCACTTCTAATATGTACAATCCTTCCCAATCTCCCACCTTGGTCTCATTCATGAACATACTTTGAAGTTAAAAGGTTTTTATAAGCCAAATTGCAGGGTAAAGCCTTGTCTGACTACATTACATGTGGGGTCTTCATTCCATACAATGGCAACATGTCAGACTCCAAATAGGCATAAATGCTTGATTGTTCAGCGATTACAGGTTTGATAAGAAGGAATCTTAAAGAACAACCACCATTTCTTACCAGACACGAAGAATACTCCTCATATATATATATATATATATATATATATATATATATATATATATATATATATATATATATTTAATACACATGCCTTTTAATTTTAGGTTTAGGGGTTTAGTGTGTAAGGGTAGAATTTAAGGTTTATGGTTAGAGTTTGGGGTTTAGGGTATTAGGGCTAGGGATTTAGGTTTTTAGATTGTATAGCTTAAATATAAAGGGTTGTGTAAATTTTTTTTACACAGTTTGTGTATCAAAATATAACCCTTATTTCATCCCATCGACCATCGATGTATCCATTATTCTTTGCAAGTGACCTCCTTTTTCTCGATATAGGTCCGTTCAAGGACATACTCATGATTTTACATTGGATGTGCGAACTTTTATACTTAATAAAATTATTTGAGAAATTAAAATTCCAAAGGTATGAGATTATATCATCAATATAAAAACAAAATTTTTTTTCTAAAACATTATGAATGTAACATTTTCTGAAAGTGTGACCGACTCTTAATACTCTCTCGGTCCACCCGTGGACCCATCTCCCCTCAATAATACTAGAGAGAATCCACATCCATTTAGGGATTAGCCGTTGCTTTTCAACTTGGGATATTCTCTCCCACCTTTTCATTGCAAAGTGAATCACTGGTTGTCGACCTTTCCTTCCATGAGATGATTGACATTATCCTGGCAAAAGGTTTCAACTTCCAACACTTCTTCTTCCCCCGGCTATTACCCTCAGCTTCCAAAGTGAGAAGACGACTTGTCGCTCGGCATCTCGTCGAGTTGGCACCAATTATTATACCAGACTAGCTCGTCGTTGTCCACCCACGTGGTGTTATCGTTGAATTAAACTCAGCTGGGGTCGGAATTTGTAAAGAAATTGAATCAAGGTAATGGGGTTGTAAGTTACGATTACCGTTATATTCTGTCACTGATAATCTCCGGGACGTGGATGGGATAACGGACGGGCTTATGATGATGAACCATATAAAATGCATGACAATCCAATGATGCAGAGGACATCGTAGAACATTTGGAATTAGTCGTGTATATGTTATCACTTCCACTATTAAGGATAAATCGTGGATTCAGTCGTGTAATATTTATGTTGTATGAGGTCGAATTTTGTGTGAATTTTAATATTAACATTTATTTTTAGAATATAAAAGCTCTTTATTTAATAAAAAAATCAGTTGCACAATATAAACTTTGGAAAAAACTTTGATACACAAGCCGTGTAAATTTTAGTTTACACGTGTCTTTTAGTTTTAGGGGTTAGGGTTTAAAGTTTAGGGGTTTAGGTTGTAGGGTTTAGAATTTAAGGTTAGTATTTAGAATTTATTGTATAGGGTTTAAGGTTTAGGGTTTAGTCTTTTAGGGTTATGAATTTAAGATTTAGATTTTTATAGTGTAAATATACAGGCTTGTGTAAAATTAATTTATACAGCCTGTGTATCAAAGTTTTACCCTTAACTTTTTAGTTTTACATTGATTTTAGACAATTAAATTTGTATAAATTACTGGCCGAAATTAAAAACTAAAAATTTCACTCATCCAACAAAAAAAGAAGCGTCACTACGTTAAAAACTTCACCCATTTTACCTTTAATTTTGGCCGTCTAACCTAGAAAAATGTGTGTTCTCAATGTATTTGAAAACAAAATTTTACATAAAAATGGATATAACTCTCCAATGTTATAAATTAGTCCATTTACTTCATGACCAAACTATTCACTTTGACTGAAAATAGGCATGTAAACGAACTGCACAAACACAAACAAGGGTATGTTCATATTCGTTCGTTTAATTTTACCCGAACAAATGAACGGACACGAACAACTAAACGAACATAATTTCATGTTCGTGTTCGTTTGTTAAGGAGTGTAGCTTGTTCGTGTTCGTTCATGTTCGTACGTTAAAATGATAAACAAACACAAACAAACGAACATATATGAATAAATTTAAACGAACGAATATATGTGAATAAATTTATTTTTTAAAAAAATAATACTTTTGTTATGAAAAATAATAAATATAAATGGATATATGTGAATAAACATAAACGAACGTACATAAATGAACAGATTACCGAACGTTACGAACGTAAATGAACGAACAAACCCTTTGTTCGTGTTCGTTTATTTAATTAAACGAACAAAAAATCATGTTCATGTTCGTTCGTTTAATAAATAAACGAATATAAATAAACTTCCAGCCAAACTGTTCACGAACGGTTAGATGAACGTTTGATTCCTTTACAGCCCTAACTGAAAACACATATTTTTATTGCTTTATTTAGATATGATTGTTATAATCATTTTCTTCCAAAGAAAATCATGAAACATTGATTATAAAGATTAAGGTTGTAGATAAATATAATTATATGTATTCTTTATAAGGTGGAGGGAGAGAGAGTCCGAAATCGAAACCAAAATATAATTTGAACCAGGATTAAAGCAATGTCCATCGTCAATAGTCATAGCAATTCCGACATCGACAAGACTCGAACCAGAGCTCTTCTCAAATAAAGTTTTTAAAAATAATGTCAGCTTAATGTTTGATTCGGTCAGCTCGGTTTACGTACAACGACTTTCAAAAGATACGAGGCCCAAAGCTGCAATTGATTTGGGTTGGCCATGTTTAGTGAATGTAGGCCAATGGCTCTGCTGATTTGATGCTCGGGATTAGGAATAATTGGACTACGAGATGATAGACTAATTAACTTTAAAATAAATAGGCCTTAAAAATAATTAAATTATAAAAATTAAGAGAGTTTAGATTTAATTTTACAAAATTTAAAATCAAAGGGTCTTAAGAAGTAATTAAATTAAAAATGAGGGATTAAGGTTTAATTTTAATTGGAAGGTCCTAAAAATAATAAACCATAAAATTTTAGAAGGGGCAAAGATTTAATTGTAATGATTTCAAGAATCTTAAAACCTAAAATATAATTAACCCATCAAATTTGGAGAACAATTGCCCCTCTACACCTATAAGGTAACTCCGTTCTTGATTACCGCGGTCGCCTACATGGTAAATTGCGGGCATACTGAGAGACGGAATTAAAGTTAACCATAAAACATAAATATTTAAAAATAAGATAAATACATAAATAATATATTTTTTAAAAATTATATAAATAAAAAGTAAAATATTATTTGTGGGGCGGCAAGAGCCCTCCCACTTAAAACATGCCTCTAGTCCCTTCGAGTATGATGCATGTTTGATATAATTCACCTAACAAGCCTTATCATCCACATTACCTTCAAACTTCAAAGAGGTATGCTAAAGTCTCTTTTTCCAGTGAATCAATTTTAATTTTTTTTAACAAATAATATTATGAAATTTTTAAAATTTTTATAGTTTATTTTTTAAAAAATTCTTATCAAATTGGTAGCGGGAGAGTTAAATTTTGTAGAATTAAGACTAAGTTGATGTTTTACGTGTAGTTCAAGGGATAAATTTTATATTAAGCATTTTCGTTAACTTATCACGTCGTTAAGCTAACGTGAGTTAACGATACAATGATTATTTTGATAACAGTAGTGACTATAACATAACTTTTCAAATATTAGTGATGAAAACGAAAACTTACTAAAATTAGTGATAATGAACGTAGTTTATCCAAATAAAAATGCCGCCGACAAGGTAAGAGCGCGTGCAGACAAGTCCTCCGTTCAATGCTGAACGGCGCCGACATATAAATAGTGTACAGCAGTTATCCACGTCAGCTACCTCCCCTATATATAAAATGGCCAACGCAATTTCCGTTCTCGCTTTTCGAGCTCCAAAGAAACCCCGAAACATCTAAGAGGCGGCCTCTGCCTCTTTTCTCCTCTTTCAAATCCCTATTTATCAAATTTAATCTTTTTCCTATTAGAAAAAAAATTAAATTTAGGTTTAAGGATCTTAGCCTCCAAATCAGTCCTTGAAGTTGAAGTTGCTGGTAACAATCTTATTCCAATTATCTCTTAATTTTCATTTCTTCTCGAGTTTCAAATGGTTCGATTTGTACCTTCGATTCCTTTTCTGTTCTTCTTGGATCGCTTTAGAGCTTCTGATTCGACTACGTTCTTTGTCACCTTTTGTTTAGCTGGGGATAGTGAGCTTAATGTTTGATTTTTTGAATTTAGGATTTATTAATTTGTTGAACTTAACAACTTCAAGAAATTTTGTTTGTTAGTTTATTACCGCCTGCAATTTTGTTATGTCATTTCTTGTGTATTTCCTTGAACTTTACATAAGATTTTGGTACCGGAAAGTTTGTTGAACTGAATGGCTAATTATGCAAAATTTGAAGTTAAGAATTTCAATTTTCAGTGCTACTGTAGTTTGGGATGCTTGGGATATTATAATTGATTTTCTGTATCCAAAATTGATAATCTCTACATCTTGCATTAAACTCGTTGGATATTTGTGTAAAGATTTAGGGCCCGTTCAGCAGAGATTATTGAACATGGCCGTTTCTTAGAAAAGCTGGATAAACCAGCTGTGGCGGAACGCCCGTTTGGGCGTTAAATTAGGCGAGAAAACACCTGTTCAGCGGCATTACTTCTCCGTTTGGTGCTCCAATGCCAGTTGCAGAAGCATTGCTGAACAGAGCCTTAGGATACTTTTGGCATTTAATGTTTGTGTAGACACTAGATTTAGAATGTGTTGTATCTATACTTTTTCGGATTTCTGTTTTTTTGTTTTATTTTTTTTCTCTAAGCCTCAGTTTCTTTAATTATTTTGCTGAATCTTATCTATGTAAAACTAATGTTTATGTCAGTTTTTTTTTTTTTACTTTCAATTGTTCAGTTTCTGCCTTCTCAAGTTCTAGTTGTTTAGCATTGTAGCGTTTGTACATCAGAGACATCAACATGCCGAAGGAAAGAAAAGATATTTCCATGTCTTTTGATAGATGTAGGAGGTCTCCCTTATCGTGTAGCTCCAGCTCTAATCACCGATCTTTGTCTAAAGTCCCTTCTGAAACTGAGGAAAATATAAAGGAATGGGAAGATGCCAGGTGCCCTGTCTGTATGGAACATCCTCACAATGCAGTTCTCCTTGTATGTTCTTCCCATGAGAAGGGTTGTCGTCCGTACATGTGTGACACAAGTTATCGCCACTCTAACTGTTTTGATCAGTTCCACAAGTCAGTTACGGACACCTTAGCAACAACACCAGAGGATCTTCAACAAGAAGAAGCTCAACTTGTAACCACTAATTTATCACCAGCCACGATTGCAAATTCAGTATCAACTGTCACTGATTTGCAGGAAGAAAGAACCGAGGAAGGGCACTCGACCCCATCCAATGCCTCGTCTGAGAACCAGGTGCTTTCAAAATTAGTATGTCCTCTGTGTCGTGGCGAGGTAAAAGATTGGGTTGTTGTAGAGCCTGCTCGTTGCTTCATGAATGCCAAATCTAGAAGCTGTTCGTCTGAATCATGTAATTTTACTGGTGCCTATAAAGACTTAAGGAAGCATGCAAGGCTTGAGCACCCTTCTGTGCGCCCTTCAGAGGCTGACCCTGAGCGACAGCGAAATTGGAGGAGGTTGGAGCGTCAGAGGGACCTTGGGGACTTGCTCAGCACGCTGCAATCTTCATTTGGGGAGGAGAGGACCGACGACAATGTGTTGCCAAGTGATGGTGGAAGTTGGCTCAGCGTCTTTTTCCTAATTCGAGTGTTTCGATCAGGTTCTAGTCATAGGAACAGCAGCTGGTCTGGCGCATCAAGGGCGAGAGCTCAATTGAGTATTAGGAGGAGATCTACCAGACTCTGGGGAGAAAGCTATGATGGCGAAAGTGGATCTACCAGAGATGAGGACAATGCGTCTTCGGATGGTGCATTGTTTCCTTGGAGGCGCCGAGTAAGGAGACGGACGAGTCCTGATGATCAACAATGATCCTGGTAGTGTTGATTGTATCTTTAATACAATCTGTTTATTGTTTGCATGTGAAAGTTCAATTTGTAAGTGTCTCACTTATTAATCTACACCTTGTACTTGCAACGTTTCCTTGTGATACGACCAATGAGTTCTAAAAAATGTATCTGAACTGAATGATTTTTGTGTGTTTCAGGTGGGACTGGAAGAGAAATGTAAGTCCATTGCTCGAGTGTCTGTATCTGTCAAATTTGGTCCAAGTTGCAGGATAGGATCAAATGAGTGAAGGTAAATTTTTTTGCATCTGGGTACTGAAGTAATACCCATTATTTCTTTCTTGCACGGCGTGTCTCTATGACTACAATAATTTCGAAAGTTTTTTTCCTTTAAACTGTCGAGACATAAATGTTTATGGTTCATACGGAAAGTATGATGTTCAGAGCTATATGCATATTCTTGGTTGCCCTTCAAAGATCGTTAGATGAATGGAATTAAATGATTGAGATTAACGTTAAGAAATGGGTTTGATTTTTAGGAGAATAAATGGATTAATACAATGATCTTAAATCAGTACAATGGTATTTAGTGCATTCCAAATAGTAATATTTCAAGCTACAAAAGTTGACGAGCAAACAACAATTACCCAAAAAAGGTCATGTTCATCCAGATGACCAATAATTAAGCAAATGTCAAACTACCAACGAGAAATTATCAAATCCAGGTATGGAAAACCATTCACTATACCATAACCAGCTCCAATAATGCAAAACATTTTTTAAATTACACATCCTTAGGCTGAGTGACTGTCGAACCCCAGCTTCGAAGTTAACCAAGAGCAGACCTCTTCCATCTCCTTCGGGGTTGTATAGTGACCGAGCCTGTATATTGTATATCGAACTCGGTTCAAGTTGATAAGTTGTTGAATATTGGAAGCTGTTGTTAGAATCTCAAAATCCGTACCCGTTGTATGATTTGAAGGTCGTGTTCTGAAATCCATTCGAACTTGGTGCCTGAGAAGATTTCTCACCAAATTTATATGGAACCACCTCGTCTCCTGCAACGTTATATACAATGACATTGTTCAAAGGAACAACGCCAATCATGAAATCACAACTAAAAATTAGTGACAACTGAATTGGCAACATGACCGAATGTCAAATGGATATGGCCCTCGTATAATATCGAATGTACACAGGATTAAGCTAAAGATAGTAGTTATATAAATACGAAATACAGTCTAGTACCATTACTCAGACAACATTGATCCCCATGAAGCAGTAATTATAAGTTTTATGTCTCTACTTTTGGCTGGTTAGTAAGCCTAAAAAAGCGGGATTGCTTCCGAAATTATGAAGTTGACACTAAACATTTGGTGGTTATATTCCTTGAGTAATATATTATTACTCTCGATACCATCTTGTTATATCAAAATAGGACTATAAATACCTTTTCCATGGCATAGCAAAATGGGTAAGGATGCAGCGCGTCTTGCAGCTTCCTCCTGTCCTATTTTGCTTTTCAAAGTCCTAGAAAAGAAAAGAATTTATAATAATAAACCAGACAAATTGTAGGGAAGCATTAAGGTCATAGGAGAAGGTGCTATGTAGGAAACCGACTTTGAACATGGAAGCCATCCGCTGAGTCCTATAACCGCACTCAAGTTGGCAGGATATGGATTGCCATTTCCATATTTTCCGTGAATAAAACAGGTTGCGGAGTATAAAGAGGTTGCTGCACCCATACTGAAACCCCCGATACCAAGTTTAACTGTAATTGGAAAAAGATACGATTAGAACAATGTCAGAAACAATTACAATAACTATAACTTTAATTGATAGAACCTAAAACTAAGACCAATGCAACATTGCATTGGCTGTAAGCCAAACTAATCAAGCAGCAACCTAATTAGATTTAAACAAATCCTAACAATGTGGTCATTGTTTAGGCATTTATTAGAATGTCAATAAATAGAAGGCATTGTTCAAAAAATGACCATGGTTGTCAAGATAAAGAGAAACAAAAATATGAGGTAAAAACTGTAAAAGCTCTTTGGCGCCGTTGCAAACTTTAGAGACCGATGCATTGCAGCCAATCTCTAAAAAACTGCCTGGGCAAGTTTACACTAATCAAGTTTGTATAAGGAAGATTTCCGGTTAAATTAATCAAATCTATCGGTGTGTATGTACAGACAAAAACAATACATATCTTTGTCCTACATACAAGAACCAGAAAATGAAACTAGATATAATGGCACTACCAAAACCAGTCTAAAAGGAAAATAATATTGTTCACATTTGGTAGCCAAAATCATGGGAACTAATAATCTAGCAGAGAGTAAGACTGATAAATGGCAGTTTTATGATGAAAAACATCCTTCTCGTGATATTTTGTTACGAAAGAAACTACAAATGTCTACAATGCATTGATACCTAAATACTCGGAAGAGAAATCGAAAACACTCCCCCTCTCCCAAATAAACGAAAAAAGAGAGAAAAAAGCATCATAAAACCTCATAAAAAAGGTGCTGGGAAACATACTGTCAGCAGGCTCTGTTGATAACAAATTTGCAACATGTGATGCAGCAGCATCCAAACCCTCTACATCATCAGGAGCATCTTCTGAAAGGTCTCCCACATCGAACCCTGATGTATGTCATATTTCGAAGGACCACCATCAAGGACAGGTTGAAGAGAGTGAAATTGAATTCATATTGTTTCCTTCATAAGAGACTGCATCAGTACAGAATTTTAAGAATATACTTACAAGCAGTTGATGGAAAGCCCCCAAATAAAGTTATTGGCCGAGTAGGGGCAGTTGGGCATATCCATTTAATCTGCACCATAGGTTCACAAGAATGAAAAATTATGATGTCATCAAGAAGAAATACATATATTAATTAATTGTTAGAAAATATTCCCCTAAATATCTTTGGCTACAACAGTCATCCTTACATTCGGAAGAGGTAAGGTCTCCAAGAGCTGGGACCAGCTGACAAACAAAAAGATAAACGGGGATGAGTAGATATTTAAAAAGACATCAAATATTTTTTTCTTATACTTGAGATCAGAGAATATACAGATACGGAGACAGGATAACTCGAATTCCCAGTGGCACCAATATAGTTTATAGGATGAAAAGATTTGCTGAAGGCATATATTGATATTTGATGATATGAAACATGAAGATGCGGCGACTTGCAATTTGAAGACTAAAGTCTAAACCACTTAAAAATCAACAGGTATTAATTTATTATCAGCTTTAACTCGTTTTTGTGCAAGCCTTATCAACAAAAAGTAGCAACTAAAGACAAAAGCATAAAAAAATATGGATGAAAGAGGTTCTTTTGCATGCAATGATTAATTCCCTAAAACTTGCTTAGCATCATACAAAGTACAAACAGTGTTGTACTACGGGAACACAAATTGCATGGAGAAAATGAGCTTTCTGCTTAGTTCATATATGACGAATCCCCCAGTATTCAGTAAAAAACTATAACATTCATCTCATTAATATGCAAGATTACTAAACTAAAAGAAAGGAAACACCTCGAAAATTCTGAAAGTAAGATAAGTATAAGATCTTGAAGGTATTTACTTTCTCATTGCGAATAATAATTCATAGAAATAGTATCATGGCCTCATGGAGCCAAATGATTTCTTGCTTCACCCAAACCAGAATGAAAAGGCAAGACACAAAGATGTTATAAGCAACTTAAATTCTAGGGACTATAGTTAATGAGTGCAATCATCCAAACAAGAAAGCAAAACATAAAACGCGGAAGTGGAAGAACTTTAACTAAAAAAATCAGATACAATTTACCATTATTTTCCTTAATAGATCTGTTGAATTGTTGATGGAAGAGAGGAACTAGAAATGATAACTCAACATGCATAAAATCTATCAAATCGAATATACACAATACTTCTTCCTTCTAAAATTGATAGTTAAGGAGAGACGAGGAATCTGAACGTTTAATTGTTTTCTTTTCCTCAGAAAACTAACTGAAACAAATTAACCTTAAATTTATTAACCAAAAACTAGAAACAAGAATCTTCGAAAGCAATGCAAAGTGTATAATACCTTGAACCATTATCACCAAGGCCATGTAGCCAAACTATGGTTGCTTGGTGCCTACCTTTGGATCTAACCACATGGGTTTTTCCAAAATCAAATGCCCCCCTTCTACCACCTGAAATTTGTCAGGGCACAGTTCAAGTATTAACAATTAAAATTAAACACAAGGAGGGAAAACAGGATAGTAATTTGTAGAAAAAGCTACTTCACTAGACATATAACAATCCACCACGCATACAATGAAGAATCGGTCGATTCAATCGCCTTAAGAACAATCAAAATACTTACACAAGCTTGCTGGTGAGCTAGCATTGTAGACATTACTCTATGAGTAAGATGGAGCAAAGAAGATAAACTAACCAGAACCAAGAGAAGGAACCGTGAAGCTCATATTATTCCACCGAAAAGCAGTGGCCAAACCCACCTATTGCACTAGAAGAAAGAACAGATTGATATTTATTTCACATAAACTGTTAGTTCAGCAAAGTGATTAAATTTCACTGCACTGATATATAATACAAGAATCTACATAAAATATTGCCCAAAAATAGGTACATTACAACAAATTCAACAGAAAGGAGACTTTTCCATCTAATCAAAATTACATATCTTTCAAATTCCTTGATGAAAATGAGGTTTGAACTCTAAATAAATGATGAAAAAAAAACAAAAAACCTTATGTAAGAATTCATGAGAAACTAACAAAAAACTTTGATGAAAATTCAAAGGAAGCTAAGATTTTCAATAATAAAAAGTCCCAAGCTGGGAAAATAATGAAACTTTCAAAAAATGGCAAAAAAGAGTAGCAATTTTAAATCCAAAATTTTCTTTAAAAATTTAAAAAAAAGGAAAAGGGATTTTCTCGTTTTAGGCATTTTACCTTTTTCCACTGATACGTCGATTGGATTTGAAGACTCACAAAAGTAAAGGCTTTAGACACCAACAAAGGTGGGGAAATCTCTCCTTCTGGTCCCAATCCGAAGGCCAAATTTTCTCCGATAACTTTGTTTGTATTTTTTGGGAAAACTACATGAGTGGTTACCCAGCTATCACTGTTTTTATTTTGGTCAACCAAATAATTTTTTCGTCAAAATGATCACTAATGTTTACCTTCCTTTCTTGTTTTGGTCCCAGTTAGTTGGCACAGGCGTCGTTTTTTTAAAATATTTTTGGGTAACCTACACAGATGATCACTTAACTATAGAGTTGGTGTCAATTTGACCACTATACTTTTAATTTTGTCAATTATACCACATAACTATTTAAGTGGTTTCAATTAGACCTGGCAAACTTGACCCGAGATCCGAAACTCAAACCGAGACCCGAAATTTGATCAAAAACCGAAACAAACCGAACCGAAACCGATCCAAATTTTAGTTGAACCGAAATGGACCTGAACCGATTTTCAACTGAACCGAATGGACCCAAACGAATAGGCCCGAACCAAAAACAACCCGAAATATAGAAAAGATATTAATAGAAATAAATAAAGATAAGATATGAACAACCGCACAACTCACCAAAAAGTTAAATATATTGACTTTATAAATCTATATATAGGGTTTCAAAAATTGATCGGCCTAAAAACTCGATTAAAACCGACTGATCTCCCATTAACCGAAATTGACCCGAACCAAAATCAACCGAACCAAAAATAATCAAACCGAAATCAACCGACCCGAAATGACCCGAATCACAATAAACTCGAACTAAAACCGAACATAACTGAACCGAAACTGAATTTGAACTGAATAATATCAAATTCGAAATGACCCGAACCGAAACCAAATCGAATGACCCATTTGCCACCTCTAGTTTCAATCAAGTCACTTGCTGCTCCAAAACCTAACAGAGATGATGATGTGGCAATTAATAAAAATATGTATAATTACATATTTAATCCTTGTTATTTACGTATTATATTAATTTAGTCCGTAATATTAATTAAATTTAATAAATTTAATTTTCTAATCGGATGATGACACATGTCACCATCTGATTGGTTGATTTTATTATCATTCTTTATTAATTTATTTTAATAAATTTTCATCCAATCAAACAGTGACACGTGTCACTGTCTGATTAAACAAAAACTTTTAAAGAGAATTGCTTCCCATAGTGTTTGAACCCAAGATTACGAGTGTACATTTTGGATATCTGATCCGATCCGATCCAAAATTTCGGATATCTGAAATTTTTGGATAGGTAATTTAGTGATCCATATTCGATTCGAAAAAATTGGATATTCAAAATTTTAGATTGGATATTCAGATATCTGAGTATCCAAATTTATGACTTGTTTTAATTATTTTTTTTAAATTTGGAGGTTCTATTCATGAAAATTTTAGGTTTTCGAATATAACAATCAACAAATTATTGAATATAACAAATTTTTATCCATAAAAATTTCAATTTTTCATAAATAACAAGTAAAAATATCGAATATAACAAGATTCATATATATAAAAAAAATAAATTTAAAGATATCGGATAACCAAATATATGACCTGAATGTGAAATAATTATCCGTATCCAATCTGAAATTATCAGAAAAATAAAAACGGATCGGATATCCAAAATTTCGGGTTGGATTTTTTTATACACCCCTAATGTAGGGAGACATGTTAACGCCCAAGCCATTGAACCAAACCTGTATTACATTATAAAGTTTACAAATTATTTTATTAAAGGATAACTTATAGGACAAAATTAAATAAGTAAAAATAAAGTTTAGATGAGAGAAAAATTTATATATTAAATTATTATAGATTTAATATATTAATATAATATTTTAGATATGAAACTACTAATATATTTAATAAACTATTATATTTATTAGACTATTATGTTAATATTTTATTAATATATTAATAATTTAATAATATTATATTAATATTTTATAAAATATATTAATAGTTTAATATAATATTATTAATTTATTACTAAATAGTTTATTAAGTATACTAGTAGTTTCATATCTAAAATATTATATTAAACTATTAGTATATTAATAATATTATTAAATATATAATAATTTAATATATAAAATTTTCTCTCATCTAAACTTTATTTTTACTTATTTAATTGTCTCCCATAAGTTATCCTTTAATAATATAATTTGTAAGCTTTTTAACATAAAACAGGTTTGGCTCAATAGCTTGGGTGTTGACATGTCTCCTAAACGTTGTGGGTTCAAATCCTATTGGAAAGAATTGCCTTTGAAAGTTTTTGTTAGAATATTAATAATAATAAAATTAATTAATTAAATGGTGACACCCATCATCTGATTGGAAGATTGGATTTATTAAATTTAATTAATATTATAGACTAAATTAATATAATATGTAAATAACAAAACTAAATGTGTAATTATTTAAAATTTTATTAACTTACTGCAAGTGGCTTGATTGAAATTATTTAAATAGTTACGCGGTATAATTGCTAAAATTAAAAATATAATGGTCAAATTGACATCAAACTCATAATTAAGTGGTTATCTGTATAGTTTACTCAATATTTTTTAATATTACTTTATTATTTTCTCTCTCCTCTACATATTATTTTTTTAAATTTTTATTCAGACCAATAAAGTGGTGACACGTTGAACTAATAAAATATTGGATTTGAAGGAGATCAGGGAATCAAAATTGTGACCCAAAGAGAACAAGTTAGTGCGTTAGCCGTCGAGCTAAACCATACATGTAGTCATGCTTTAGCACAAATTAATTTTACAGTATAGAAAAAAAAACCAAAAAAAAAAAATTGAAGAGAAATTACTTGAGGAAGTTGGGATTCAAAACCAAGACCCACAACTTGAAAGGCCAAGCACGAACCAATGTGCTAGGTTAAGTTATTGATTCAATTCCACTAAAATTTATATTAAGTTATGAATAACACAAAATAAAATACTAAAGTTAGGGGAGTGATTCGAACACAATACCTCATTGATAAAATTTTAAATATTTAAATATCAAGTTAAACTAAGAAGTTGTGATACTTTTAACTTAAATTATATTTAACTAAATTATGATTAAAATTAAAAATTAAATTAGATTTAATCTTTCACTTTGTTTAATAATGACAAAATTAATTAAATAATCATTTATTTTATAAAATTAACATTAAATTATTTAAAAAATTAACTTGGTGTTTAATATTTAATTTTTTATTAATGATGCCTTGTGTTCGAATCACTCCCATAACTTAGCTTAGCATATTTGGTTTGTTATTGGCCCTTTCGAGATGTGGGATGTGGGTTCGAATTATAACTTCTTCATGTTACTCTGTTTCAATTTTTCTTTGGTTTTTGGGTTCTCTTCTATAATCTAGAAGTATGGTTTTTAGGTTCTCTTCTATAATCTAAAAGTATAACTTGTGCTAAAATTTAACTATATGTTTGGTTTAGCCTAGTGGCTAACTCACCTGCTCCCCCTTGAGGATACAGGTTCAATTCCTTGCTCAACCCAAAATTTTAAAATAAATTCACGTCAGCATCACCATTAATTTTTGACGAGTGATCAAAACAGGAAAGGAAGATAATGCTAGTGACTATTTTGACGAAAAAATTAGTTGGGTGATCAAAACATAAAAAGGGTGATAGTTGGGTGACCACCCGTGTAGTTTTCACTTTTTTCGCTTAAGTGACAAATAAGTGTCCAAACCATATTTTTTCCAGATAGATGCTTAAACTTTGTTTTGGGGCCAAATAGGTGCCTAAAGTTTTCAACGTCACTCAAATAAGTGCTCTGTCGTTAATATCCGTTAATTTTCACCGTTAATTTCTGTTGTCTGACACGTGTCATATTCTTAAATTTTCGAAATTATATTTAAAATAAATAAAAATTAATGAAACAAAATAACCCCAAAATCCACAAAATAGCCCAAAATTTTGAAATCCCTAACACTCCAAAACCCAAATCTCGATTTGACCTAATTTCGCCGTCGATTGCCACGCCACCGCCCATCACATCTGTCGTCGAACCATCACGATCATTTACCCTACTGCCTCATTGTTAGAAAATCAACAGGCGTCGTGCGAAATGTCGAAATCGTTGAATGGTTCATTCAAATGATTCGCGATGAACATCGACATAATGGACGATGAACGGTGTGTAGTTGTTCGGTGAGGGAAACGCGACCAACGCCGATGGGAGATGCCAGATTTGGGGTTTAAGGATTTAGGGACTATTTTGGGATTATTTAAAAAATTTATGATATTTTAAAAAATTTAATTTATTTTTAAAAGAAATAAAATTCAAAAAATGTTTAATACTATCACGTGTCATATTTTTATTGGCTGACAAATTTTTTAACAGCTGTTATTGGCAAGACACCTAATGGAAACTTTGAAAATGTTAGGCACCTATTTGGCCCGAAAAATACTTTAGGCACCTATCTAGAAAAAAAGTATAGTTTGAGCACTTATTTGCCACTTAAGCCTTCTTTTTGTCGTTTCATGATTAAATTTTGGTTAAACTATCTATTTAGTCACTAAATTAGGGATCGATTCTATGTTAATCACTAAACAGTTTTTCTTTGTTAATTAGGTCACTAACATATTTTGGTATAAATCAAGCCACTGGCTATTAACTGCTTAACGAAATTGCTGATGAGACAGCTTTTAGATTTATATAATAACAATTTTAGTCCTCAAAATATATACATTTTATCAATTTGATCATAACTGAATTATTTCAAATTAGAATGAATATCAAACTAATAGGATTTTTAAACTTGAGGGTTTGCCATTAAATTATTTTGAATTAAAATAGGGACCAAATTGATAAAAAAAGTTAAATATTAAATGTTAAATTTATGATAATATATTAAAAATAGGAACTTATTTAAGTAAAAAAAAACTTCAAGGGCTTACTTGAATAAGCTATAGTAATTTAAGGGCTTTTCTAATATATAAATTATATTATAATTTTTTGAGCAAATGATGTGATCTCGAGGTATAGGTTCATTTACTTTTAACTCCTTGATAATTTACACACTTTGCGTATAAACTAAGCGAACTATATCTTCTAAGAATAACGATATTTCTTTTAAAAAACAATAATTATAATATCATTACTTCGGAATATGTCAAGAATTACAAATAAAAAGATAATATATCCTATATGAAATAAGTAAATAAATAAATAATATAAATAGATATTATATTGTAACACTTTAAGACTATTTAAAAATAAATTAAAACTCCCCCTTAGGTTCGAATAGTAATGAGTAACAATAGTCACCGTCCTGATAGCATAGACATAGCAAATGAAGATGAAGATGAGCTGGGGATGTTGCAGCAATCAACATCCGGTCCCATTGCAGCAATTCTTGTCCCGAGTTGACAACCGGAATCCTCTCCGTCTATCGATAACAGATCAACGACGATCATTTGCGTATTCGGCGATTCCTCCACCGGCACACGCCCTTAGAGCATCTCGACCACATGTGCCATGCTGGGCCTCAGTTTCGGTTTCTCTTGTATGCACCACAAAGCTACGTGAACCATTCTTTTAACCCGCCTCTCATCAATGGCTCCCGCTTCGACTAGCCTATGATCGACGGCTTCGATCACTTTCCCTTCCCCAAGTTTGTCCCTCACGATCTTCGGAAAATACTGCCATTTCCGTTGAGATTTATCACTGCCGTTTTCAATCACGGTAACATTCCTCTGGCCTCCGATCATCTCCAAAAGAACCATCCCGTAGCTATAGACATCGCATTTCTCCGAAACACCGTGTTCCAAGAGCCATTCCGGGGCCAAATAACCTTTAGTACCCCTGATTGTGGTAATAACCCGGCTCTCATCTTTTCCCATTAACTTCGAAAGACCAAAATCCGCCACGATTGCTCTATAATTCTCGTCGATAAGTATGTTCTCGGGCTTCAGATCAAGGTGTAATATCCTCGACCGGCAATCGTGATGCATGTATGAACGTGCCTTAGCTACATCAATGGCAACCCTATACCTTAAATCGAATGACAAACAACCTTCGGGGAAATTTTTGGTTCCGTTTCCAGGGAATATCCAATGGTCTAATGAACCATTAGGAATGAACTCATAAACAAGGTACCTAGACCCTCTAGGAACACAAAAATACCCTACAAGACGCACAAGGTTCACATGTTGTACACTCGCAATCGCTGCGACTTCCGATCTGAACTCCTTTTCCCCATGCTCCTCCCCTTCGATTCGCTTCACCGCGACGGCAGTGCCATCGCTAAGAATACCTTTGAATACCAAAGCCGATCCGCCTTGGCCTAAAAGTGCTCGGAAATCATCCGTTGCATCCTCAAGCTCCTTGAGCCTAAACTTTATTGGAACTCCGGTAACTTTCCGAAGAAAACTATACTCGATTTGAAGCTCTCGACCTTCGGATACCAGTCGTTTCTCCAACAACTTCCGCCGATCGTAACGCAGTTGGATCACAAGACATACAAATACTCCAAAGATCAGTGCGATATCTGCCCCGGCAACGAGGAAGAAAGCCCGGGAAAGTTTTAATGATAAACGAGCGACGACGACAACAATGACGAGGCCTGTGATTATCACAGCTGCTGTTATACTTGCTTTCTTCTCCTCCATTAGAACTTCGTCGCTGAGTTATTGAATTTTCTGGATTTCATTTGTTCTTTATGTTATGAGAGAAGCATTCATTATGATATATTCAATGTTAAAGATTGAAAATCTTTTGGATTAGCCAAATGTTGAAGCATGAGGGTATGATTATTTTAAGGCTCGTTGTGTTTTATTAATTAATTTAGGTTTAATGTCAAAATTAGTGCCTAATCTATCATGTTTTTTACATTTTAGGTGTCTAAACTTTTTTTTTTCTCTTTTAGATGCCCAAACTATCCCGTTTTTCATTTTAGGTGCCTACATTTGTTTTTGCTCCGTTTAGATGGCTAAACTGTCATTTTTTGTCCCTTTTAAGGACAAATTCAGGCACCTACTTTGACCAAAAAATAATAGTTTGAGCACCTAAAAGGGACAAAAAAAAATTAAGCCCCTAAAAAGAAAAACATGATAGTTTGGGTACTTAAAAGGAGCAAAAAATAATTTAAACGCCTAAAAAATATGATAATTTAGATACTTATTTTAATATTAAGCCATTAATTTATTAATTTGCTTTTGCATCGTGCTTGTCTTAATTTAAGTGCAGTCCTTCCACCAAGCTTTGTCCGATTTGTATTGCATTTAAGTGCAGTCCTTACACCATTAATTTATTAATTTGCTTTTGCATCGTACTTGTCTTAAATAGATAACGTTAATAACAATTTTGTCAAAAACAAATTAGTTAAGTAATTAAAATAGATAAGAATCAATAATTCAGCGATTAATAGTGTAATTTACCCTTCTTTTAAATGGTCAAATGTTTTGTTCGTATTGGTGAGTGGGTGACCCAAGCTTTTTCTGATTTGTATTGCATTTAAGCGCGGCATTTTTGTTTTAATAGTCCCTTTTTGGGAATTATTTGGAATCTACACCCCAATTGAAATTATTTGGAAAAATACTCATTTCAGCTCATGTAGATTAAACTTGCGTTTAGTCAAAGCGAGTTTTAAATTCTCGTTTAACCAAAAACGAGTTTTGTGTAATAAATATTTGATAAATTATTTTTTTCTTACCTATCCACTCAATATGAAACTCACGTTTAGTCAAAAGCGAGTTTCAAACTCGCGTTTAGCCAAAAACGAGTTTACCTATGTGAGCAGGGGATATTTTTCCAAATAATTTTGATTGGAGTAGATTTCCAAATAATTCCCAAAAAGGGAATATTTGGACAAATATGAGTACAATCCTTCCACCATTAATTTATTAATTTGCTTTTGATGCATTTTTCTTTCTTTCCCTATTTTTGAGAGTTTTATCTTGATTAATCTAGACCGATTTATGTTGTACACTTAATTTTTTGTAGTATTTGAGTCCTTAATATTTTATTTGGATCTCTATTTTTTAAGTACTTTAATTCTCAAGGTTTTATTTTGGGTTAAAATGACCCCTCCGTGAATAAAATTGTTAGTAAACAAATGATCAGTGCCTTGATAAAGCTTGATAAATGACACATCAGTTAAAAAATAAATTTATATTTTATAATATAATCTTATAAAATTACTTTTTTTTGGCTAAAATGTCATTCTTTCAAATTAGCATCTTTACATATATGATACTATCATGTCAGCATACAATGTCATATATGTTTGTCATGTCATTTCAATGTATTAATCGTTAGTTGACTAATAATTTTTATCTATTGATGTACTATTTTAGCTCAAAATGAAACGTCGAGAGATAAAATAATTTAAAAAATAAGAGTTAAAGTGACTATTCAGCTGAACTTTAGGGGTATTTTTCAATATTATGCCCAAGATTTACATGAAATCTTTCTGGAAAAAAATGACAGGTAGAAGACAAAATAATTAATATAAAAGAAAAATTAATATCAAAAAAATTCACAGGTAAAAGAGAAAATAACTAATATCGAAAAAATTCACAGGTAAAAGAGAAAAATAACTAATATCGAAAAAAATTACAAGAGAATTATGACTTAACACGATTTGTTAATTTTCTCTAATTTGATCGTGTTATTAACTTTTCAAATCTGAACGAGACTGAAATCGAATCACATCTTTCAACAATTAGAATAAACAATATGGATTAAATTATGAATAATCTTTTCCGTGGTCCTTTTGTTTGAATTTTGTTCTATTTTAGTCATCTAAATTTAAAAAAAAAATAACATTCTTATCGATTATATTTTTAAACGTTACAGTTTTGGTCACCCGAGATTTAGCCTTAGTTACTTGGGCAATGGAGAGCTGACAAGACGCATAAAAAATAAAAAAAGTGCCACATTGGACAGCTGCTATAATATCACGTGGTTTTGGTCAAACTAACTATATCCCTGCACCACCGTTTCGTCACCCTCCCTTCCTCTTCTCTTTGCATCATCACCCTATTCCCTTTCAGTTTATCACTGCTGGCAGGACAAAGAAAATTGCATTCAAGGAGATCAAATCATGAAAGGTATAACATTATTTATTTATCAAAAAATATGAAAATGAACAATGTCAGATAAATGTTTATTTATTTTCTGCAGGATACCTTAATGACCCTGAGGTCACAACTAGGACCATTAACAAGGATGGTTGGTTACACACTGGAGACATCGGTTATATCGACGACGATGACGAGCTCTTCATCGTCGATCGGTTGAAAAAAATGATAAAAAATGCAAAAGGTTCAAGGTAGCATCTGCAGAGCTCGAAGCAATGCTCAGTGCTCATCCCAATATCGTCGATGCCACTGTGGTCGAGTAAGTTTAACAACACCATCGATGTTTCTCCGGTATATTGAAACCTAGGTTCTTCGTTTAACATCAATACTATAATGTGATTGCAGCATGATGGATTATGCATTCGGAGAAGTGCATGCTGCATCGTGGTGAGATCGAAGAAATCGCAGATCAGTGAAGTTGAAATCAAGCAGTACATTTCGAAACAGGTGGTGTTCTACAAGAGAATAAGCCGTGTGTTCTTCATTGAAACTATTCGGGAAAGATCTTGAGAAAAGAATTGAGAGCTAAACTAGCTACTGAAAACCATTGATTTCATGTTCTGCAATTCTTTCAACACTCTCTATCGTGAATTGTTTGAAAATAATATACAACGAGTGCAAAGGCTAAGTAAGAAATGTTCATATATGTTCTTTAAAAAACCTAAATATATATATATATATATATATATATATATATATATATGCAAAGTGAGTTTGGAAGGATTGTAAATTATGAGATAAACAATTCAATTTGCTAAAGGGGATGTAATGATTGATATTCTTTGTTCTCATTTTTGTAAAAGAAAAATCTAATATTTATGAATAAAGGACTATCGTAAATAATTTAATTTTTAAAATTTGAGCCTGAAGATGAATCTTAGCTCTTTCTTGGACGCATTAAAGACAGCTAATGTTAATTAGACCTCTAATACTCTATTATTCACGATATGTTATTTAAGTGAAAAAAGGAATTAATTTTATTAACAAAATAAATGAAAATCACGTGCATGGTTGTTAAGAGAATATAAATAAACATATATATAAAGTAATGGTGTTTAGATTCAATATAAAAAAATAAGTCCAATTTTTAAAATAATTATAACACATGTATGCTATGTATTGGTAGGAAAGTTACTGTCCCTCCCAAAAATTTTGGTATAATAACATTTTAAATCTTTTTTAGTTTAAAGTTTAGCCAAATAAAGTTTTGGTCTCTTTGTACTTTTAAGTATAAAAACTTAATAGACTTTTGTCCCTTCCAATGTTTAATCTTAGCTTCGTTTGTACATGTATTTATATATATAATATTTAAATTACTTGTAATTCTTCTGCATCCTTAAACTAGAATTAATTGTGTTTAACTGCATTTAAACTTATAAGGCTTAAATAAAAAATAAGTGCCAAAGTATATCATTTTTGAACTTTAGGTGCCTAAAGTATTTTTTTTTTGTAAAAATAGCTGCCTAAAGTTTCAAAAGTTATAATTTTAGGTGCCCGGCTGTTAACTACCGTTAAAAAACCGTTAACCAATACAAAATTGACACGTGTAAGTTTTAATTTCTTTAAATTAATTTTTTTAATAATTTAAAATTTTACAAAAATAATCTTGAAATTCTAAAACTTTCTAAAATAGTCCACAAATTCCTAAATCCTGAATCTCCAAATTATAATCATAACCGTTTTGTTTAATTGTTAATTTTACCGGTAAGGTTATTGTATTGTTTTGGTCGAATTTTCCTGAACCAGTTACCTACGATTTAATCTGATTTTTTTGAATTTTTTACTGCGATATCTCAGTTCGGATTTTTATGAACATCAAGTCCGAAAGAAAATATAAAAGGTGCTAACGGCGTTGACATGTTCATTAGATCAAATAAATAAAATCAACAAATATAAGCAGTTTGTTGAGACTGTTGGTTATAACTGTGTGAACAAATATTTTATCGCTTGACCTAAGAGTCATTTGAATTTTAGGCAATTGAGATTTGAGAGCTTTGTTATCAAATATTTTATTTGCATTTTATTATAAAAACATATTTAAATGTTTTATTATTATTAAATAAGGAAACAAATCTTTGGATCAAACTTTATTAAAGAATTTGAAAATTTTACTGTGACAATATATTTAAATATTTTTAATAGTTTTAGAGCGATTCCAATATAGTACATGTTTATATTTTTTATTGTCAAAAAGTAAATGTTTATGTTTTTTTTTTCAGTATAGTGCATGTCCATTTTATGATTCATGTTCAGGATTTTTGTGGTTCTCTCTCAACAATATCGCATTTAAGAATCGAACATGGGTTCTCTCTTTAGAAACACAATGTGCATTGTCATTGCACCCAACACTTGTTGATAAATAAGTTTCAAATTTTTTTTGGATGCCCTCCCGATTCTCAGGGTTTTTCCCTGATTAATACGGACCGACCCGCGTTGCACACCTAACTTTGGTGGGTAAGCCTCTCAGCGGGGATTTTCTGCAAACATAAGGCCTCGAACTCAAGACCTCCTTAAGCGATACTAAGCTGCTTACCACTTGGACCAACTACGTTGGTTAAGTTTTAAGTTTTTTTATTAAAAATAGATGTATTATATTCTCATACTAAAATTTAAAAATATACGATATAAAACAATATGACCATTTTTTAGCCACTAAATCAATTAGTGAATCTGTTGAGTTTTAAGTTTTTAATATGGAAAGATTAATTATTGTTTTCAATAACAAGTTTGTTTCAGTTATAAGTACGGCTACAGTTACAATTACAAATAATAATCGTAAATACAAATAATTCATATATGAGTAATTAATTATCATAAATTACAATCGAATTAATGGTCGAAATATATCAAGACAGTTAACAATTAAAATATGGTAGGATTTAAATCAAAATAAAATCTAAGCTAAACGTCCACATACCCTGTTTGGCAATTAACAGATAGCTAATAACGGTTAGCTGATTACACTAGCTGAATAGCGGATTGCATTAGTTAATTTGACTAGCAGATTATATTAGTTGACTGTATAAAAGTGTTCTGATAGCTGTTTGATTATTTAAACAAACAAAATAACATATAATGACATGATTATATTCGATACTTGTTTGAATAGTTTATTAGTTATTAATATTTTTATATATTAATATAAATTAGATTATAAAAAATAATTTTCTAATATAACATTACTAATCATATTTGAATGATCTATATATTGATTTATTATTATTTATGTTAGGATGATTAATCAATGTGGATGTTGGCCAAGAGGGGGTGAATTGACAATTTTAAAAGTTTGGAAGCTAATAGAAAAAGATAAGCAATGAGACACAATGATGTATAGTGGTTCAAGCTTCTAACAAGCTCTACGTCCACTACCTTAGCTTCCTACTAAGGATTTTCAACCAATTTCACTATGAAATTATTCCCCTTTTATAGGTTAAGGAGGCAACCGTTACAAGTTCAAGCTTTCCACCCAAAGCTTTGAACCAAACACTCTTGAATACAAAGAAAGAAATGGCAAATGTACAAAAGCCCTCACAAGTTAAATATTTGCCCAATTTACAAGAACACTCAACCCCAAACTTGAAATAAAGGTTACAAAAAGATTACACAAGTTGGGTACAAGGATTCGACTTTTTGAGCACAAAGGTTGGATTTTGCTTGAGTACTTGAATGTTGTTTAATGGAGTTTCATTAGTTGTTGCTGCTACATTGGAGACTTGTATTTATACCCTCTTATTGAATTTTAGCCGTTTGGGTAGTTGAAGTCATCAATAGAGCCGTTGGGGACCATCTTTCCCGCAATAAATGCAGTCTGGTGAACAACCATGTCGGTACACAAAGGCCCGTATCGATACCTGTTACAACAAAAATATAGCCGTTGTGTATAGACGTATCGATACGCGAGAGGCCGTACCAAAATAGTTATAGTGTAAAATAGGGGCATATCGAAACGACAAGGGCCGTAACGGTACGAGTTTTGCTCATTGAAATCTTAGATGAAAAAATGTATCGGTACGCCTAGGGGAGTATCGGTACGGGTTAACTGAAATTTAAAGTTTGAGGATTCCAATAACTGACAAGCAATGGTTGAAAAATTTAATGCAAAGATCTTTGAAGATATTGACAAACCGTATCGGTATGGGGTTAACCGTATCGATACGTTTTGAAATTTCTTAAATCCAGATTTCAAACCGTATCGAAACATAATGTATCGTATTAGTACGAGTATAAATTTCTTAAACCCAGATTTCAAACCGTATCGAAACGAGTGTGAGCCGTATCGAAACGCTAAGCTTAAAATGCTTGCCTAGATGAATGTCGTACCGAAACAGGCTAGGCCGTATCGGTACGCTTTGCAAAAACAAATTCCAATAGCCAATTTCTGTATCGAAACACCAAGGGGTGTATCGATCCGCATGGGCGTGATTGTATAGTTTGGCTTGAAAACACTTAGAAAAATTTTGGGTTTAAGTTTTAGACTTCAAAGAAAATTTTCTTGTCATTTTGTGAGACTTTTGAGTACTTAAAAATTTATTTTCTTTTTCAATTTAGTCCTTAGATAATTTGTTATATCAAAATCAAATATAGGTTTTACAATCTCCCCCTTTTTGATATAACAAAACCAAATGAAAAATTTTAAGTATCTTAAAGAAAACTTTGAAAATTTACTCCCCTTAGTTTAAGGCTATGTATAAAAAAAATTGACTCTTTAAATCTTCTCCCCCTTTTTGTTAGATCAAAATCAATTTCACAGGGTAAACAATAATAACTCCAAGCAATTTAAATAAGCAACATAAGCATTAAACTTCAAATCATAGTTCAAGCAACATAATTCAATCCAACTCAAATCCTAAAAACATAAACCAAATAAAAATCAAGGCATAAGAGTTCATAAAAACATAAAGGTGCATAACTTAAATCCTGATATGATATGCTATGAGATGCAAAATGCCTAAGAGTCCATTTCATCGTCTTCATCGTCTTCATCTTCTTCATCCTCATCCTCATCCTCATCAACATTTGTGGCCGGAGGTCCATGGGATTAACGCCATTCACCATGAAAAGCGTTAAGAGTGATGTCCATAGATTCATGGCGATTTCCAATATCCGCTACTCTTTCCTCCAAGGATGTGAAGCATGTGTCAAATGAGGCAAACCCGAAATCCATGGTTGTTTGCAAGGAAGCAATGTTGGTGTTCAAGTTGGTGAATTGCCCATTGAGGTATGTCATGAGAGCATCAAGATTTGGTTGGGCCACCAGAGCTTGTGGAATAGGAGCTTCTTGAGGAGCCACCACCGGATCGGGTTGAACATCTCTTGGAAGATCGGTGTTCTGAATCCATTCTCTATTGTAATAGGTGAACTTTGCACGACGGAGAAAACGCTCATCAATTGGATCCGTGTGAGGTTCTGGAAGATCGTATGAAAAATCAATACCCATCTTATGGAAGATGTAACTCAAAGCGTGCCATATGTGAAGGATGTAACCATGGTGGTGTGGCGATGTTGGACAAGAAAGACGATATCGGAGAACATAATCTGAGCAAGGTTGGGTCGCTTCTCCTCACGAAAGCATCGAAGCTAAAAATCATCGACTTGGCGGATGGTAGAGTATTTCCCACCGGATGGACGAAACCACCAAGTGATCATGAGGTGTGATATGCGATCATGGGCATCAAGAACAGTCACCGAACCACTAAGGACATGTCCTAACTCACTCTCATCATCTATTCCCGTATCCTCAAGACCCAAAAAATTTGGTAAAACAATTGAATCAATTCGAAATTTCTTACCCATTAAGTAAGATTCAATTGCAATGACCAAAGTTCGTTTTTCATTGTAAATACACCGAGCGTTGGAATAGAAGATTAAAACAAGATTTCTGTTTAAAATCCTGGGTATACTTAAAAAAACTCATAAATTTCCAATTGTGCATTAAATGAAGATATTTGAATTTAAATATTTCGGAGGATAAAAAAGGGATTGAAGTAACAAGCTTGGGGCGAATTTTGTAACTTTGGTATTCTTTAAAATATTCCATGGCGTATGGAAATTGAGGTTCATTAAAACAGTTTTGAGAAATGCGGGTAAAATTGGGTCTATTACCAATATGATCGGGAAGAGGATGTGGAGGATTTGAACTAGAGGCAACGTCCTTTCGTGCTCATTTCTTAGGGCCATAATCTGAAAACAAAATCAAACTAAAAACGATGTTTGCATAAATCAATACATTCGATCCAAAAAGTAATCCAATAATCAAGGTATTGTTAAAAAAATATACAATATAGTTTAAAAACATATACAAGTATAAAAATAATTTTTGGTAAAAGAAAACTTCAAAATAATGTTAAAAAATATACGATATAATTTTATATTCGAATCAAAAAGTTTCAGATTTGAAAAAGTTTTTACAAAAATATTGAAAACTATACTATATAGGTTCTAAATCTATGATATAGTGCAAAATCAGTGTATATATATGTATGAAAATTGAAAAGAAAAAGTTAGGGTTTATACCTTGAAGTTGAGATTTAGGATGAATAAAGAGATTTGGATGCACAAACTTGATGATTTTAGCCTGGGTTTGATGTAAAAACTAAAAGCCCTCAAGAATTTTGAAGATTGGTGTGAGAAAAAGTGAAGGATTGAGAGGATTTTATAGAGGATTTTTGAGTTAAGGTTTTGAAATAAAGTTGGTATTTGAGTTAAACTGAAACCCCCTCATTTAATGCCCTTAAATCTGCCCAGCATGAACGCGTATCAATACGCCAATGTGGCGTATCGAACCTAGTACCGAAATGCCTATACCGCCGTTTCGATACACGACCCGTACCGGTACAGGTAAACCTGTACTAAAATGATTGTAAATGACTCGTATCGATACGCGGAAGACCGAATCGATACACCAATGCCAAAAATGTCAATTTTGGCTGCAGGTTGCTAAAAAATTTTATTTTTTAATCGAATCGAAATGCATGTGAATGATATGAGAACATAATGTATGAGCATAAATAGATGCATACTATCCTAGCAACAAGCATATATATATATATAGGAGCAAAATCACAAAAGCAATCAATCAAACAAATTTAAGCATATTTTAAGACCAAAAGAGACTCTAAGGATCAAGGGAGGTTGGTTAAGCCTAACTCTCTCATAAGAGACCAAAATTACTCTTTGTTTAATGGTTTGGTAAAAATATCCGCTAATTGGTTCAAGGTGTCTACATATTCTAGAACTACATCATTTTTCAAGACATGATCTCTAATGAAAAGATGCCTTATTTCTATGTGTTTGGTTTTAGAATGTTGGATGAGATTCTTAGTGAGACAAATTGCACTAGTGTTGTCACACCTAATGGGGATGGTACCTACGTCAATTCCATAATTTAAGAGTTGTTGCTTCATCCAAAGGACTTGAGCACAACAACTCCCTACATATATGTATTCAGCTTCGGTGGTAGATAATACTACACTATTTTACTTCTTAAAAAACCAAGATATGAGCATACTACCTAGAAATTGACATGTGCCAGATGTGCTCTTTCTGTCTATCTTACAACCCCCATAATCTGCATCCAAGAAGGCATGCAGGTTAAATGAAGACTCTCTAGGATATCAAAGACCTAAACAATATGTATCTCTAAGGTACCTAAAGATTATTTTAACGGCTATAAGGTGTGATTCTCTAGGACTAGCTTGAAATCTAGCACACAAGCAAACACTAAACATAATGTCGGGTCTACTTGCGGTAAGATAAAGCAAAGATCCAATCATAGAGCGATAAAGCTTTAAATCTACACACTTACCTCATTCATCTTTGTCAAGCTTTGTGGAAGAACTCATTGAAGTGGCTTGAGGTTTCACATTCTCCAAGCTAAACTTCTTGAGCATGTTCTTGATGTACTTAGCTTGATTGATAAAGATGTCGTCCTTCCTTTGCTTAATTTGGAGCCCCAAGAAGAATGAGAGCTCCCCCATCATGCTCATCTCAAACTCACCTTGCATCAACTTAGCAAAATCTTGGCAAAACAATTCATTAATAAAACCCGAAATTATATCATCAATGTATATTTGAACTACTAAAATGTCTTTGCCAATTCTTTTAATAAAGAGTGTAGTGTCCACCTTTATTTTATTAAAACCTTTTTCAATTAAAAAACTTGATAATCTTTCATACCAAGCTCTAGGAGTTTGTTTCAAACCATATAAAGCTTTAGAAAGTTTAAAAACATGGTTTGGGTAATTTGGATCTTCAAAACTGGGTGGTTGTTCTACATACACTTCTTCATTAATAAAACCATTTAAAACTGCACTTTTTACATCCATTTGAAAGAGCTTAAATTCGTGATAACATGCAAATGCTAAAAGCATCCTAATGGCTTCCATTCTAGCTACGGGAGCATATGTTTCATCAAAATCGATTCCCTCTTCTTGAGTGTAACCTTGCGCGACAAGTCCAGTCTTGTTTCTCACTATGTTACCACTCTCATCTAGTTTGTTTCTATAAACCCATTTAGTTCCTATAGTAGATTTATCACTAGGCTTATCAACTAATGTCCAAACTTAACTCCTCTCAAATTGGTTTAATTCCTCTTGCATGGCCATTATCCAATAATCATCATTTAATGCTTCTTTTAGGCTCTATGCATGAGATAAATGCTACATTACATGCATTTTTAAAAGAAAGTCTAGTGGTTACCCCTTTGGATGGATCACCCAAAATCTCACCACTTTTGACATAGTTGTACTCTCTTGGGTAGCTCACTTCCTTTTCCTCTAGACTCGTGTCCTTCAAGGCTTCTAGAGGTGGTTCTTGTGCTTCTTCCTCTTTGGTTGGAACTTCATCCACCTTTGATGTTTGTCCACCATCATTGGCTTCAAAAATCCCTACATCATCATCATCACAAGAATCCTTCCTCGGAAGGAGGTTATCATCGAAAACCACATGAATAGACTCTTCAACAACCAAGGTTCTTTTATTAAATACACGATAGGCTTTAGAGTTTAAAGAATATCCTAGAAAAATAGCTTCATCACTTTTAGCATCAAATTTACCTAGATTATCTTTTCCATTGTTTAAAACAAAACATTTACAACCAAATGGATGAAAATAGCTAATGTTAGGCTTTTTGGATTTTAAAATCTCATAAGGAGTTTTCTTTAAAATAGGCCTAATCATTACTATATTTATAATATAACAAGCCGTATTAGTGGCTTCCGCCCAAAAGTATTTTGGCAAATTGTTTTCACAAAGCATGGTTCTAGCCATTTCCTCTAAAGTTCAATTTTTCCTTTCAACAACCCTATTTTGTTGAGGTGTTCTAGGAGCTGAAAAATTATGGCTAATACCATTTGAGTTAAAAAAATCCTCAAAACCTAAATTTTGAAATTCGGTGCCATGGTCACTTCGAATGTGAGAAATATTTTGACCAAGGTCATTTTGAGTGATTTTTGAAAATGTGATGAATTTTTCTAAAGCCTCATCTTTGGTACTTAAGAATAAAACCCAAGTGTATCTAGAGTAATCATCAACTAAAACATATGCATATGATTTTCAACCTAAGCTAGTAGCTCTAATAGGACCAAAGAGATCCATATAGATCAATTGTAAAACTCTACTAGTTGAAACATCATTAATAGATTTGAAAGAAACTCTTTTATGTTTGCCTTTTGCACAAGCATCACAAATTTTATCATTTGAAAACTTTATTTTAGGCAAACCTCTAACTAGATCTTTTGAAACCAATTTTTCTAAAACACTCATGCTTGCATGCCCTAATTTTCTATGCCATAACCATGAATCATGCTCACCATTTGCAGCAAAACATGCATGAGAAATGTGTATGTCATCTAGATGCACCATGTATATGTTTCTCATGCGATGACCCACAAGCGCAACTTTATTTGTTTCAATGTTTAAAATTTTGCAACCATTATAATCAAAAACAACATTGAAACCTTTGTCACAAAATTGACTAATGCTTAAAAGATTATGTTTAATACCATTGACATATAAAATATTTTCAATAAGTACGGAGGAGTGATTACCAATGGAACCCATTCCTTCAACTTGACCTTTGAAGTTGTCCCCAAATGTCACCAATCCTCCTCTTTTTTAGCTCAAGTTCCACGAATCTACTCTTGTCTCCGGTCATACGTCTTGAGCATCCACTATCAAGGAACCACTGATTTGCACTTTAACCTTTGGCCTTGTAGCAATGCCCCCTACAAACAAAGATTGATTCTTGATTTTTGGCACCCAAATCATTTCGGGTCCATGAGTATTAGCTCCCAAATACTTGGTTCCCTTGGGAATCCAAGATGCAATTGCCTTAAGATTGTTAGAAGTGACAAATTCCTTAGGAACCTAAACACTTCTAATTCTCTTACCTTTAGAGGTCCTTTGGAAGCCTATTTGTTTGTGGTTGTCAAAGTTCCTTTTAACATAGTTGGATTTTGAATATTGTCCTTTTTCAAAATTTGATTTCCCAACATTGTTTAAGGAAGCTTTGAGATCATTTACCTCCTTGAGGTAATGATCTTTTAACTCAGAAAGAAGGTTATTTAGATCAACATTTTCTTTTTCAAAAATATTTTTGATTATCTAGTAAATCATTAACCTTTTCTTCAAGTTTCGAATAGGTCTTGATCAAAGAATCAATTTGATTGTTCAAATCGGAAATTATTTTCTTATTTTTCAAAAGTGATTCTTTATATTTCAAAACTAATTCATTGTAAGCCTCTTGCAACTCATTATAATCTTCAAATAGTTCATTATAATCAAGATCATTAGATGAGTTGGAGGTTATCTTAGGATCCTCTTCATAGGCCATGAGACAAAGGTTAGCAACTTCTTGCTCCTCATCACTTGAAGACTCTTCATCGCTCTAAGTGGCTACATGGGCCTTGTGCTTCTTTTTCTTCTCGAATCCCTTCTTATTGAGTTGAGGATAATCAATTTTGATGTGTCCCGATTTCTTGCATTCCTAGCACACAATCAGATTATTCTCTTATTCTTTGTTCTTGTTCTTGAGATCCCTTCTACGGTTGAATTTCCCTCTTCAGTTAGATCTCATGAGCCGAGTGAATCGTTTGGATATCATAGCCAATTCTTCGTTTTCCTCTTCACTCGAATCACTCTCTTCTTGTGAAGCTTTGAGAGCGATTCCCATTTTTTTCTTCTCTATTTCTTTCTTCTCGACCTTCATTTCCTCCTTCTTCTTTTCTCCCTCTTTTCCTTTCTTTATTATCTTATGAGTGAGAAGAGATCACATGAGAGCATTGAGCTTTAGCGCCTTGAGATCCTTTACTTCTATGATGGTTGTTCTTTTATCATCCCAAGACTCGAGAAGTGAGTAGAGTAGTTTCCAAACTAGTTTCTCTTCTGGAATGACTTCTCCTAGACCATTGAGGCCATTTACAATAACAAATAACCGTTCAAAATTTTTGGAGATGTCTTCGTCTGGTTCCATCTTGAAATTCTCGTAGCTCAAATTAAGAAGTCCAATCTTGGTCTCCTTAACTTCATTAGTGCCTTTGTAAGCGATCTTTTGCTTATCCTAAATTTCTTTGGCACTTGAGCACAATGACATCTTGGAGTACTGATCCGGTCCAAGAGAACAAAATAGCATGTGCATTGCTTTGTCGTTGATTTAGAGCTTCTTTCGATATTCATCGGTCATCTCGTGCTTGAACTTCGGAACTAACTGATCACCTTCTCTCTTCATCGGGATTGTTGGTCCATTTTCTACTATATCCCATAGGAGGTAGTCATGTGATTTGATGAAGAACTTCATACGGTTTTTCCAATAGGGATAGTTATCCCCATTGAAGTATAGAGGTTTGGTGATGGATTGAGACTCGTATAAGTTGTTGTCGGAGGTGGATGCCATGGCTTTGACTTCGATTGATTGGATTGCCTCAATGGTTGTTAGACCTTCGGTTGAGTGTGTCTCTGATACCAATTGTTAGGATGATCAATCAATGTGGATGTTGGCCAAGAGGGGGTGAATTGACAATTTTAAAAGTTTGGAAGCTAATGGAAAAAGATAAGCAATGGGACACAATGATTTATAGTGGTTCAAGCTTCTAACAAGCTCTACGTCCACTACCTTAGCTTCCTATTAAGGATTTTCAACCAATTTCACTATGAAATCCTTCCCCTTTTCTAGGCTAAGGAGGCAACCGTTACAAGTTCAAGCTTTATACCCAAAGCTTTGAACCAAACACTCTTGAAAACAAAGAAAGAAATGGCAAATGTACAAAAGCCCTCACAAGGTAAATATTTGCCCAATTTACAAGAACACTCAACCCCAAACTTGAAATAAAGATTATAAAAGATTACACAAGTTGGGTACAAAGATTTGACTTTTTGAGCACAAGGGTTGGATTTTGCTTGAGTACTTGAATGTTGTTCAATGGAGTTTCATTAGTTGTTGTTACTATATTGGAGACTTGTATTTATACCCTCTTATTGAATTCTAGCCGTTTGGGTGGTTGAAATCATCAATAGAGCCGTTGGGGACCATCTTTCCCGCAATAAATGCAGTCTGGTGAACAACCGTATCGATACCTGTTACAATAAAAATATAACTGTTGTGTATAGACGTATATATACGCGGGAGGTCGTATCGAAATGGTTATAGTGTAAAATAGGGGCGTATCGAAACGGAAAGGGCCGTATCGCTACGAGTTTTGCTCACTGGAATCTTGGATGAAAAAGTGTATCGGTGCGCCTAGGGGCGTATCGGTACGGGTTAACCAAAATTTAAAGTTTGAGGATTCCAATAACTGACAAGCAACGGTCGAAAAATTTAATGCAAAGATCTTTGAAGATCTTGACAAACCGTATCGGTACGTTTTGAAATTTCTTAAATCCAAATTTCAAACCGTATCGAAACATAATGTATTGTATCGGTACGAGTATAAATTTCTTAAACCCATATTTCAAACCGTATCGAAATGAGTGTGAGCCGTATCGAAACGCTAAGCTTAAAATGCTTGCCCAGATGAATGTCGTATCGAACCGGGCTAAGTCGTATTGGTACGCTTTGCAAAAATAAATTCTAGTAGCCAATTTCCATATCGAAACACCAAGGGGTGTATCGATACGTCTGGGCGTGATTGTGTAGTTTGGCTTGAAAACACTTAAAAAATTTTGGGTTTAAGTTTTGGACTTAAAAGAAAATTTTCTTGTCATTTTGGGTTAGTTAAGCTCTTTATTCAAATTGATGATTTTAAGCTTTTGTTTTATTTTTTATTGTATATTTCTGATAATTTAGATTACCAACAGCTTTAATTTTTGTTGCTTTACGACTCTCTGTCTTTTTTCTTGTAATTTTTTTTTTGTTTCTGTTTGGCTGCTGAAAAAATGGTGGATACATAGACAGGAAGGAAGAAAGACGGTTGAATTTGTGTTTTTTATTGTTTTTAATTTTGATTTTGGAGGTAGAAAGAGTTTGAACTTAGTAGATCAGTTTAATTTTTCCCCTGGAATTTTGATTTCTTTTTTTTTTCCTTGCATTTTCTTGCGTACCAAACAGACTCCTGACTGTTTTGTTTTGTTTATTACTTTAAACTAATTTACAAGAATGAATAACGCTTGCATTAGATCTTTTTGTTGTTCTTTTTCGATTAAAATGTTTTATTTGTTCCATTTTACGATTGATTAATTAATTTATGTAAATCCTAATTCAAAATTTTGTTATTTTTCCCCTCAACTGTTCCTTTGTTATATATATATATATATATATTTTCTAGAGGATGCTTGGATATTCTGACTGTATTCGTATGTTTTATTTAGTGCTTACTTTGTTTTATGTTTTACTTTGTTTTATGAATTAATCATCTCATTCGTCGGCGTCTTCTGTAGTTAAATAGGGATCATGAGATTCAAGAAAGGGACCAGAGTAGAAGTCTTGAGCAGAAAAGAGGTGCCATCAGGCTCCTGGCATTGTGCTGAAATAATCAGTGGCAATGGTCACAGCTACAAAGTTAGATATGAAGGCTATTCCGATGCCACTAACAAGATGTTCGTGGAGATGGTATCTAGGAAAGCTATTAGACCTTGTCCTCCTGCACCAGCAGTTTTGGATAATTGGGTTCCTGGTGATGTTGTTGAGGTTTTTGACAACTTTTCTTGGAAGATGGCAACAGTTTTAGCAATTTTGGAGAAAAAAGTATGTTTTGGTTAGGTTGCTTGGATCATCTCTGGAGTTTAAGGTCAGTAAATTTGGCGTCCGTGTGAGACAATCATGGCAAGACAATGAATGGGTTGTGATTGGAAAGGTACTTGCTATCTTAATCTATGTTCCTCATGCATTTGAAAATTTTAAGTTTTCAAAGCTATTTCAGCATTAACATTTTCCAGTTTAACGGATTTATGTTATACAAGGTTTATTTATGCTCGTGTCCATATTTAGTTCGTTTGCATATGCATTTCACGTTTTTTTGTAAGTTGAGGTTAGCTTGAATATTCTCATTTGTCCAATCTAAATGGCATTCCTTCCTTCAGACAGTAATCCTTCTTGATCTAAGTACTATCTATATTTTCTACTTAGTTACGAGAAATGTGATGTCACATGTTTGGTTATTGTTCCACTAGCCACGATATTCATTTATATTTTTTATGTCTACTTGCAGGGTTCTGGCAGTTGTGAAGATGTGAAACATGGTGAAAATTCCACTCTTAGATACAACCAAAAGTCTAGCTCCCGATTTCAAAATACTGTTAGAAGGACAAATAGGCATGTGAAGGATGAATGTGGTCCTGTTAACACAAAGGTTAATTACCAAGATTCTGTTATGGCTTCCTCAAAATCTCTAAAGAGAGGATCCTACTCTCAGGTTTCAGCTGCTGCTGCTGCTGCTGGACAGAAACTTAGAGCCGTTGAGAGAAATGAAAGATTGTACCGATTGGGTGTTGCCAATCCATCCATTCTTGAACAGATAGATGTCGTTGCTTTCCCAAGAGATATGTTGGGTGAAAAATATGTACATGCTTCTCCTTACGACAGAACTGGGTTGTCCGAAGTGCATGGAGACAGGGGAAAACCAAATGGTGCTGTTGGATGTTATTTTGCTGAGCATTTAGGAACGAATGGCGCTGATAGTGTTACATGCTCTGTTGGTAGTTGTAGTGTGAGTAGTAACGATTTCTATAGGTTACGTCATTGTGTTTCCACAGGTCCTATTGAAGTTGTTGATGGTGAATGTAGTGATGCTGAATCTTTTTGTCCAAGGGGAGACAAGGAAGGAAATTGTCTCCTTTCTACGAAAGAAGAACTGGCTGCTGAGATCCATAAGATAGAGTTACATGCCTATCGTTGCACTTTGGAGGCCTTGCATGCATCGGGGCCTTTAAGTTGGGAACTAGAAAGAATAGTGACAAATCTTCGCCGTTCACTCCATATATCTAATGATGAACACTTGATGGAGCTAAGAAACTTAATTTCCGCTGATAGTAGCATTCCTATAAGATAACAAGGAGTCCCTGTGGTTTCCCCCCTAGAAATAGACTTGGATGAAATATGCTATCGATTTTGAAATGAATGTAACAACAGAAACTGAAGACCATTAAATGTTTCAGAGCTAAGCATTGTGTATCAGTTCTTCCATCTCTTCTTGTCTCCCTCATTTGTACATTTATTTTAGCAAACAAATCTTTGAGAAATAGTATATCAGGAATTTTCCAACAATTGAGCAGATATCAAGAATGCATTTTTCTGATTGTTCTCTTCCGTATATTTCTTGATCCTGTATATTTTTTGATTAATATTAAGGAAATATGTGTGTAGCTTTCAATTTGATGCGACTGTTCTCAGGGTATAATATTCTGTTTAAAGCATAATCATTCTCAGATTGAGGAAATTATTGATGCTTCACCCTGTATTTTCCAGGGCTGAAGGAGGCTTAGACTCCTTCCTTCCAAATGTCTGCACTCTGAAGATGATTTCTGGGTTTGGCACCTTTCTCTTGCTTTGGAGCAGTTTTTGTAGGGGAAGTTTATTTCGAGGCATTAATTTCATTAATCTGTGGCCCGATGGATTCGTCTATTTCAGGTCTCATGTGAGCCCTAGATATATGTGTTCCTGAAGGATGTAAGACCAGAATCTTGTGGCAGCCATGGGATGACCTGATATCTGGAATTCTCCAAAAGGTTTCTTTTGGACCTTTATTTAAGCTTATCCATGTGTGACATTCTGCTGGGCCATGCATGTTTCACTTTGTTTGCTGCAGTGCAAAGTAATCACGCTGAGATCTTTACTTTTCATGTTTTCATTTCATAATTTGACTTTTTTGCTTGTTGGTAATAGATGGACTGAAACATTTGAACAGGATCGGTAATGATCTTGCAAAGAGCAAGCATAAGATCAAAATTGACAAGATATCTTTTTTTTTTTGTAAATTTGCGAAGTATTGCTTAAACCATAGTCACCAGGCATCTCTTTGTTCAACCCACTTGGATGCCTGTAAAATACAACTGTTATTAGCTAATCTGTGAAGGTGCTCCTTAATCCTTATGTGCAGTTTTTGTCAGTTAAGCCTGAGTCTGCTTTTGGATTTCTCGAAACAATGTTAAAAGATTCTATCTATGCTGTCGTATAAGATCTTTGTCAGGCACAAATGAAATCTGTATTCCCCCAAGATGCTGCCTCCCAACTTTACATGAGAAAGTAGCAGCTGTTTACCTCCTAATTGGAAGTTATAACAAATGGTAACCATTCTTAAAATACATACAAGTAGCACTAGTTTTTTTAATTAGCCACCGCTCCAGATCCTAGAGTTATTTGATTCACAATCAAGTAAGCATGTTGTCTGTTAATTTACATGCACAAGGAATATTGAATGCGACGTGATAGCATTTCCCGGTGGCTGTTGCTTCCTTAGAGAAAAGCATCGCTGCTGAATTATTCCTTTTACCATGAAAACTGTTTACAAGGTGTTTCTCATCATAAGTCGTGTTGGTTGTAGTGATGATGTTGTCTTACCTTACCCTAATAAAACTAATTAGATTTATACAATCTGTAGGGTATTTGGTATTCAAAGTTTCTGTTCAGTGTTCATCTTGCCAGGGAGGATTATCCATAAGCTGAATCAAATGCAGTCTGGTTTTGAAAGAGAGAGAGAGAGAGAGAGAGATGTGCAAAAAGTGCAATATGAGATGGTATCTTCTGGTATCCTTAGCATGAAGAAAGAGTATTAGTCTGGAACATTGCTTGTGTTTGAAACATAAATGGGCACTTTTTTTTACTTCTGGATCGATTTCGGTTGCTTGGATTTGCGCATATTCATTAAAGTTGCATGGATATTGGCCAGTTAAGACTCCTAGATATGCAGTTAGAGTTGGAAGAAAATCTTGAAATTGAGGGAGATTGCTAGAAACTGCTGCAGATGGAGTTATCTGGCAAAGCTCAGGGAACTTTTATATCTGCCGACCCTTAAAACTGACGGAGGAATAAATTACTAAACTTGTCTTGGAACAAGTTGATTTGTTCCGTATGTGTGTGCCAAAACTTTCATATCCCCTAGGCACTGATGAGTGTAGAGCTTTATGTCGTATCCCCTCAGAATTTCATGTCCCCTTCTCGAGCAGGGTTTGATCTCTGTCGCGCTGTTCTGTTGTCAGTTTTCCTCTTACTCTAAATTTTATTCTTTCATACAGTTTCTTTCTCCCCTTTTTCCAGGTTATTTGGTTGGGTCACTCAACTAACCTATTGAAATCATTACATTCATGTGCTTGCTTCAGAATTGATTATTTTGCCTGCAAACTCTCGACGAGAGGGCTTATGTCCGAGACAAAAGCAACTGGCAGAGCTTTGGAAAGATTATTTACAGGTATTAATAGCTAAAAATTAGCATATGGCAATTCGTTGTAATCTTACTTGCTATACGGAGCCATGAAGTTATACATTAAAGGGGAAGGGAGTTGGTATTTCCAAAATACTGAATGCTTAGAGTTGCATGATTTAGAATCCTTATTTATCACCTTCTGCATTATGCTTCTCTTCTGATGCATTTCATTGGAAAAACATCCTGTTTGTCATGGCAGATCTGTCACATATAAATGTCATGTCCCTAGATTTCCCCGGTCGCTATTCGTGTTTAAGATTTTATATAAATTTTGATTTGTTAATACTATCTGCTATATAGATTTGAGACATTCGTATGTTTATACCGTGCTTGCGCAATGTTCTCATGCCGTGTCTAGTATTAAAAAATCCTATTCCGACATATCTGGCTTATTCAAGCTGTCTTTACATTAACTTGCTCTGCTGAATCCTATTCCGACACCACACTTAAATTTTAAATTCTTGTATTTTTATGGCTTCAGATGTTTTTGCAGGAAATACTTGTATCCGATTTATACTCGAATAATGGTACCAGGCTATGATCGTTTGAGGACCTTTCAAATACAGAAAGAGCCTTTCTTGGCGGTTTCCGGTCCGACTTGATTATGTGCTTGATCTTGTTTTCATAGGAGCAAACGACCTTCGGGTTTCATATACAAGTCTAACTGCATACCTTTCTACCACTTAATAATGCTCATATAAATGCTATAATAAACAACAAAAAAGAACTGGAAATAATAAGTAAAAGCTGAGATATGAACCATACATTATTGTTTTATAAAATAAACAAGAGTAAAGACAGAAGGTTGGATAAAAATGGAGGGATAAATAGGGATGGCAAAAATACCAGCACCCGACTCGGTATATTTTTAATTATATATTTATATAATATATAATATTTTATTATTATTTTTTCGGGGCGGGTCGATTTTGGATATAACCTTTAATTTTCGGGTCAGGTCGGTTTGGATTCCTATATTTTCGGGTCAGGCGGGATATGTAAATTTTCAGGGCGGGTCGGGGTCGAATATAGTATTTTACTTTTCGGGTCGAGGCCGGGACGGCCAAAAACTTGACCTGACTTGCTCCGTTTCCATCCCTGATAATAATAATTAGGACTTATCTTTTTGTGTAAGGGAGGGCAGACAAATTAGCAATAATCAATGCTTAATATATATATATATATATATATATATCAGCAACAATGGTTACGGATGGTCTTGCCAAAGTTACAAACTTCTCATATGATTCCCTTATCGATCTTTGAGTTTATTCCAGAGTTCTTATGTGATTGTTCGTATAGAGATATGCATGGTCCTCTTATAATCGTTTCGTGTTTAAGTACCGTAGGGGCTGATCTTGGGAGTAATTTTTTAATTTATTTTTTTCATTTATAATGTCAGTATTCGAATCTCTGACCTTATTTAAAATATTTACTATTTTATCCCACTTTGACCAACTAATTGATGGTACCTCTCCTCATATTTAAAAGAAAAAGTGACCTAGCAAACGTAATCATTCAATCAACGGGATAGATAATTGCTATACCTTGGATTCTTCATCCTTAGCACCCAGGCGTACAGTCACAAAAGTCGAGAAAACGTAATCAAGAAATGTCTAAGAAAGGCCAAAGGAATCCAAGATTGGTAAGCTAGAGCTCCTGGAATGCTCGCGGGGGCGAAAATGAAAGGAAAGGGAGTGTTAACTCAAAGCCGTAGCGCTAGGTTAATAAGAAGAAAGTGCTCACACACGGCACGGTAAAACGATTCATTCAAATATGTGGGCTAAATGTTGAATTTTGTTTGTGTACAGTTAGAGTGAGAGAATGTGAAGGAAGCTTAGGGGGAGGTTGAATCGGATCGGGAAAGGTAGTTAATTAAGCTACGTGCGAGGTTACAAGGTATCTAGACCTACGTACAAAGAAAGAGCGTCTGGCGAAAGGAAGTTTTTAAGCTTGACTCGTTTTCAAAAACGTAAGATTCAATGAAGACAGAGAATTCGGATATATCAGCTAATGGTAGGTTGGAAGACGAATGTGTCAAGACAAGGTTACAAAATAGAAAGTAATAATGAAGATCTCACAAATTAATTATTACTTTAAGAGGACATATACTTGGGTTCTGCTGGCTAAATTGTGACTTTGTGGGTAATTACATTTTATTATTTAATATGTTTATAAAATTTGAATTCTTTGTAATTAAAATAATTTTTTATAATTATTTTACATTGAACATTTGAAAATCAAATAAATTAGGAGCAAGCATATTTGATCGTTGACTAAGATGCTCATCTCATATTCCTTTAAGTTATGAGTTTTAAACTTAGTAGGAGCACTTTACTTCTTTTTCTTAAAGTTCTCCATTCTCCTTCTTTCTAAGTAAAATTAGAATTAAATTTAAAATATCTAAAAAAAAATCAATTAATAAAATATATTCGCAATAATCTTAAATTCGGGCATCATATCATACAATTAATTCATTATTTTACTTTACCGCATTAATTAATTTAGATTCTTTTTTTGAAAGATAATTAATTTAGATTCTAAATTCTTTGTTAGTGTTAGTTCACATAAAATCCCAAAACAAACAACTTTAAAATATAGGAAATTAAGAATTAACATATTAAAAAAACAGATTTTCCTTATCACGACATAATCTAATAAATATAACCTATTGGAAACATAACTGGCAAAACCTAATGGTTTCATCATCTTCTCATCACTTGATAAATGCTCATATAATATAAATGCTAGAATATACCCAGAAAATATAAAAAGGAAAATAATAGTAATGACTAAAACCAAATAAAAAATGAGATATGAATCCTACATTATTATTATTATTATTATTATTATTATTATTATTATTATTATTATTATAAACAAGAGAAAAGACAGAAGGCGGGACAGTGATGGAGGACAAAACATGTAAATAAAATTAGGGCAATTGTCCCGAGAGGGGAAGGGTGGGTAGAGGAGTTGTCTTTTGGTGTTAGAGAGGGCAGACAAATCGGCAATAATAATTAATAAAGGCTCAGGGCAGAGATATATAAAATATAAGGGATCTCAATAACAATGGCATAAGTCCAAATCTGGCAACTTTTTTTTAAGGGTCATATGACTTTTTTTTAATAAAAAGTCAAAAACAACGGAGACGTCACCAATCTTTTTTAAAGACGTAATTAGATTATCTAAAAATGAGTTATTTTAATAACATTATTTTTATTTTATTAAAACAATAATTTTGGTCTGCGAAAAATACAAAATCGGGTTCGGGAGTCGGTTATGCATGGGGAAGGATTAGCACCCACAACGCCTAAAAATTAGTACTTTGCTGATTACAAACAGTTTTAATGTCGGAATTTACGAGTTCGTGTAAAATTTAAATTATTGTCCATTTATGAATATGGTTCCATTTTAACGGCCCGACCACCAAAGACAGAACTATGCGGGCATGGAGAGGGGCAATTGCCCCCCACCCCGAAATTTTTTTTTTCACCTTTGTCTCCCTATTTAATTTTTAAAAAAAATTAGTTTATTTATGAATTTGCCCCCCTCACTTTCAAACATTTATAGTTTGCCTCCAACCCTAAATCCTGGCTCCGTCACTGCTGACCATCCAGAGAGTAACCGCCAACACTTCTAGCGCTAATCCGTTACGTCCTTCTGGTAGGACACTACATTAATTATATTTCACTTTTTAATCAAACAATCAAAGACAATTGGTATGTTGAACCTTTTATTTATTCTATGTTAGTGATTATTAGCCTAAGGAATTATCTAAGTGAATTTTGCCTATTAGGGTTAAAATATAATTAAGCGTGTTTTATGATTTCTGGTGTGAAGAGAATTTTTATTTCAACTTCAAAGGCTCTAAATTAATTAAGGCACTAACACTAGAGAACCTAAACCTAGGATTTATCTAAACTAAAACTTTAATTAAAGAAAAACAATTGAAAGTCTAAAAAACGAAATAAAAAATGGTAACATTGATTAAATTTACGAAATTAAATAGAAGAGCAAAAAGGAAAAGACCGGTTTGAAATTAGATGCCCGGTTTGAAAAATATGTAAAACAAAAATAAGTTTGAAGTTTAAATTAGATGTCGGGTAGAGTTAACACACAGTATTCGAGTTATTAATTTACACTTTATTATTTTTTAAGAAAATATGTGACAAAAATAAGTTTGAAGTTTAAATTGGAATTAAAAAAGGAACAGAATTTAATATCCAAGTTAAAAAACAAAATGAAATTAGATGCCCGGTTTGAAAAATATGTAAAACTTTATGTGATTTAAAAAAATGTATATTAATCTTACAAAATTAAATAGCCCACTTTTATTTGAAATGGACATATGGCCCAAAAACACCATTATTCAATTTTGATTTTAAAACAAAGATCAAAAGACCCCACTTTAAAAACTCATCAAGTTTTCATGTGAAAAATAAAGAATGAAGAACAAGGTGGTGCACCAAAAAATCCTCCTTTTTAGTTGAAACGTTCAAACAAATATCTTTCAAAACTCGAAACAAGTGAGAATAACCTCCAATGTCGAATATATATTTACGAAATAAAAGAAATAAATAAAGAACAAAAGAGCAAGAACAAGATACCTAAAAACCAACATTTTTCTCTTGTATTCAACTTGAAAATGCCAATACAAACTTGAGAATTTTTATGTGATTTTCGGAAGCCTCTGGTGGTGTGTGTTTACAAGTGATAGAGAGGAGCTTATATAGGATTTTGATCCTTAAAATACGTGGAAACTCAACCCAAAAAATCATAAATTCGGGTAAATTATTCCCCCAAAATATTGTGATTCGATTACAATCTTAAATTAGAATATCTGACTCCAATTTTTCTTTCAAATTCGGTTAATTCTTGGTTGTCTTTTTCCTTATTTTTGATTCTGATTGTGCTCTGATTTGGGCTAAAAATCAGTGACAACACCAAACATTTTCAGACATTTGGAATTAAACTATAAGCAAGGTGTTCATTACTATTGTTATATTATTATTAGAATAAAGGGTCTAAAACACTTTTAATAAAAAATAAAAAAATTACTATTCAATTGAGTATATATAAATATAGAGAAAATCAATTAAAACTTTTTTTACATATCAATAGAACAGCTTTATTGATAAATAAAATTAAAATAAAAATATTTTATCAAAAGTTTTAAAACACCTAAAAAGAAAATAGTAGATTTAAAAAAAAATTAAGCGTTGCACCAGTCAGATCAAAATATTTTCTCTTTGCACCAAAGAAAATTTTTGCGGTCCGTTGTAGTAAGGGTCACTGGGAGTTGTCAAAATACAAACTAGATGAAATCCCAAGAATCATCAACCATCTTTCACGCATATTCTCAAAGGTGACGATCCGCTACATAGTTCTGATTATATCGGCCCACAACCTAAAATGGATCAAACTATTCAAGACCACCAACAAACATGAAATATAAATAAAGCCTTGAGGGTCACCGAACGAACACCAAACGCCTACAAAGGTAGTCATAAAACGTGCCATAAAACAATGACATGTTATAAAAGTAGATAAAAGTGTCATAGAAACAAAAAAAAACACAATAATATTAAAAAAACAAAATAAATAAATTTAAATATAAAAAGACGAAGAAAAATATAAATTATTAGAGGTCGACGATCGGCATAAAAATTAGTACCACCGCAGATTAAACAAAGAAAGAAAGAAAAAAGTAATCGGTTAGGAAACCTCTTTGATATATTAATCAACGTTCACCACTGATTAAACAAACATGTTAATTAGATAACATGTAACAAACGGTAGAACTACCACATCAGTAAACCATGAAAAAGGATTAAAAAAACTCATAAAAATCATAACGAATATAATATTTCTTTGACTTAAATATCCTAATATTATTTTTAATTGAAATTATAATTAAATAAATTTAATAATTTCGGAGGATAAAATGTCCAATTAAAAATTATATGAACTTGAGCAAACATATTTAGTCGTTGGTTAAGTTGCTCATTTTTGTTCCATCATATTCTCTTAAGTTATGAATTTTAGACCCACTAGCGGCACCCATCATCCTTCCTTGATTGGACTGATGTGGAATGGATGGGGCGAATTTAACACATAACATGCATAGAGTGATAAAAAGGCGACAAATTTTGATATTTATTTAAAAATTTAAAATATTAATTTTTTATAATATTTTAAATTAATTTTTTATTTTTTAATAAGTATCAAAAATTATTTTTTAAGCATCGATATTTATTTAAAAATAAAAAATATTATAAAAATATTATCAAAACTTTTTTAAAAAAAATCAACTTAAAATATTATAAAAAAATTTCAAACTTATTATTTTTTAACAGCAGCTCATACATCCACAATTTGACCCCATTTCCGACAGCCGTAGGGACAAATCCCATTATATAAAGTGTCAAGTCGTTATTACTTTTGGTGGCAGAGGTTGTGCGTCGGTGCTTTTGAGTTCTCAGGCTGTAATTAAAACATGACAAAAAGAAATGCTCGTTGAAACAAAGGGCACGTCATTTGAAGGCTGAGAACATGGCCTCTTACCGAGTAAACCATTTTTTTTCAATTTCCGATATTTGATTGATTAGTGGATTTAAAGTTTGGTGTTATAGTGGTCTATTATGAAAATAATTTTTTTATTTTTTTTATTCACAACATTAAAATTTCGCATTCATATCTTGTCGAACAAAGATAAAGTCAAAAGTCAAAATCAATAAAAAAGTATAATAATCATAAAAAAGACATTTAAATAAATTGAAAATTGAGGTTCAAATATGTAATTTTTATTATATTTATTAGTTGAATAATTTGGGTCACAGTCCCAAGCATAACAGTGAATAACAAAAAATTAAAATCAACCAAATCAAAGGTTGATAAACCATAAAAATAATTTATCAAATTAAATCCAACAGAATTGTACATATCCCTAATTCAGCATGTAGTTGTACTTGGTTACAAATACAAAATCCTTCGTAGCCTCCAAAAATGTGTGACCATCCCACCCTATTTGAAGACACACTTGACTGCATAAGATTGATGAGGAATAAAATTTGATTCGATTTAACAATCCATAACACCAACGATCAAAGTTCCATTAACAACAATTATATTCGGAAAACTCCTAAAACTACAACTCTCCTCTTCTCAACACACATCTCTGTTTCTGCCCAAACGCTGAAAATTTTAAGATAACACAAACCCAAATGAGGTGAAAATGAAAAAGGCAGCAGAAAATGTTGGAAGCTCTACAGCGCTGAAATCCCCTCTATTCAAATGCATCGTCGTCGTCATCTGGAAGAGGCTGACTGGCTGCCGCCGCAAGCTCAGCCTCATGCCTATTAACAAAAACCAAGCAACATATCAATGAACGCTAATAATCAAAGGCAACACAAATGAAAAAGGCAAAAAACAAGAATGCCAAAGATTATCGTACTGCTGCTGGGCAGCCAAGTCAATGTGAACTTCAGGAGGAGCAAGAGCAGGAGACTCCACAAAGTGAAGATTAGGATCACTGAAATCATCAAAACACCATAATATTAGGCATCAAACGAGGCATCGGCATAAAACAGTTAACTATGCAACAAAGGCAATGTTCTATTACCCGGCGAGCTTCCTGGCAAGGTACAAGAAAGGCTTCTCGAAATTGTAGTTGCTCTTGGCAGAAATTTCATAGTATTGCAGGTTCTTCTTCCTGTGGAAAGTGACTTGCTTTGCCTTGACCTGCCTGTTCTTTACATCAACCTTGTTTCCACAGAGAACAATAGGAATATTCTCACACACCCTGCATCAGCAAAAACAACATTGTTACAAAAATCCACCACATAAACCATAAACGACAAAGAATCTCAACACACCTGCAAAGATCACGATGCCATGTAGGAACATTCTTGTATGTCAACCGGGCAGTTACATCGAACATAATAATAGCACATTGCCCATGGATGCTGCAACACACGATAAGAAATGCAAGAAAACCACTCAACAATGCAATAAAAGTTGTGGTAAAAGCCAATAGGTACATAGAATTAAATGTGCAACTCAAAACCCCATCCAAAAAGAAGCACAAGTTAAAATTATAATACTAAAAGGACATTCATCAGACTGCTCTTGTCCCCCATTCAACAATTTAATAGAAACGGATGGAAGCAATAACATCACTTACTAGTAACCATCTCTGAGTCCACCAAACTTCTCTTGTCCAGCAGTATCCCAGCAGTAAAAACGGATTTTCCCACAGTTGGTGAAAAAGTCCAATGGGTGAACCTCCACCCCGATGGTTGCTGTACATTCGAAATGATAAAACACTAGAGTAAACATCGGAATCAAGGCACACAATTTGTTCAAACAGCTCATAAAAAACAGTTTGTTAAAACACTTACGCTCGTATTTCTTCTCAAACTCTCCAGTTAGATGCCTCTTGACAAAGGTGGTCTTTCCTGCAAGTACAAAACAATGCGTCCACTTCATTAAAATCAATAACTTAGTCTTTAATCTTCATAACTAAATCAAAAGCTGAAGATTTAAAACACATATTTAAGAGTAAACAAACAAAATTATCACACTGTTAAAATGCATACAGATCAAAAACCTTGGAAATGAAAAAGTATAACAACACTATATTTTTCACTTAATATATCTTTTAATTCAAAATATGCATCTAATAGCATCAAACAACACCAGTTCGAGCTTCCAACCAGTAAATCGAATCTACGAGCAGAGGAAAATGAAATTACCGGTTCCTCCATCGCCGACGATGACGAGCTTGAAGCTCGGATACTCAACAGTTTGCTGGTTGGGCAAAGCCTGAACCAAGAATCAAAAAAAAAAAATCAATAGTTAAGATATCGAAACAACAAAAGATATGAAAAAATTAAAATTAAGAGAGAGATCGAGGATTTCACCATGGATTGCTACGCAACGAAGAGAAGAGAAGTGGAACTGCAAATCTTGCGTTTGTTCGGCTAAAGCAGAGGGATCGGAGTGCGAGTGGATTTGGAGACGGCGATAAACCAAGGGTTTTATAAGAATGAGGGCTTTTGGGAGTCTTGAAGCTCTTTAGTCTTAGGCCCCGGCTTTAAATTGACGCAACTCTCTGTGCCGTTGGATTGGATTCATCTCCACCATTTTCTCCCCATCATCTAAATCATCGTCGCCGTCCGATGTTTTTTCCCCTTGGGGTCCATTTCTATTATGTCGCAAATTAGATTCACTGTTACTGTATACGGTAGGGTAAAGCTGAAACCCAAATAACAAAAAATATTAAAGAAAATCAATTACAGCTTAAAAATTCAATCTTCCATTGAATCGGTGTTAAGGTCAATTAATTAAGTATATATTCGGTGAAAACTACTGAAGATATATTTTTAAAAAGGCTTAAATAAAAAATAGGTGCTTAAAGTATATTTTTTTGAACTTTAGGTGCTTAAAGTATTTTTTTATAAAAATAGATGCACAAAGTTTTAAAAATTATAATTTTAGGTGCCTAAATTTTTTTTTTTGTAAAAATAGGTGCCCAAAGTTTCAAAAGTTAAGATTTTATATACCCCAAATATGCTATGTGTCAAGCATTAATTGGTTAAAAAATTTAACATCCATTAACAGTCAGGCACCTAAAATTATAACTTTTGAAACTTTAGGCACCTAAAGTTCAAAAAAGACATACTTTAAACACATATTTTTCATTTAAGCCATTTTTAAAATAATAATTGATATTATTATAAAAATATTTTAATTATTCTACATTTCTATACAATCTTTAAGTAAAACAACAAAATATCATTATATGAGGATAGATTCACTTATGGTTATTTTTAAAAGGGTAAACTACAAGGGTGGTTACCCAACTATCACATTTTTTGTTTTAGTCACCTAACTATTTTTTCGTCAAAATCGTCATTAAAGTTTCGTTCGTTATCATTATGGTCATCTGCCGTTAAAAAATTAACAGAGATGATGATGTGTCATGGGATAATAATACTTTTATTCTTAAAACTTGTATATTCTATTAATTAGGTCTTAATTTAAAACAACTCATCAAATATATGAGTCGAACTCTAAATTTTTTATTTTTTTATTCTTTCTTTGCAACAACACTTTTATTTCTTTTTTCTTCTTTACCATCTCCAGATGAAAAATAACATGTTTATGTTTTTATTATATGTTAATTTTACATGGTTTGTCTTGTAAAATTTTCTTGAGCCGGTTGAAAAGTTCTATTTCTCAGGTAGATATGACATTGAGTTCATTGTTGATGATGTTGTTATGGTAAGTCTTGCATGCACTATTTTTATATTTCATTTAATTAGCAGAAGGTAATTTCAAGTCTGACATTTTTTTGAGTTTTAATTAGAAACTCAAACCGGCATTGCCCTAAATTTGTTTGAAAAATTTAAACTTTTGGTTTGAATTGATGTTTGTTCTGGACATGACCTACGTAATTTTTCATGACTCGTGAATTTATGTGAATAGGTCATGTTGCATGCCTCTTTTCTGTGGTTGCTTTGAGGGTTAGGATCAAATTATTGGACACTTCATGATACAAAAACAAGGATACGTTGGAAAATAATAAAGTCTTTAACAAGGTTTTGGGGTTATTGAGATCCTTTGTTAACGAAAATGGGAAATAAGAAAAAAAAAGCGTTGTTACAAGAGAAGAAGAAAGAAAATGGGAAATTTAGGGTTTGACATATATATTTGATGGATTATTTTGAATTAGGACCTAATTAATAGATTGTATAAATTTTACAACTAAAAGTGTTGTTATCTCATGACACATCACCATCTCCGTTAATTTTTTAACAGCCAGTGACCAAAATGATAACGAAACATTAGTGACGATTTTGACAAAAAAAATAATTGGGTGACCAAAACAGGAAAAAGGTGATAGTTGGGTGAACACCCGAGTAGTTAACCCTTTTAAAAATCACTTTTCATAAATAATTATTAAAAAGTATTTATAAATATATTTTTATATAAATTATTTTATTTCGTGAAAAAATATGTTTTAAATAAATTATAAACATAAACGTCAATATTGACGGTGGAAACAAAAAGTTTCCATAAGCACCTTAATTTTAGGGTTTAAGATTAGATTTTAGGATTTAAATGTTGGGAGTTTAGGTTTAATGGTTTACAATTGATGGGTTGTTGTTAGAATTTAGGGATCGAGGTTATAATTCAGGGATTGTAGATTAAAACCTAAATCTCTAATCATATTACACTAAACTCTAAACCCTAATCTATAAACATTGAATTCTAACCATAAACACTAGTTTCTAACCCTAAACCACAAATTCTAAATGCTTAAACCTTAAACCCTAAAATCTAACCTTAAACCCTAAAATCAAAGTGCTTGTAAAACTTTTGTTTCCACCGTCTCTGTATTAAATATAAATTCTTATATTATTAGCTCTAAATTAGGGATGATCAAATTATTCAAACTCGACCATTTGTGACATGATTCTATACGTTAGAGTTTTGTTTTTCTTCTAATGGACAGATTTTGTGAAATAAAGTCAAGTCCAACTGAATTCGAGATTAAGACAAATTTTTTTTGATCTAACTCGATTCCAGATAATAGTATCGTTTTTCTTTATGTATTTATGGATAATTATTGTAAAGTCCGTCTTTATGTAATTTTCAATTATCTCTCTATTTTATTGAATAAAAATAAATTTTTATTTGAATTAGATCAAAAATATACTTTTATCTCAAAATTTGAGGATGAAAATGGATCGAATTTTTGACCGATCTGAATCTGAACTTAAAATTGAAAGCATCATTCTAATTCAACTCGATCTATTATTTTTTGATGAATAAAGAAAAGGCTAATTAGAGACTTGGCTCATATACTAAGAATCTCATCCGGTGGATTACTAAAATCTAAAACAATGGCAATTCAAGTCCTCTTTTCCCGCCTTTTTAACCAACACAACGGCTACGCTATTGCCTTATTGGAAGACACGACTTATCGAGACTTCACATTGGTACTGAAGGAACACTTGAGCGTACCTTATAATCTTGAAAATTCGATTTAGTATTTGATGAAGTTTCATTTGATTTAAACTCGAATGACGTTTTCTTTCTCTGTATTTTACGATTCTCTATTTTATTGAATAAAAAATAATTTTTTATTTATATTAGAATGATTTTATCAACTTTTAAATCAAATTCGAATAGGTCAAAAATCCGACCATTCCATCCCATCCCATCCGATCCCCTAAACAAGCCTCTTCAACGGTGGGCGACACCAAAGAAGAAAAGGTCAGACGAATTAATTTCATCTAGATCACGGCTAAACCCGCCATCTTCACTTCCCGCTGAACGCATCTCCTCCCAAATCTCTCTAAATAATCCTTTTATTCAAACCCCTCCATGGCCGCCCCTTCCGATCAATCTAATCCGCAAGTCTTTTCGACCAATTCTCCATTTTTTTCATATCTTTTTTTGGCTATTTGTCGACAATCTTTTGTTTTTGTTTTCAATTCTCACAACAAAAGTTTAATATTTATATTTCAATACGTGCTCGCAGGGAAGTAGTTTATAGGACGCAAAACAAAGGACACCCTTTCAAGTTCCTAGTCCCTTTAGTCTATGCCCCTGTTCTCCCTTTAAGTAAGTCTATGAATCTCTGTTGTTTTCTCCTTTTTGGGTGATTTTGATCTCTGGGTTTTGTTTTTCAGATGTTTTTCTTATATGGGTTCTTAATTCTTTTTTGCCTTTTTTTCAGTTCGACTTTCTTTGAGGAAGAACCCGGTTTTAAGGGACCGGCTGTTTACTATTGTGTTGGCTGGGGCTTTTGTTCATGGTTCTTATTTAGTGTATCCTTATTCTATTAATCTTATTTTGTTTTAATTACCATGCCTGATTGTTGATTCTCTGTTCTCTTTTTTCCTCTGAATCATTCGTGCTTAAATTATCGAGCAGTGTGGTACTGCATGTTCTTTTATGTGATCATTGTCTTTATATTAGTGTGATCTACTGTCTGCACTTAATATTCTATCTGGTTTCGATTGTTAACTAAGTACTGAGTTCTATGATGGTATGTGTATTGGCTGAATCGGTAATCGATGCAAGTCGTACAACAATAGCATTTGTGAACCTTATTGCACTGCTAAAGGTTTGCACCTAGACGTTTGGCCCAATGCTAGGTGAATGTATGATCCAGCTTTAAAGGTAGGCTTCCTTCGACATATTTTTCAATGGTTCCTATATGCAACTTATTTGCAGTAGAAGGCCATTTGTTTTCAATCACACGCGTATGCTGCACAATGTATGATGCATGTGTTGCCCTTGAGAGCTTGATTCATTTTGATTGTAAGGAATTGATGGATGCATGTAAGCAAGATTTGTGTTTTATTTGGATTCTTTATGCATTTGAATGATGTGTTTGGTGAGAAAAAATAAGGGAAAGAATTAAAACCATTTGGTGCATTGGTTTATGTAAACTCTAATTCTCGGCATTGATTCTATATTTTGTTGGATCCAACCTTTTCAATTGATTGCTTCTGGTTAATATTAGAGTCATGTTTGTGGCCGAGTCTATGGGGGTTAGATGTGCATGCAGGAGGCATTAAAAGCTTCTATTTTCTCACGATTACTAACGAAAATAACAAGTAATCTAAATGGTAAGATAAATACCGTATGTTTATGCTGTCAGCTAAACTCATACTCTATAATGAAATAAAGGATGAGTTATTTCATGATAATCACATTTGCAAAACCATTGCCTTTACATTCCCATTCATTATTGTGGTCAGATTTCCCTACTTATTTATATCTGCCATTTCCTGCAACACGTTAATCCTCCAAGAAAATTAAAAGATTCTGGTTTTTTTGCATTTTTCTTCTCTTCTTGAAAAATATTTATTCTTCTCTGCTTAATATTCCGAAATTCTGATACTATGTTGTTGTGGTAATGATGCTTCTCTCTATTTATGTTTATCCCAGTGAGTAGAAACACTTATTGTAGGTATCATCTTTTCGTTATACTCCTAGTTCTCTGTTTTTTCCTCTTCCGCACTATTTTCCTTAATACACTTTCAGGGCGGATCAATATGATGCAGAGAGCAAGTGAAACATGCTGAGAGTTTGGCTTGACCGCTTGAGGAACTTATTTTTTTTATAAATCTTAAATCTAATCCTAATTATACCTAGAGGGAAGAAAGGAGAGTGCTCCTACTGAGTCTCGAACTCATGATCTACGGGAATATGAGAGAACAAAGATGAGCAGCTTGGCCAACCGGCCAAATATGCTTGCTCAAGCTTGAGGAACTTATTTTTATATCCCTTGAATAATTATTCTTCTTTTATGGCTTAGAACAAGTTGAATATAGTATTCTTATCATTCCCTTTGTTGAGGAATGGTAATTGTATCTCCCGGTTACAATTCACTTACGGAATTAATTTCAATTTTGAAGAGAAATAAGATAGGGTAGCTGCTTTTTGTTAAACTGTAATTGCTTTATTGCAGGATAGCCCATGTGACGTAAACACATATGTATATTATTGTCGCGTATGGGAAGAGTCGGGAACAATAATCCCACATAAAAAAAGAAGAAGATGCATTTTAATTTATAAACAGTGACATTGTACATTCTATCATATATGTCTTTTAGAAAGAGTGACATTATGCATTACTGATCTGCATACTTGTAAAGTACTTATTCTGTATCGTATACATGAAACTTTCGGGTGTGTCGATTCAGAGGAAACGTCACAAAGGTCGATACCATAGGTCTAACCGTAAAGAGCTAATATGAATCATTTTATTCTTCAAACTATTTTTCAAAGGTCATTTTAATCTTTGGATTTTCTTTTCCTCTGAACTTTTCTATTTCTTATAAAATTAAATAGACTGAAAGGAAAAGTGAAGACTTCGTTAAACTAACGTCAACTATATTAATGCGAACATTAGTTATTATATTTTTCACGTAAAAAATAATAAAAATATTTAAAATATAGTAAAATATATTTAATTAATTAAAAATGCAAAATTATTAAAACTATGAAAATTGAAAAAATGGAAATTTGTAAAACAAACATAAAATTATTTTGTGTTAATTCAATTTGGTAAAAGTTAAAAATTTAGAATCCAATAAGTGGAAAAGTATATGATATTCATTCTAGGAGATTCAGGTTTAAATCGCTTTGTCTACAAGGTGTGTTCATCGTGAAAAGATTAAGAATATGTATAAATATATACTACTTGTAATCTCCTTAAGACTATTAAAAAAAGTAAAGATTAAATAATTATTTTAAAAAGTTGGAAACAAAATGTAACACCCTAAATAATTTAGTTAAGTCAAAAAAATATAAAGAGAAGGGAAAACAAAAAAATTGAAATATGCTGCCATGGGTTCAAAAACCCCGGGCATATGCTTGGTAAACCCAAGCCTTAACCATCTCAGCCAATTGCTTGTTTTTGTTAAGTGTTACCTAATATTATATTTGAGTTAAGTTTAAGTTGTTATTAAATCAAATTTAATAATCCATCTAACTCTTCACCTACCCGAGTTGGCCATTCGAATATGAAAATACTCAAGGGTATCCAAAAGTCTCTCTCTGTAATACCCCCAATAATTGGTTAGTGATTAATCTGCAAAGAATTAAAAGTTGGTGGTTTTAGTTCAGTGACTAAAATGTAAAATGTTAAAGTTTGGTGACCAAAGTGAAAAGTTGAGAAAAGTTCAAGGACCAACATGGTAATTTTCCCAATAATTATTTTTATTCCATAAATAAATAGATCACTTAAGGGTGTGAATCGAATATAAAATTGTTGGTTCGATTCGATGTTTCTATTATTGGGAAATTACAATTAAAGTTTAAATGGGATTCAGGTAATCGTATGAGCTCGGAATGTGATGAAATTTTGAAGGGAGTTGTAAGAGGACTTGAAGAATATTATATTTCGTTTTGGAATCTTTTTTAATTGATTTAAATTCGATTGAAGGCAGTATTTTAATATAGTGCAAAAATGGCATTTTTGTGAATACATGGATTCATTAATGGTATTTTAGTCATTTTGCCCGTACTTTTTAATTAAAGATGATTATGGAAAAGTGAAATTACTAGGTGTTAACACCTAACTGGATATAATTAAAGGGCAAAATGGTAATTTTACTATTGATAGAGATTTTTTTATTATGATTAAAGATTAAAATGACATTTGTCTTGTTAACTAAATGAAGAAAAAGCTAAAATTTTCGCTCATCTTTCTCCTCTTGGCCAAAAGCTCCATAGCAAGGTTAAGAAAATTTTTGATTCAATTTTTGGCTTGATTCGATTAGTTTTTGGGTTGAAACATGAAATGGAGAATTAATCTCCATTGAAATCTCTTTCATTTGGTATAATTTTTTAGTGGTTTTCATGCTTATATGTTGAGATTAGAGATTAGGGTTTATGAAGAACAAGTTTAGATTTCATGTTTTAAGGATTGTTTTAATTAGATTTGAGATTGTGATGATGTTACATGCATGATATGATGAAAATTCCATGGATGTTGGTGTTAGGTATTTTTTTGGGAATATTGAAAAAAATAGGAAAAACTTGCAAAATTTTTATTTGAATTGGAAATGATGTTAGAAGCTTGAATATGATGGATGGAGGTTAAATTCATGCTTGAATCAAGTTGGGAATTTTGGTCAAAGTGACCTTTCAAATTCGGCAACTAGAGGAAACTTGGGGAAAATTATGGAAAATTTTTCCTAAGGTTAGAAATGGTGTAAGGATGATTTTGTATGTTTTAGAAGGTTAATTGGACTAATGTGAAAGGTTGTAAAATGTTGAAGACTAAATTGTAAAGTTTGGGAAATATGTGAATAAAGTAGGAATATTATTATTATTATTCCTAATATGGTTTTATGTTAGGATGATACTAACATATACTTGAATTGTATATGTTGGTGAAATTGTTGTAGATCATAATCGTAATCCAAACCGGGAACCCATCAATCCTAAAGACAAAGAAAATGTGCAAAAGTGAAGCTGTGTATAAGGGTAAAGTTTTCTAGTGAGGCAACAGGTGAGTGCATCTCTACTATTTTATTTTGATACGAGAAAGACTTGCGACGAGTCTATCTCGAATGTTGATTCACAAATGATATCTTTTCAATGATTTTTGAAATGAACTACGAATGATTTTTGGGTATGAACTGCCCAATGCACTTTTATATGATATTGTGAGAGATTAATATCTTTTGATATTTTAAATAAGTGAATGATACATAACCGTGAATGTTTAAAGCCCATTGTATGCATTATGAGATTTCTTGGTATAATTGGCATGGGAATGAGGTGGGAGTATAATGATACAGTGATGTTGTATAAGTGTACAACAGTTATAAAGTGCAACAGTGATGCTGTGTTTTATAGCTATGACCTAGTGATACAGTGATGTTGTATAAGTTTACAGCAATTATACAATGATAGAGTGATGTAGTGTTTTATTTTGGCACAACAAATTAGTTGATGCCGCACATGTGCATACTCAATTGTGACTCGTATACCATACATTCTCATTTATCTTACATTGGGCTATGATTTAAATAACAGTGAAATGTGCAAATGAAATGATTGAGTGAAAGTGATATTAATTTTTGAACAATGGTTTTTGGTATGAACTACCTCATTTACATGAACTATTATTTTCAATGTTATTTATTGAATTATTTATTGCAAAGATTAATTGAAATAATAGTTGCCTCCCTAAGTTTATACTTAGCGTGTGAATGTTTCATGCATAGGTAAAAGAATGTAAGAAGTAAGGAGCTGCAAGAGAAGACATCAACTATTTTGAAAACGGTACATCATTATCAGTAAGGCATCCTTGATGCCCCTTTTTGATATTATTAGTTTGCATGTAAATTATAAATGTTTCGGGTTACTTTGATAAGAAAATGTTTGAAATGGTTGTGATGTTATAAACATGAGTATGGATACTTATAGTGGATATTATTAATTAAATATGTTTGAAATCGTATTTTATTAGCTATCCAAATGATTTTAATTTAGGCAGTTTTTAGGCAGTTTTATTTATCATATAAATTAGAATTGAACTGCCATGTTGCTGCTGAATCTAGGTTCAGATTGAACTTAGAAATATTAGTTTTAAATTTTATGCGATTAAATATTCTTTTAGAAAATGGTAAATTGTTTATATTAAAAAAACAAAATTTTACCGATTCTGAAATAAGAACTATTGTACAAGTATCATGTGACATCTCTAACTCGTATTCAGTGATGGATACGGGTAAGGGGTGTTACACTCTCTCACCTAACCCACCATCGGCCACCCCTCTGATTGCCTTCACCGCTGTGCCGTGGCGTGCACCACCCTAACCAAAAGAATCATCGCCTTCGTCCGACCAAAACCCATATCCCCACTCGTTGTTTAGCGTCGCCGTTCATCGTAAAATTTGATCTGAAGGTTCAATGAGAATCAAATCCCTTACCCCTCTATTTTTTGCATTTTTTTGCCACCCTCGTCGCCTATTCGAGACACGTCACCAGATTCGAGCTACTTGCGTTTCGACGAGCAAAACCCAACCGGCCGATCATCCAACGACACCGAGAGAGGCCTCATCGAAGCTATGTAATTTTCCAACCAAAACTATATTTTGGGGCTTTTTAGTAAAATTCTGGCTTATACGACTATATTATGGGTTTGGTTTAATTCTCTGTGTGATGGGCTTTGTTTTTCTGGCCAGAATCGACGTAAATAGTGTCTCCGATGATTGTTTTCGATGATTGTCTGATGATCTAAAATTTTGGGGTAAGTGGACCGGTTTAGGTTATAACCCAAAAGCTTGAACCGGTTAAACCGGTATGAGCCTAACCAAACTAAGCCCATTGTAAACTGATCTGATTTAACCTGACCCGATTTGACCCAGTCCAACCCGACCCAACTCGTCTACTGGTGTCAACTCGACTGAGTTAATTTTCCAAGTTAACTCGTCTGAGTCAACTTAGTTGACTTTGACCGTTGACTTTGAAAACCCTTATTTTATGTTTTTTGACGTCCTGAGTTCGTTTTTGAAGTCCGTTTAGCAAAATTCTAACTCAAAAGCCTCCAAATCTGACCTTGAACCAAGCATGCATATGTATTAATTATTTCTTTTAAAGGAGCTTATGTTAAATAAAAGACTAATGAATTATTATCTGTCTAAAGAACTCGAGATTCACCCGACCGTTCGTCTACTCAGCCTAGCTCCTCCCGGTTCACTCACCAACGCGCACCTGTTGTTACTCGTATGATTTTAAAAACTTAGTGAATTTATTAAGTTAGAGTTATTCTCTTGAAGTAACCTTTTTTCGTTATGAACTAGGATCTAGCACCACTGCAAAGCGTAGCGAGGCAGGTGCCCGTTAGACCTTTCCACCCATCTTTTGAGGTGTGTTCCTTGTGTGCTAAATTACGGTTTTAAATATATTTTTTGAAATGATCATGAACACTTGAGTATTTTTCTCTGATTGAAAACATGAATAATTTTATATGATTTGAACATATTATCTATTTTGAAAACATGATGATACTATCTGATTGAATATATGACTACTTTATCTTCATTGAAAGTATACCCATATGTCTGACTTGAAAGCATGATCTCTGGTTACCGTTTTATACTATAAAACATATTTGCCACATGATTTTTGATATTGATGTCTGTTCTACAAACACTGATATTTATCTGGTGTATAATATTGGGGTATATTTTATGAAGTCTCTATAAGTTCAACCCTAATCTAGCTGGTAATTCCTTATGGACCCAAGGTCGCCCCTTGGGTAGGTTCCGACGCCTTGGCTCGGGTAATTCCTTATGGACCTAAGGCAACCCCTAGGTTGGCTCATATGCTCATTGGGCCTAGGGTAAGTCCTTATGGATGCAGTTCTGGGGAACTGCATATTGGTGTACAGTTAGAGGGTAGTTAAGTAAATAAACATTTGGTTACTCTTGAAGCATGTATTGCTTAAATGATTATACATATCTAAACTACATATATGTTTCATTTGCACTTATTGGAATACACTGAGCTCCCTAGCTCACACCCTAAACTCTCTCTTTCAGATTTTGGATAGGCTTCCCAAACTTGGCACTTAGAGGATCAACACATTCAATACACTTATTTTGTTGTAATGTTTCTATCTTTCAAACTGTCTTTATTGCGGTGACATGAGCCTATGTTTTGATACTGTATACTTTACTTGATTATCTGATGTGGCATTATTTTGTAACTACATTCTGATATGGTTTATATTGACTATCATAAATTACCTATGTATGGTTTATAATTACTACTTGATTTGGACTTAAAATCTCTAAATGTTTTTTATGAGAAGTTTTTGGTATGGAATGTGACATCTCGAAATTAGACTTAACACATAGGCCGACATTAAAAAACCATTGAAAAATAATAATATGTTGTGACTAGAGTAAAGAGCAAGAACAAAATAGATGAACAAGAACAAGATGAGAGACAAATAGAGAGACTTGTTTTATATTCTCAAAGTATAGTTGTATACAATGCTTTATCCAAACTTTATATTTATAGGCATAAGATGAAAACCCTAATTCCAATAGGTATTAAACCCTAATATTAAAGTACATTAAAGTCTCATTTAATATATGGATATTTACCATAAATAAAGATATTCATAACACTCCCCCTTGGATATCCATGAAGATAATGTGCCTCGTTAAAACCTTACTAAGATAAAAAAAACCCGTGGGGAAATTTTTTTTTAGTGAGGGAAAAAGAGTACACACATCTTTCATACGCATAACACGTTACCTCATTAAAAACCTTACCAGAAAAACCCATTGGGACAAAATCTCGGTTAAGAGAAAAAGAGTGCAACGCGTATTTACTCCCCCCATGAAAACATCACATAAGATCTTTGAATCTTCATAATTCAATCTTGAATATAATCTTTAAATGTTGAAGTAGACTATGCACTAGTGAATAGATCTTCCAAATTACTGCTTGAAAAAGATTCATCGAATACTATTCTTCTAAAGATCATGAGTGACGAAACTTTGAAGAAATATGTTTCGTTTTTTCGCATTTGATGTATCCACCTTTTGATTGAGATATAAATTTTGTATTATCTCCATACAAGATAGCTTGCATCTTATCTTGTGAAAGCAATTCACATATCTTCTGGATATGTTTAGCCAAACACATTTTTCGGCTTTGCCTCATGCATAGTAATTATTTACATAATTTGAAGAGGCGTCAAGTTTTAAAATATCTAAAGGTAATGGTTTCGTAGCACTTAAATAGTACTTCTAGACCAACTAAGATATGATACATAGCAATTATTTTTCAGCTTTGCCTCATGCTCAACGGATGTGCGTTATGCATGTAAAGTCTCTTTAAACATTTTTCTATGTATGCCAATTGATGCACAAAGATTTTATTGTCAGAGAGATCTCTTCATGAGTCTCAATGATATTCAAATCATCAACATACACAACAACAATAACAAATCCGGAGCTAAACCTTTTAATAAAAATGCTTGGGGAAATTGAATCATTCTTATAGCCTTCCGCTAATAAGTATTCACTGAGGCGATTATACAACATGCGCCCCAATTGTTTTAATCCATAAAGAGATATATTCAATTTGATAGAATAATATTCTTGAGAACTTGAATTAACTGCTTCTGACAGTCTAAATCCTTCCGAAAGTGAGAAACCTATATTTGATTTTGATATAACAATGACTAATTTGTAAAAAGAAATACATTTTAAAGATTATAAAGACTCACAAATTAACAAGGATTCGAACTCAAAATAATTTTTAAGTCAGAACCTTAAACCCTAAAGTTTTTCTAAGTGTTTGGTACTCAAAAATAGACATTTTGGTACATAAGTACTGATACGCCTAAGGCCATATCAGTATGGATTTTAGCTAGTAGAAAACTGTTTTATTCGTAATGGCTATAAGGTATCAATACGCGCAAATCCGTATTGGTAAGCTCTTTAAACCTGATAACCAAAATTGCTTATGAGTATCAGTGCAACTTCATGCCTACCGGTACTGGGTTAAGATTTTTCAAATCTTTTGCATTAAATATTTGACCGTTGCCTTGTCAGTTTTATTGGAACCATAAGTTTGAAAATCAGTTAACGCGTACCAATACCCATATAGGCGTATCGATACGAATTTTTGTGCAAAATTTATCAAGATTCCAGTGAGCAAAACTGGTACCGATATAGTACGGACCGTATCGGTACTCCCTTTAAAATAAACACTATATATCGATACGGCTTCCCGCGTATCGATACCCTTTTGTTGCAACGGCTATTTCCATTTTGGCATGTATCGATACGCTTGCTCGAGTACCGATATCACTGGCCACCAAACATCATTTATTGCGAAAAAATGTAGCCCAACGGCTCTATTCAATATCCCAACTACCCAAAAGGCTAGCAATCAAATGAGGAGGGTATAAAATTCAAGTATCTAAAGCTCCAACAACATGAATTCAACAAGTAAAAAGCTTTCAAGCACACATCCAACAAACTTTGAGCCTTTAGAGTCAAATCTTGTGACCCACTTGAGTGATTTCAATTGTAATCTTTCTATTCAAGTATTGGGGTTAAAGTGAGCCTAGAATTGTGCAAACAATTAGTCTTTGTGAGGATTTCCAGTTTGCTTCATTTGTAATTCTTTTTGTGATGATTCTTAAGACTTTAGGGTCTAAGTCTTAAGGGACTTGTAAGGTTATCTCCTTGAGCTTCAAAAGGAAAACAAATCTACTGTGGATAGCTAAGGTAGTGGATGTAAGCCTTATTGAGAAGGTTGAACCACTCTAAAATTCTTGTGTCATTTTTATTTACTTCCACCAATTTTTTAAATTACCAATTCACCCCTATTGGCCATATTCCATTGATTAATCATCCCAATAAAAAGTTTTATGTAAATGTTGTTATCAAGAAGCTCATACAAATAGGCTGTAACAACATCCATTAGGCAGAAACTAAGTCTTTATTTTATTTCCAGACTAATAAAAAATCTAAAAGTAGTTGCATCCACCACCGAAGAGTATGTTTTCTCGTAATCGATTCTAGGTTTTTGTGATAATCCTTGTGCAATCAAACGAGTTTTATATCTCATAATTTCCCCCTTTTCATTTCTCTTTCTCACAAAGACTTATTTATATCCACGAGCTTTACACCTTCCGGTGTACGAACTATAGACTCGAATACTTCTCTTTTCGAAAGAGATTTTAGTTCTGCCTCAATTGCATCTTTCCATTTTGGCCAATCATTTCTTTGTTTACATTGTCCAATTGACAATGATTCATGATCCACATCATCATCCAAAATCCCTAGTGCTATATTACATGCAAATGTATTATCGACGTTGATTTGATTTCGGTTCCACTTATTAACAGACATGACATAATTTATTGAGATCTCTTTATTATCAGGTACTTGAGTCATGTCTAATGTCTCTGTTGGAGACCTTTTAATATCTTCTAGATATTTTTATAATTCGTTGATTTCTTGATCAGACCATCATAAGATATAGCGCTTGTTCTTTTTGGAGGATTTTTATCTTTAAAACTTATTTGTCTATCACGCTTCAGGCGTGAGTTAGACTCCTTAGCAACTAGAGTTTGTTCTTCCGAGACATCAATTTTAATTGGAGCATTCATAGCTAGTATATGTGACTTAGTCACTCTTTTAAGGTCAACAAAATCATTTGGCAATTGATTTGCTAAGCTTTATAATGAATTATCCTTTGAACTTATAGTTCACATTGTTGAGTACGTGGATAAAAATGAGATAATAATAATTTATTCCAACTTATTTTTTTTTCTAGCTATTTATTTTCTCCCCCTAATGTTGGGAAAACTGACTCATTAAAATGATAGTCAACAAATCGAGCTATAAATAAATTACCCATCAAAAGCTCGAGATATTTAATTATCAAGGGGGATTTCAATTCAATATATATTCCCAACCTCCTTTGAGAACCCATCTTTGTGCGTTACGGTGGAGCAATTAGAACATATACCCCACTCCTAAAAATTCTAAGATGGAAAATATTTGGTTCTTAACCAAAACCAATTGTAATGGGGAGAATTTATGATAATTTGTTGGCTTGATGCGAATTAATGATGTTGCATGTAAAATGGCATGTCACTAGCATTATCAAGATAGATTGTCTTTATAAGGTAATCTGGAAAATGTACTCATAATTTTATCAATTGAGCAAGTAACCTCGCAAACGCCAAGTTGTAGGTTGATAACAAAGATACATATGACCATCTAGTCGATGCATCGATTAAAACCGTAAAATATCTAGATGGTCTGTAAGAAAGGTGTATGGGCACACATATATCACCCTGTATCCGTTCCAAAAAATTAATAGATTCACAATCTATCTTAGTTGGTAATGGTTGAATAATCAGTTTGCTTTAAGATCAAGCATCACATGAAAAACATTACTTTGAAGAGTCTGTCAATTCTTCAATGAATGACCACATGAAGTGTGAATAATTTTTCGCATCACAATTGAACCGGGATGACCTAACCGGTCATGCCAAATAATAAAGTTATCAGTCAACTTTTGGTTTACAATAGCATGAGCTTCAATTTGTACTAATTCTTGAGTAGTACAATCTGGATGACAGTGCATGTAATTTTTTCAAGATTTTCTTATTGCCTTAGGTTATACTCGTAATATGGAGATATTCATCATCCCCTTGACTAATAGTCTCAATATGATATCTACTTTTGCGAATATTTTTAAAATTCAATAAGTCTTTTAGCGACTTTGGCTAGTATAACGCATTGTGAATATGGAATTGAGTTCCATTTGGCAATAACATGTTTTCTCTTCTTGAGCCTTTTATGGTATTAGTACTTTCGGATATAGTACTGGCATTATTCCCTTGTATTTTTAAATGGGACAAATATGCACATTTCAATATATCCTTTGTTCCATTCACTTCGGGGAATGAAAATATTGAATATAGCACACATCAAATCAATTATCTATCAAAGATAATGTCTCAAGAACTTATTACTCTTTTGGAGCATTGATATTTTAGTACTTTGAGATATAATACTTACATTTTTCACTTGCATTTAAATGGGAAAAATATTTCATATACTTAAGTATAGTATGAGTACTTGCATTGCATGCTAAGCATAAATCGTCACAATTCATTGCATATTTTATTCCGGAAGTAAGCATATTCTTCAAAGGATAATAAATAAGTGTTTTAAAATATTTAAATATATATCAAACATAAATAAATAATATTTAAAGCATATTAACATAAAGCAAAATAAATTAAAAGATCAATTATAAGGAAATAAAATAAAAAGGCAAATTATTCCTTTCAGGGGTCATGAAAAAATCAACATCATCCAAATGAGTTGGACCAACTACGCCATAATTATTTTTTCCATTTTTATAAACAAAATTTATTTATATTTTCTTTCCTTTATCATTCATGATTGTAGATAAAGGTCTGTAATACTTCGGCGTTTGACAAGTACGAGACCAATGATTTGTTCTATCGCATTGATAACATAAAGATTTTAATATGATCTCTATCACTCTTGTCATTCTTATAATCCCACTTCTAGTGGGTATAAGCATTCTTAAAATGATCATCTTATCTATGTCTATTTGTATGGCCATAATCGCGACCACAATTGCTAATGTGACATTTATTCTTTCCGCTATAAAATGTCACATTCACTTTAGAGAATGGAGCGAAGTCAATAGGTCTTTAAAACATTTTTCACGGTATTGTGTCTGCAGGACAACATTAATTGCGTGAAAAGTAGAATATGTTTTTCGAACATATTCTCATCAGTGATACTCTGACCATAAAATTTCAATTTAATTTGAAACATTTATATAGCTAAGTTTTATTCACTAACCATATAGTGAATAATTATGTTTTCATTCACTTCAGGGGATGAAACAAATTCAATAATCGCATGGAATAAACATCATGCTTGCATTCACTTCAGGAAATGCATCCCATAAAATTTCTTGGATTAAGACGAATTTTAGTAACTTGAACTTGGGAGAAGTCTATAGTCGAGTTTTTCGACACATAAGAATGATTGCTTTCAAGTAAATATAGACTTTATAACAGTCATACTATTAAAGAATAATTGATCAACCAATATATATAATACTTACCAAACTTAAAAATCAAGACGCCAAATAAAAAATTTATAAGTATTGAATTTTCCTTCAGTCTTTTTCTTTTGATTGAGGTTTTCAATCCAATAAAGAACCACACTAGAACCTTGTTCATCATCGGTGAACCATGAAACAATCACACATTTTCAACATGATGTTATATGAACCTTAAAAATCAAAACGCCAAATTCTGACAAATAATAATAAAAACTAAACTCAAATATATATATTTATATATATAAAGCAAAAGTAAATGGAAAAAATTATTTAGGTTTATATAGCATGGGAATTCGAAAAACAACATTGTCAAGTGACATATCCAATCTATCGATTTCTTCACTTCCCTTAAAGAAGCAGTTGAAACTAAGTTGTCCTCGTAGGTTTCGTTGAAGGTTATATATGTTCTTGGAGTTATATATATAAACTTGGTGCAACAAAACGTTATTGAATATTAGAACGAAATAATAATAAAAAAATAGATAAAAATACACTCACCTTAATATAAGAGTGATTAAGCAACCACTATATCGATATATAAATAAGAAAATATACCAGACTTTCTAAGTTAAGCTGAATGTACGATATATGTAATCACCAATATCTTGTTAAAATCTTTTTCGAAAATTACCGACAAGAATCACGGTAATTGAGCGAGATCGTGCTGATAACATGTTGTGAATATAGTAAATAGCAAGAACAAAATAGATGAACAAGAACAAGATGAGAGACAAAGAGAAGGGCTTGTATTATATATTCTCAAAGTATGGTTTTATACCATGCTTTCTCCAAACTTTATATTTATAGGCATAAGATAAAACCCTAATTCTAGTAAGTATTAAACCCTAATATTAAAGTACATTAAAGTCTCATTTAATATACAGACATCCACCATAAATAAAATATTCATAATATAATATAATACGTTCAATTTTAGATTTTTTTTTGGCAAAATATGGAAACCAAATCTGTTTTACGAATTTGTGATTTCTTACTTAAATCCCGCGAGTTGTTTATTTTTTAAACATTGGGGTAAATTACACTATATCTCATTTAGTTATAGGCTTGGTAATAAATACGTCACTTTCTTTTTAAATAATAATTAAATTACTCAATTATAATAATTATAATTTTAGGAACAAATAAATTATTTTTTTTATAAAAACAATTCAATCATTCAATTATAAGTGATCTCTAATATATTTTACACTAATTTTTTTTTAAAAAAATTAATTTGTAATTACGTAACGATTTTGTTTTCATTTCTTGAAATAAAAAATAACTGAACTTTGTACACATCATCACACTATAATTAGAAAACCAAGCACATACGTGCATTGTAGAGCACCGATATAGCTGGCTAGTTGCATGTCAACTATGGTGTTGACACATGAGTGCTACATTTTATAATATGCAAGTTTTATTAAGGATAAATATTCGATCAAGTGGAGTCAAAAAAAATTATGTTAGTTGAGTTGAAAAGTCATATTTTATAACTTTATTTGATTTCTAATTAAATTGAGTTATGAAAATCAAGATAAGTTGAGTCAAGTTGTTCGAGTTTCTGTTCAAATTTAATTATAAATATTTATAATGTTATAATACAAATTAGTTCTAATTTAAAAGGCTTTCTATAATCATATAAGATATACATATATATCCCTTCGTATATTTTTTATATACGATATTCATATATCATGTACATAGACGAAGTGAGGATTGAGAACTGGAAGCAAAACATAAATTTCGAAAAATGAGAGACAAATTATAGTTAATTATTTTAAAAAATTACAAAAGAAAGGTAAAAAAAATGGCGCGGGAAAGAGCCCTCCCAAACTACATATAGCACGTATTTAATCATGTAGAGTTGAGAGATTTAACTCGAACTTAAATTTTTTTTATTAATTTAAGTTATTCAAATTATATATATATTGAATTAAGTCCAATATATAAAATTACAATTCAAATAGTCGGATTTATTTACATTAAGCCAAAACATTTTTTTAATCGAATTTTGTTCACATCTACATTTTTTTGTTTAAACCAATGTATCTATCGCCGATAGCAGTAATTAATTCCCTCACCGCGGGTGCTCTCATTAAGAGATAAACTGCTGGCCATAAAATGTACATCGTATTCACATATACATTTAATTACACTTATTTGACATTTGTAATTATATTTTTCTTAAGATTATATACACATTTAAATCTTATAAGGGTTTAATTATTTTTTATATAAAGTATGTGTAAAAAAAATATCAAATATTAAAGGCCAGATGAGAACTGCGTTTTTGAAGGAGAAGAAGGCGGGGAAGAGAGAGAGCAGAACATAAGAGAAAGGAGCTGGAACACCATGGATAGTCTGATTAGAAACAGAGGCGTATTTCAGGTCTCCGTGTGTGGGCAAGAAGAGATAGAGCTTCTCTCAAGAGACAGTAGCCGTTACAGTCTTTCCACCGGAATACTCCCTTCGCTCGGTGCCAGAAGCAACCGCCGAGTCAAGCTCAGGAGTTTCATTGTTTCGCCTTATGATCGTCGTTACAGGTCCATACACCAAAAACCTCCATTTCTTTTTTCTTTTGATTTTACAACTCTGGGTGTTCGTCTTCATCACCTTTTCAGCAATTTTGCATGTTTTAGAATTCTGGGTTCTTCTTGTTTTTCCTTTTTTTAATTGTTGAGGGATTATGGTAATCAATGTGTATAATAGATTCATTTTCCTTTCCGGGAAAATCACGGCATTGAATCTTCTTGGCCTTGTTTTTGTCAAACACCAAGTAAAAAATTGTTCCCTGTTTTGTTAATTCTTCAATGCTAACTTGTCATTTTTCAATGTTTATGCAGATGCTAATTCAACATAAAGAATAAATGATGACTGAAATTTATATGATTATATTGGTTCTTGCAGGATATGGGGGACTTTTCTGATTATTCTGGTAATCTATACTGCTTGGGTATCACCGTTTGAATTCGGGTTCATTGAGAAGCCGGATGCACCTCTCTCCATTACTGATAATGTTGTTAATGGATTCTTTGCCCTGGATATTGTTCTCACCTTCTTTGTTGCATACCTGGACAAAGCTACCTATCTACTCATCGATGATCCGAAGAAGATTGCTTGGAAGTATGGCAGGTCCTGGTTGGTTTTCGACATTATATCCACGATACCATCCGAACTTGCTCAGAAGATCTCCCCTAAGCCATTACGCTCTTATGGCTTATTTAATATGCTTCGCCTTTGGCGTCTCCGGAGAGTTAGTGCCTTGTTTTCCAGGTACTGGAGTTTCTTTTTCCCTTCATCAGCCAACTTAGATAATTGTAAAAGTTTGTATATTGACTTCACTTTTTTGATTGTGACAACACTTAATTGTTGCTTTTTCAATAGATTGGAGAAAGACAAGAACTACAACTATTTTTGGGTTCGATGTGCTAAACTTATTTGTGTGAGTACTACAAAAAAGAAACTCGATGATTAGCCTGGAAAAATTTTCAAATACTGCAGCATTCATGAGTCTCTGGGTGGTTTTTGTAGGTTACACTTTTTGCAGTTCACTGCGCCGGATGCTTCTATTATCTTATAGCTGCACGATATCATGACCCCGGAAGAACATGGATTGGATCATCTTTGGGAGACAATTTCCGTGAACAGAGTTTGTCGATTCGATATGTGACATCGATGTACTGGTCTATCACCACACTGACTACTGTTGGCTATGGGGATTTGCATCCTGTGAATATCAGGGAGATGATTTTTGACATTTTCTACATGTTTTTCAACCTTGGGTTGACGGCATATTTGATTGGTAATATGACCAACTTGGTTGTCCATGGAACCAGCCGAACTAGAAGATTTGTGAGTGACATTATAGTTTATCTGGCTAATCAACTAGCTTCGAGTTATTTTTTCTTCTTTTCAATGTGTGTTTCAACTTTTGAGTTCCATTAATTCTGCATTTTATTCACACCGATATTGGATTTTCCTTTGATAATCTTTCCTTGTTTGTGTTTTTGGCTCTCAGAGGGATGCCATTCAAGCTGCCTCAAGTTTTGCTCAAAGAAACCAATTGCCTCCTCGCCTACAAGATCAGATGCTTGCACATTTATGTCTGAAGTTCAGGACAGATTCGGAGGGGCTGCAACAGCAAGAGACTCTCGATTCCCTTCCTAAAGCCATCCGATCAAGCATTTCACACTATCTTTTCTACTCTCTAATGGATAAGGTGTACTTGTTTCGTGGCGTTTCTAATGACTTGCTTTTTCAGCTGGTAATCCATTAGAAACATTTTTAAGCTTTTGTACTAAAATTCTCTTCTTTAGCTCTTTTTCGTTTACTTGATCTTTGTGAATAAATGCCTAAGGTCTCCGAGATGAAAGCCGAATATTTTCCTCCGAAAGAAGACGTCATCCTGCAGAATGAAGCACCTACGGATTTCTATATCCTTATCACTGGCGCTGTGGTAAAAGACCTTATTTCTTGCTCAAGGTTCTGGTTATTCTGTTGCATGATTTATGTTATCCTATTGAAACTTTATTTCTTTTCTCAAAATGGTAATCGATGAGAACATATTGTGCCTCAGGATCTTTTGGTTCTCAAAAACGGAGTTGAACAGGCAAGTTGCATCACTCAAACACTAGCCTTATTGCTCAGTAATTATCAAGTGGATGCTAACTGAATCAAAAGCCAACTGGTTTCAGGTTGTCGGAGAGACAAAAACAGGTGATATCTGCGGTGAGATAGGTGTACTTTGTTATAGGCCGCAGCTCTTCACAGTACGCACAAAACGGTTGTGCCAATTACTACGTCTGAACCGCACTACATTCCTCAATATTATTCAGGCCAATGTGGGAGACAGCACCATAATCATGAATAATCTCCTTAAGGTATACATTCTGTTCTTAATTATAATCCATCAAAATGCTTTAACCTTTATTACATTAAAAATTGTATGCAGTAAATTATCAACTATTGTTACACTATAAATTTGTTAATGAAAAATTAAGATGAAATGCGGAGAAGAATAAGCTTATCACTCATTCTGAACTATTGAAATTCTTTTTTGGGGCAGCATTTGAAAGATTTGAATGATCCGATTATGGAAGGAGTCTTAATCGAGACAGAGAACATGCTAGCTCGTGGGAGAATGGATCTACCTCTCAATCTTTGCTTTGCCACACTCCGGGGGGATGACTTCTTGTTGCATCAGTTATTGAAAAGAGGTCTCGATCCTAATGAGTCGGACGACAATGGACGAACAGCTCTGGTTTGTTAAATTTTCGCTTTTGATTTGGTCAGGTCCCCGAGTTCTTAGGACTGCAGTGCTAATCTTTATTTTATTTTTCCATAAAATTAGCATATAGCAGCAGCCAAAGGAAGCGAGAACTGTGTTCTTCTCTTGCTGGATTATGGTGCAGATCCTAACTGTAAAGGTATTCTCGAGTACTTTTTGTTGATTTTTGTTGTCCGTTGGGCGATTCTTGCCATTCTTAGTTCATTAGTCCTACATTAGCCCTTATACTTAGGATATCTTAAATACCTAAGACCTTCCTCACTCCCATAGTTCAACACTTAAAACAAATCAATTTTCTTGATAGCTATTAATGTGGAAATTCTTCGAAATACATGAAATGTAGCATTTTGGCATGATTCCGCTAGTCATTTCACCGCACATCAGGAAGTACTTCGGGTTACAATTTACGGTTCAACTGATTTGTTTGATTTTCTATATGCAGGCGCAGAAGGAAGTGTCCCACTATGGGAAGCAATGTTATGTGGTCACGATAATGTGGCCCAACTGCTGCAGGAAAACGGGGCGAACATAAATGCTGGAGATGTAGGTCACTTCGCTTGCACCGCTGCCGAGCAGAATAACTTAAATTTGCTCAATGAAATTATTCGTTACGGAGGCGATGTCACACACCCGAGGAACAATGGTTACACGGCTCTTCATGTTGCAGTTTGTGAAGACAACATCCAAATAGTCAAATTCCTTTTGGAGCAAGGTGCTGTTATCGACAAACCAGACGTTCATCATTGGACGCCAAGGGATTTAGCCGAGCAACAAGGCCACGAAGAAATAAAGATGATATTCGAATCGAGTAAAGAGATGAACCATCCATCCATCATGTCGGTTCCAGAGAAGCAGGAACCACGTTATCTCGGGAGGTTTACAAGCGAGCCAATCATCCGGCCTGCAGCCACTGAAACAGATGGGTCCTGGAGCCAATCTCGTCCGAGGCGTAGAACTAGTAACTTCCACAACTCTTTGTTCGGAATAATGTCATCTGCACACAATGTGGAGAGAGACATGCTATTGTCGGTTCATCAACCAAAGAGTGTCAAGCATTCCGGTTTTAACTCCACTAGAGTGGTCATCAGTTACCCAGAAAAGGGGGAAACCGGGAAACTCGTTCTACTCCCCGGGAGCTTCGAGGAGTTACTCGACATTGGTGCTAAGAAATTAGGGATCTTCGGAGCTAAAATCATGAGCCAAGGAGCTGAAATCGATGATATTGAGGTGATCAGAGATGGTGACCATCTTGTTTTTGTTAGTCATGGCCAAATGCAACAAGAGACTAACGGCGAAAGCTCCCGATACGACGGGTATTCATAGACCATTTGTGCAATTTCCTAACCTCCATTCTTCTTCTAAATTGTAAGTGTCACAAATGATCTTACCGAATATAAATGTGTCCGAATCGAATATGTTTAAAGTTGTGATTTTTTAGACATATTCAGAGGACTAAACTCTCGTACCAAGTTTGAATGTGCATAAAGAAATCAAGGGTTGGATACAAATGTTTGAAGAAAAAAAAAGAACAGCTTGTAATTTTAGTTTTCTACAACTATTTAATCCACATGCTTTCCTTTTTCTAGTGTTTTGGTTCTGGTTGAATTCTCTTGTATTATTTTTCTTCTTCTAATGATTCTCACACTAATCATGTTTTCATGGGCTTTTTTCTTTTAATTATGAGGACAGGTGGTAAAATATTATCCTGGTTTTGACCACATCATCTACAGCTTCATAGAATATGATAAGAGGAACGAAGTCAGGATTCTAACTCGCAGGAACGAAGTCATGATTCTAACTCGAGAGGTAAAGTATATTTTTTTAAAAGGATAATCTAAAATTATCCCATAATTTTTTTAAATTTTTTTACATGGTTTAAAGTTAAAAATATTGGAGGTTTGGGGGCAACAACCCCTCCCAATTAAAGGATACTTCCGTCCCTGATAACAAGGCTGCATTCGCCGGATGAATTCACTATAAAGCCTAGGGATGGCACTAATACCTAAACTCGATTCCGCTCCGACTCGAATTAAAATATTAATTTATTTGATCCGCCCCCGCCCTAATATATTAATCCTTAAACTCGATTCTGCCCCAACCCAAAAAATTAAAAAAAGTTTATCTTCGTCTACGATAAAGGTTAGATCCGACCAATCCTCCGCCACAATCACAAATTATGGTTTTGCGACTTTAAACTTATATAAAAATAAAATAAAACAATATTTAAATTACCCACATGTCAAATTGCATATTTAAAAGACTAAACTTCAACCATAGACCGACATAAATAAATATATTAAAACTCGAACAACATTTAACAAAATTTTATTATAAGAACAAACCCATAAAAGTGTTTATATATAGTGATATTTTTTTATAAATATAATAAAATATATAAAAAATAAAAATATACCGGGGCAGGGTGAAAAATTTCAAGCATATACCCGAACCACCCCGCCCCGACTTCATGATTTTCAAGCCCCTCTGCCTCGATCCCCGAAATTAAAGAAAAAAATTGATCGGGTTGGGTCAGGGCACATCGGGTTGAGGTCGAATAATTTTGATATCCCTAATAAAGCCCAATCAGTTGGTGACTATAATATGTATCGATCATCAAGAATAGATTGAAAGGTGATAGGGACAACCACACTCTAGAAAATTTTAAATATATATATAATAACCCATTTCACTCGGGCCTTAAGCCCACTAACCCAAACAAATAACCCGTTTACAATCAAACCCAAACCCGGTTCAAACCCGACCCGACCCAAACTTGTAGCCCAATAGCCTAAACCTAAAACTAAGCCCTAACCCTAAACTCAATCCTAATGACCAGCTGCCACCGGGCTTTGCGCTGCCGCCGTTCGTCCTTGTCGCCGGCAACCAACCACCCGAAACCAAGATGAACCAAAACCCTAAACTAATTGCCCAAATCACCAAATCTAATCCTAAAACCCTAAAATTCAACCAAAAAATAAATAAATCTAAAACCTAACCTACCTATTCTGTCAAACCATGTCCTACCATACCCACACCTTATCACCATACCTCTACCTAAATCATCCCCAAAGATCCGAGATTACATCCACTCAGATCTGCAAGACAAATAAAATATAAGAGTAGTTATTTTTTTGTTTGTAAAATTCCGGTTATAAAACCGAATAAAAAGGCCAATGTTAAGGGGTTCTGAGTTTGAAAATAGAGAGAAAAAGAGGAGAAAAATCTGAAGAAAAAGGGAAAATTTTGTAAGAAAAATTTGAAATCAATACAAACAATTTAAAGGGTATTTTTTCCGAATCGAAATCTTTGTTTCTCTTTATTTTTATTTCGAATCAATACAAATCGAAAGGGATGGGTTTTTGAATCTTACCTGGCCGTGAAGTCGCCGTCGTTGCTCGCCAAGAGGCCGCCGATGACCGGCCCCTATGAGGAAAACGACGCCGCTCTCTAGGGTTGGCTAGGGAAGGAGAACAACAAGCTTTTAGGTTTTTAGTTAATCGGTTCGAATGAAAAATAACCCCATATTTGTTTTAAAAGCCAGCCTTCAAAACGGCACCGTTTGGTGTCTGTGTTTTACAAAATGGTCCATTTACCTAGTTGGTCCTTCTTTTAAATCCCCCGCTTTAATTTCTAGTCATGGTATAATTATGTGTTTAGTCCCTGTGTTTTCTATGCGTTTTTATTTTTGCCCTTTTGTGCTTTGTTTGTGTCTTTTAATTTATGTTTTAGTTTAATTTAGTCACATGTTCTATATTTATTCCATTTTCTGCACCTTTATTTTATGTTGTTTGTTTTCCTATCTATGTACTTTACATTTTATTCATTTTATTCATTTTATTCATTTTAGTCACTTTTGTAATATTTCATGTATTCTAATATGATCTATGCATACATATTATTATTATTATTATTATTATTATTATTATTATTATTATTATTATTATTATTATTATTATTATTATTATAGGTACAATACTTATCATGTTTATGCATTTTACATATGTTCATCTTCTTTAGATATATGCTTAAATATTTAATCATGCACTTTGATCCATAATTGGTTGTTTATAACATTCCATGCATTTTTATACATGCATTTTAATATCCCATTTTGTCATTATTTGAGTAATTTCATTAGTTTTTTAAATTATGTGATATTTTGTATCTTTGTACATATGTTTTTATAAAGTACTATATATATTTTTATCACCATCAGGAACAATAATACATATATTATTATAAAAGTTTTGGGTTTTAATAATTATGTACATGTATGTATATATTTAAATATTTATATTAATGTCTATAATGCATCTAATTTTGATAGATGATTTTGTGCATAACTATTAAATTAATATGCATAGGTTTTTAATAATATATATATATTTTACCTCAAACATTATGTTTTAAGTATGTATGTAAATAATAATGAATACTTTTTTGTAAAATACTTAGAAACTACTAATCCAATACGTATATATAGGTTTTTCTTTATACATGTAAATATTAAATATTTAAGTATTTTATTTTTAGGTATCTAGATATTTTGATAGGTATAAGTATTAAACTTTTTACTTTAGTTATTATATTTTGTGTTAGATTAATATTTATGAAGGTTAGATTATTGTTTTATTATGTTAGTATTCCTTCATATGTTTATCGCATTGTATTTATTTATGTTTTAAGTTGCATTTCGGATGTATTATTGTCAATGTAGTGCCCTTTTATCCGAGCGTAAATAGGGCCAGTATCAGGCGTAGTGATGGTGGTTGGGCGTTTATTTTCGGATAACGGGGCCTTTAAAATCTACTCGCACTTATAACCAAATTTTAATTTAATTGTCATTTTAATCCGGAAAGTTTAATATTAACAAAGCGGTAATTATTAAAGTACCAATTTTGGGCGGTGTGGGGGGTATTAATCCTTCCCCATCCGTAACCGACTCTCGAACCCAAAGTTTTTAAAATCTCTGGTTTTCATGGTGTCCGGCCTACCTTAGTGGCCGGTGGCGACTCCATTTTAAATAAAATACATTTTTTTAAAAAGCCCACGAAATTTTTTTTAATACCCAAACAGCCTTAAAAGCTTCGTTTTTTAGGATCGCTACAGATGGTGACTCCGCTGGGGACATTTTTTGGTTTTCAAAAATAAAAGAGAGTCAAGATTTTTAAATAATTACCGCTTTACTAATATCAGAAGTTTCAGATTAAAGTGACTATTAAATTAATATTTGGTTATAATTGCGCGTTTATTTTAACGCATTTAAAATTTGGCATATAAACCCGTCTTTTTAAGTGGGGGAAAACGCTAATGCTTTCGTGAGGATATCGTTCCTCCGTATGGGCCTAGCAAGTACCTTTGGGGCTCGAGTAGCTTATGCTTTCGTGAGGATATCGTTCCTTCGTATGAGTATAAGCGAATGGGTCCCCCTGAATTGAACCCGGTTAAAAGGAACATATAATGGGTGATAATCGGGGGCCTTGCTACTCTTAGTAAGGGGCAACAAGGACAATTCGGGTACCTTTTAGCACCAAACCTGCATATAGTGGCCCATAGAGCCCACCATTTTAGGGTTATGTCTGTACTCTGCCCGTTAGTGGTCACCCTATTTAGGCTCTGGTGCCTTATTTCTTGTTTATGTACAGTTTTTAATTTCTCTATTTTTGTTACATTTAGCATTTGTTTTATTTAATCATTTTATTTGGTACTAACTCATTTCATTTTTATTTTATTCTCATCGCATCGATTTCATCTGCATCATTGCATAACATCATCACAATCTTAATTTTGCATTGCATTCATATAAGACATCAATTTAGGACACATTTTGCATGTATATGCATTCACTTTCAAAATAATAAAACTGACTCTAGGGGTGCTCCGTGACAGTGATACTGGATAAAGTGAAAGATCAGTCAGTTCAGCATCCATACGGAACCCGATACAAAACAAAGATGGCGAACGATGATAGATTGAAAAAAAAAATGAGTAAGATCAAAAAGAATTGCAAGCGAACATAGCCAAGCAGGTTGAGGATCAGTTAGCAAAAGTCCAACAAGATATGAGGGAACAACTTGCGAAATCTCAACAAGACATGCTGGACCAAATGTCGCAAATGTTAGGATTAAAACTTCCCGAGCTTAGAGAGTCCTCTAATGTAAATCCTACTGCAAATCCTAAACCCACTATTGGGGACAAAGATCTTATGTATCCTCCGGGGTTCACTCTCATTTAAGTCAAGATGCAACCGGAAACTCAACCTCAGGTGATCATTTCTCGGGGAATGTTTCATCTACATCAGACTGGTACTTCGATCCTTGTAAATCTGCCCTCTACATCAGAAATTAAGCCCGGGGGAAATCAAGCTGAAAATTTTATCTCAGAGATGGACCATCTGTTTGAGACGGAGAAACCGAAGGTGGAAACTTCAAAAGAAATTGAAGACCGATGCAAAAGGCTCGAAGAGAAGCTAGAAGCTATGGAAGTGGGTGATACTTTCAGTGGATTTGATGCTAACGAACTCAGCCTCATCCCATATTTGATTTTACCTCATAAATTCAAGGTCCCAAAGTTCGAGAAGTATGATGGGACAAGCTGTCCCCGTGCTTATCTTACTATGTTCTGCTTGCGAATGACTGGGTTCGATAGAGATGACAAGCTTTTGATCCACTATTTTCAGGATAGTCTATTCGGATCCGCCACTAGATGGTATAACCAACTGAGCCGACATCAGATAAAATCTTGGAGAGACTTGGCCAAAGCTTTTCTAAAGCAGTACCAACACGTCAGTGATATGGTGCCAGTCCGGTGGACATTGCAACATTTAAAACAAAAGCATGATGAAAGCTTTAGGCAGTACGCTCAAAGTTGGAGGGATGTAGCTGCTCAAGTTCAACCCCCGCTCAGCGAAAGAGAGACGGTGGTCACATTTGTCCAAACTTTGGAGGGTCCAGCCTTGGGTCGCTTGATAGAAAATGCGACTACCAACTTTGCCGACCTTGTGTTATCCGGTGAGCTCATCGAGAATGCTGTCAAGATTGGCAAAATCGATGATGAAGGCAGTTCGTCCCACAAAAAACCCTACCATTGATGGAAAGACCATGAAGTGAACCCTTCAGGAGTTTACAACATTAATTATTCGAAGCCGACGATGATGATGCAACCTAAGTCTGCGCCAAATGGCCAAAGTTCCTCAAGCCAGGATTCTACTCAGAGGAGGAATACTGAGGAGATAAAGTTCACTCCTCTACCAATGTCATATGGAGATCTGTACAGGGATTTGCTAAAAGCCCATATAGTGGTACCTTTCCACCAGGCTTCGACATAACCCCCATTCCCTAAGTGGTATGATCCTAACGTAAGATGTGAGTATCACGCTGGACAGGTTGGCCATACGATTGAAAATTGTTGGGGCTTCAAGAGGCTGATAGAAAAGTACCTCAAGCTTGGTGTTATAAGTATTAAAAATCTTGCAAGTTCAGCCATAAGTGGGAATCCCTTACCGGAGCATGAAGACCCCAAGTGAGAATTTTTGAAACCCAGTATTGGGGCATGCCCCGTTATTAAGGATGCTTATTTGGAAATGCTGGATAGTAAGCTATTATGACCCTTGTAGGTCCGCTTGTAGTTTTTCTCTCTTCCAAGATAACATTTTTTGGATTAATTTCACTATCTCAAGCCTGATGACAGTAAAAATCTTTTGTAAGGGCAAAAAACTTCAAGTTTTAATAAAATGAACCTTTTTGTTCAACTATGTTAACTCTGATTTGAAGACTGATGTGATCGCGCCTATGAATAAAGGAAATTAGAAATTATGAAAACAAAAAATATTTGAATGGTATTCTGATCTAATTTGGGGGCATTATATTTTTTCACAAAAAGGGGACAAAAAAGGGCACTATGTACTCTAAGGAATCAAGTTTGCTGCGTAAACATTTTTGGGGCATCCATCCGAGATAGATGAGGATATTTGGTGTCGATTGAGGTTGGGGCATCATTTTAGAGACCATAAACCTGACAAGACCAAGGAGAAGTCAGGGGCTTCCCTTTGAAGACCAAAAATTGCATTCACACATTTAAATCATTTCGCATGTAGGATAAAATGCATACATTTTACATACATTTAAGTTGTCATGTATTTAGACTAGACACATGCATTAGGCACAAACCTAGGTGCACTCATGATGCATTTATTTTTGCTTGTATGTGCAAACAGGCCTAGGGAAGAGACTGAAGAGCCTCAGCCATGGGGGCAACAACACGATTGTCAACCTCTAGCCCTAAAGGAGGCCAAGCATGCAGAAGAGCTGAAATCTTTAGACAAAAGGTAAAATTTTCCTTCGAATCTCGTCTTTTCGCTAGTGATGTGATAGATCATGCATCTTCTAAATCTCGCTTCTTCGTTGATGGTACAACAGATCAAATTTCTATTCAAGTCTTGTTTCTTCGCTGATGGTGCAGCGAGATCTAACTTTTTTCTCAAGTTTTACTTCTTTGTACAATTATAGCAAAAAAATCAAATCAAAAACAAAAAAACAAATCAAATCAAATCAAGTACCATTCCCGATCTAGTTCCTCCTCTAATGGAGTGGCCGGGTCCAAGCTCTCGTCGTCCTCTGATCCTGCTCTTCGTTGATGGTGTAGCCGATTCCAAGTCGTCATTATCCGATCCAGTCTCTCCGCTGATCGGGTGGCCGGGTCCAAGCTGTCATCGTCTTCTGATCCTCATTTCCACTGATGGTGTAGCAGGTTTCAGGTCATCATTATCTGATCCAGTTCCTCCGCTGATAGAGTGGCCGGGTCCAAGCTGTCGTCGTCTTCTGATCCTGCTCTCCGCTGATATTGTAGCCGGTTCTAGGTCGTCATTATTCGATCCAGTTCCTCCGCTGACGGAGTGGCCGGGTCTAAGATCCTCTGATCCTGTTCTCCGCTGATAGTGTAGCCAGTTCTAGGTCATCATTATCCGATCCAGTTCCTCCGCTAACGGAGTGGCAGGGTCCAAGCTACCGTCGTCCTCTGATCCTGTTCTTCGCTGATGGTGTAGCCGGTTCCAGGTCGTCATTATCCGATCTAGTTCCTCCGCTGATAGAGTGACCGGGTCCAAGCTGTCGTCGTCCTCTGATCCTGCTCTCCGCTGATGGTGTAGCTGGTTCTAAGTCATCATTTTCCGATCCAGTTCCTTCACTGATGGAGTGGTCAGGTCCAAGCTGCCGTCATCCTCTGATCATGTTCTCCGTTGATGGTGTAGCCGGATCTAAGTCATCATTTTCCGATACAGTTCCTCTGCTGATGGGGTGGTTAGATCCAGGTTACCAACGTTCTTCGATCTTACTTCTCCATTGATGGCATAGTGGGGTCCAACATCTATTTTTCGACCCGGTCTCTTCGTCGGTGTTGTAGCCAGGTCATTTTTTACTATCGCATTACTATATCTAAAAAAGAATGGAAAATGAATGATGAAAAAATAGAAAAAATAGAAAAAAAAGAAAAAATTAAAATGAGCTTTCAACCTTCTGATCTTGTCTCTTCGTCAGAGTTGTAACTGGATCAGACATCAGAACTTCCATCCATCGATCTTGTCTCTTCGTCAGTGTTGCATCTGGGTCGAAGTCCCTTTAGGTATTAGCTCTTCGTCAATAATGTAGCGAGTTGGACTCATTTTACTTTCCCAACAGACAACCCCCCATTTTGAAGATTTTGCTTCCCCTGGAGTGACAAGGTGGGTCAACCAAGACAAGAAAGAAGACATGCGTCAAAGAGTAGGAAGATCAACCCAAGAGAGAATACTTATGTCAAGAGGGGATGACCAGCCGGACCGGATGAAATGGGTCATTTTTAGTCTTTGCTTTGTTTTCGTTACACAACAATGAGCAAAGAAGGGCAACTGTAATAACCCATTTCACCCGGGCCTTAAGCCCACTAACTAAACCCAAACAAATAACCTGTTTACAATCAAACCCAAACCCGGTTCAAACCCGATCTGGCCCAAACTTGTAGCCCAATAGCCTAAACCTAAAACTAAGCCCTAACCCTAATCTCAATCATAATGTCCAGCCGTCGCCGAGCTTTGTGCTGCCGCCGTTCTTCCTTGCCGCCGGCAACCAACCACCCGAAACCAAGATGAACCAAAACCCTAAACTAATTGCCCAAATCCCAAAATCTAATCCCAAAACCCTAAAAATCAACCAAAAAATAAATAAATCTAAAACCTAACCTACCCAATCTGTCAAACCATGTCCTATCATACCCACGCCTTATCACCATACCTCTACCTAAATCATCCCCAAAGATCCGGGATTACATCCACTCGGATCGGCAAGACAAATAAAATATATGAGTAGTTATTTTTTTGTTTGTAAAATTCCGGTTATAAAACCGAATAAAAAGGCCAATGTTAAGGGGTTCTGAGTTCGAAAATGGAGAGAAAATGAGGGGAAAATCTGAAGAAAAAGGGAAAATTTTGTAAGAAAAAATTGAAATCAATACAAACAAGTTAAAGGGTATTTTTTTCCAAATCGAAATCTTTATTTCTCTTTATTTTTATTTTGAATCAATACAAATCGAAAGGGAGGGGTTTTTGAATCTTACCTGGCCGTAAAGTCACCGTCGTTGCTCGCCGTGAGGCCGCCGATGACCGGCCCTGATGAGGAAAACGACGCTGCTATCTAGGGTTGGCTAGGGAAAGAGAACAATAAGCTTTTAGGTTTTTAGTTAACCGGTTCGAATGAAAAATAACCCTATATTTGTTTTAAAAGCCAGCCTTCAAAACAACACCGTTTGATGTCTGTGTTTTACAAAATGGTCCATTTACCTAGTTGGTCCTTCTTTTATTTTCCCGCTTTAATTTCTAGTCATGGTATAATTATGTGTTTAGTCCATATGTTTTCTATGCGTTTTCATTTTCGCCCTTTTGTGCTTTGTTTGTGTCCTTTAATTTATGTTTTAGTTTAATTTAGTCACATGTTCTATATTTATTCCATTTTCTGCACCTTTATTTTATGTTGTTTAATTTCCCATTTATGTACATTACATTTTATTCATTTTAGTCCCTCCTGTAATATTTCATGTATTCTAATATGATCTATGCATACATATTATTATTATTATGTATATTATATTTACATTATACTATATATTATAGGTACAATACTTATCATGTTTATGCATTTTATATATGTTCATCTTCTTTAGATATATGCTTAAATATTTAATCATGCACTTTGACCCATAATTGGTTGTTTGTACATATGTTTTTATAAAGTACTATATATATTTTTATCACCATCAGGAACAATAATACATATATTATTATAAAAGTTTTGGGTTTTAATAATTATGTACATGTATGTATATATTTAAATATTTATATTAATGTCTATAATGCATCTAATTTTGATAGATGATTTTGTGCATAACTATTAAATTAATATGCATAGGTTTTTAATAATATATATATTTTACCTCAAACATTATGTTTTAAGTATGTATGTAAATAATAATGAATACTTTTTTGTAAAATACTTAGAAACTACTAATCCAATACGTATATACAGGTTTTTCTTTATACATGTAAATATTAAATATTTAAGTATTTTATTTTTAGGTATCTAGATATTTTGATAGGTATAAGTATTAAACTTTTTACTTTAGTTATTATATTTTGTGTTAGATTAATATTTATGAAGGTTAGATTATTGTTTTATTATGTTAGTATTCCTTCATATGTTTATCGCGTTGTATTTATTCATGTTTGTCATGTTTTAAGTTGCATTTCGGATGTATTATTGTCAATGCAGTGCCCTTTTATCCGAGCGTAAACGGGGCCGTATCAGGCGTAGTGATGGTGGTTGGGCGTTTATTTTCGGATAACGGAACCTTTAAAATCTACTCGCACTTATAACCAAATTTTAATTTAATTGTCACTTTAATCCGGAAAGTTTAATATTAATAAAGCGGTAATTATTAAAGTACCAATTTTGGGCGGCGTGGGGTGCTAATCTTTCCCCATCCGTAACCGACTCTCGAACCCAAAGTTTTCAAAATTTCTGGTTTTCATGGTGTCCGGCCTACCTTAGTGGCCGGTGACGACTTCATTTTAAATAAAATACGTTTTTTTATAAAAAAAAAAACCCACGAAATTTTTTTTAATACCCAAATAGCCTTAAAATCTCCGTTTTTTTAGGGTCGCTACAATATATATATTTTTTGTAGTTTATAATGATGATCTAATTTAATACTACTAAATATTTTAAATTTTTATATAATTTAAGTATTAAAGTTTGTACCTTAAAATTTTGTGTCCGTTAGTGTCAATCACTCATGTTATCAACCATTGTAAGAGATCACTATAAATGATGCTGTTAAGTGTGCAACCGCTCTATCAAGCAATGCCGAGTGACTTACCAAACATAGGGCCAGATAAAAAAAATTCAGAAATGCTCAATTTTAAAAAATGAGAAGATCAAAGAAAAGCTTGTTGATACAATTTGACAAGTCCTATTTTACAATTATATTTAAAAAATTCGAGTCGAGTTAATGAAATTCGAGTCGACTCAAGTCTAGTTGAGTTGTTTGAGTTTATGTTCAAATTCAGTTGTAAATATTTATAATATTATAGAACTAATTGATTCTAATTTAAACGGTTTTCTAAAACCATATACGGTATACATATATATTTCTTCATATTTTTCATATGTGATATACAAATATCACACTGAGTTGAGAGACTCGACATGAACTTGAAAATCATCCACTTATTTCTAAAAAAATTTGAATTATTCGAGTATTATTTTATAACACAATTTTTATTTGATTTTTTAGTCAAATGGGGTATATGAAATTATGATTCGATTCAAGTCGAGTGGAACAATTCAATTTTCCGAGTAAAATTTTATTCACCCCTAATTCGAGCAGATTATTGGCTTAAGGGTGTAAGAAGCACTTGAACTTTTGAACAAAAATCAATTAAGCCCCTGAACTTTTTTTTGCACCCATTAATCTCATGAACCAATAAATTGAATCAATTAAGCCATTTGACTAATTTTGACCATTAAATTTTGACATTTTTTGTATTTGTTGGTCCATTGCGTTGTGTCAAGGTGTTTCCATTTGACATTTTCAGATTTTTTTTTAACTTTATTTAAAAAATCTTTAAAAGTTTTAAAAATTCTAAAAACTTATAAAATTTATATAAAAATATTTGTTTTGAAAAAAAATTTAAATTCTACATGATAAAAGTGTAGTGTATCATGTGCCAGTAATATCTAAAGAAAAATGTTGCCAAAATTTAATGGTTAAAACTGGTCAAAAGGCTTAATTGATTCAATTTATTAGTTTAATGGCTTAATTAATTAAATTTATTAGTTTAAGGGCTTAATTGGGTATAAATTTTTTAAAGGAAATTAATTGATATTTTTCAAAAAATTGAAGAGCTTCTTACCCCAACGGCCTCCTCCAGAAAAAAAATATTTTCAACAAAATATTATAGAAAATAGCTGAAATGAAAAGTTGTCAAAATTCATGAATTAACAAGGACAAAACAAAATTCAGGGAATAATGAAAAAAAAACTTTAAATTCAGGGATCTAACATTTCTACGAACGGTAATATGCTTTTGTGATCCTAAAAAGAACATGCAGGTGAAGATATTTTGGAACTGCTGGCATTGCTTCTTGTTTGGTCTCCTTCCCGATCCATTTTTGATCGTACCTTTGCTTTATTTTTTCTTCTTCTGTTTTGGTGCGTATGCTTTGTTTTATGTTTTATGTTTGTGTTGTTCTTGTATTTTGCTGTTCTTTTATGTTCTTTCATCCATTGTTGCCTTTTGTTCGGTAACACCCTAAAAATCGGCTCGATAGATTTTGATCTCCGATGATTGAAATTTATTTTCTGACCACTAAATCAAGTCGTTTGAATAACTCGATTAGGTTAATATTAATTATTATAGATTAATTTTGAATACTTAAAGAAGTTGAGGACCAAATTGAATTAAATTCAAAATTGGAACTGACGAGTGTGTAAATAACTTATATTGCATGCCCTCTTTACTTGTCTTTCATGTGTTTTCAAGTTCATTTAGTTGCATTTGGAATAGATTGCATATAGTTTGCATGTAGTTAAGGAGTTATACTGTATGTGCTTAAATGTTATATATAATGGTGATTTTCATGAAAAATTGTAGTATTTATGTGGTTCATGCGCAGAAACCATTGGAGCTAGAGGAATATTGGAGCAGAAGAGTGGCAGATCTCTCTGTTGGAGCTGACTAAGCAAGAAGAGTTGGAGAGGAATCTACCTTCGATCCACTTGGACTTTCTCCAAGATACAGAACATTAAAAGATAAAGGGAAAGCAAAGACCCTCTTAAATGAGGTTGTGCGCTTTAGGGTTACGAAATCCTAATTTTCCCACCTATAAAAGAGAGACTTGGGTGATAATTCAAGGTAGCGCGATTACAGACGACAATCTTAGTCTTCAGCTATCGAAGAACCATCGGAGAAGTGCTAGAGAAATTTCCTCACGACAGGCGCCATCGAGAGAGGCAGAAATAGTGGGAACTTGCAGCAATAGTTGGACAGCACAGAGGAAGATCGTCAAGGACGCTTGACCCTTTTCTATCTCTTGCTTGATAAACTATTGTACTTTTATTATTTTGCTATGGATGTTTTAGGTTCAGACATGAACTAAATACTTTAGTTGGGTTTATTACTTTCTAGGATTTTATGTTTTGAATACTTTATGTTAATGCTATAGTTATTTTCCCTTTATCTATTATGTTCATCGTTCTTCGTGCATATTTATTGTAAGAGCTATCAAGACAAGCCTTTTAACTATTGATCCGTGACTTAATATCGAGAGAGTTAGGTTAAACAAACGTGAACAGTTGGCTAAGCTGTTAACTTAGTCTTAATCCGGCTTAGACATAAGTTTAGGATTTCAACGATTAAAATGAAGTTCTTAAACAAATAATAGAGTTGTTGGGGTTCACGCAGACTTGTATTACCTTAGCTTCAATGTTATTAACTTTTAAGCATCGAGAGAGACAGAAGTTCATTAGAAAATCATGTCGAGTAGATAAAGATCTTAATGGTTTACGCAGACATGTATTGCCAGCCGCTCTAGCATTGAAATAAGTAATCAAGCATATATCCTTAGCAATAAACCCAGCGTCCATAATTATATATTATTTGCCACAACATATGGTTGTCTTAATCATAACAACCTTTATTTTATTTGCACTTAATTTTGATAAACCGACACCAATCAATATGTAAAACCTATATTCAATTTTGATATAACAAATTGTTTAAGGACCAAATTGTAAAAGAAAATAAATTTTTAAGTACTCAAAAGTCTCACAAAATGACAAGGAAAAGTTTTCCAAAGTTAAAGACTTAAACCCAAAATTTTTCTAAGTGTTTCAAGCTAAAATACACAAAAACGCCCAGACGTATCGATACACCCCTTGGTGTTTCGATACGAATTTTAGCTACTGGAATTTGGTTTTTGCATAACGTTTCGATACGACCTTTACCGTTTCGATACGGTCTTCAACAAGGCATGCATTTTAACTACGCGTATCAATACAGCCTCATCCATTTCGATATGATATTCATCTGGGCAAATGATTTTGTAAAGTGTTTCGATACAGCTTACCCTATTTTGGTACGATCTGAAATCTGGGTTTAAGAAATTTCTAATCGTACCGATACGGTACCATCCGTATCGATACGGTTTGTCAAGATCTTTGCATTATTATTTTCGACCGTTGCCTTGTCAGCATTGGAATCAACAAATTTTAAATATTTAGTTAACCGTACCGATACGCCCTTAGTCGTACCGATACCATTTTTCAACTCAGATTCCAGTGAGCAAAACTCGTACCGATACGGCCTTGCCGTTTCGATACGCCCCCAATTTTACACTATGACCGTTTCGATACGGCCTCCCGCATATCGATACGCCTATACACAACGGCTATATTTTTCTTGTAACATGTATCGATACGGCCCTTCGTGTACCGATACGGTAGGTGACCATACATCATTTATTGCGGGAAAAATGGTCCTCAACGGCTATATTCAATACCTCAACTACTCAAACGGATAGAATTCAATAAGAGGGTATAAATACAAGTTTCCAGTGCAGCAGCAACAACTTTTGAACCTCCATTGAGCAACATTCAAGCATTCAATCTAAATCCAACCATTTGAGCTTTTAAAGTCTTATCTTGTACACCCAACTTGTGTAATTCTTTTGTAAACTTTTGTTTCAAGTTTGGGGTTGTGAGAAATCTTAATTGGGCAAAATTTGTATCTTGTGAGGATGTTTTACTTGCCAAATCTCTTTCTTTGTATTTGAAAGTGAGTTGTTCAAAGCTTTGGGTAGAAAGCTTGAACTTGTAACGGTTGCCTCCTAAGCTAGAAAAGGGGAATAATTTTATAGTGAAATTGTTGAAAATCCTTAGTAGGAAGCTAAGGTGGTGGACGTAGACCTTGTTAGAAGGTTGAACCACTATAAATCTTTGTGTCCCATTGTCAAATTCTTTAAATTTGCTTCCAAAATTTAAAATAGCCAATTCACCCTCTCTTGGCCACAACTCAATTGATTGATCATCCTAACATAATACTTGCACAAACATTCTTAAGCTCGATAACTTCGTAGTTATTGATTCGATTCTCGTGGGTTCGACACTCTGCTCTATCACTTTATTAATTGATTTCGACAAGTATACTTACTCTAAAGTGCATCACTATTCGACAAGCATCATGAACTTTCGTGTGTTAATTTACCCAGGAAAAGATTATGGTTAAATTACCAAAGTAGCATGATATGTGTCAATTTATCAAGTTAGATTGGTGTCTAAGTGATGACTCATCAAGTTAATAAAAAGAGAAGAGAAAAGAAGACAATTTGTCTTCATTTTGCTTAAGCTGTTCGAACAATAAGAAGAAAAAAAAGTGAGAATTGTAATATTTTCTAAATCTAAAATAATGGAATTATGAGTCATGAAGACTCATCTTCCTCGTTTGACTCATGGAAAGTAAAATAATAATAAGAGTTATATTTTGATATATAAGCTGTGTAAAAGAAATTTACACAATTCTTTTATAAAATTTAAAACTTAAATCTTATACCCTAGTACCCTAAAACTTAAACCTTAAACTCTAAATTCTAATCGTAAACCTTAAATTCTAAACATTACACACTAAACTCTTAAACCCTAACTTAAAACCCTAAAACCTAAAATTGAAAACCTTGTGTAATTTAAAGTTTATATAAACTCGTGTATCAAATTATTTTTCTAAAATGTATGATGTTCGGTGGCTTTGTAAAGGGATATGTACTAGTATGCTTTACTTATACTATATTATATTGTTTTTTATAATTAATCAAAGACTAAATTAGTGATAGACACCAGCCCACTAACCGAAGGAACATTCTCTTTGCACCTCATCCTTTCCTTCAATTCGAACAGCCCTCTTCTACTGGAAATAGCCATAGCCGAATGATATTCTGAAAATGAGAAAGCTTTGTTCAGTAAAATTCCAAATTAGAAATCATCAAAATTGATCCTAACTTTACCTTACCTTTAGATCATCATACGGTAACAACAGCCCTCTAGAAACAATGTTGGTTGGCTTGAAATCAAGTATTAAAGGGTAAGGTTATCTTGTTTTAAATTTCGATAAATCATTTGTTTAATCACGAAATATGACAAGTAGTAATTATGATATTTGATTTTGAAACGGGGTCATTTGAAGCTTAAGATCAATCTTGGGAATTCCGTTTGAAAGGCAAAGGAAAGGTGGTAGATTGACAAATTTGAGTTGGATTGACAATTTGCTCGAAGCAGGTGAGTGTAGTTTATGTCTCGGGATTGGTTCGGTATCATCTCTATTGCATATGGCTTTTGGATTGCATAGATATACTTGTGCTTTTTATGTGGTAGCTTAAGTAGATCAAGTTTGGTGGCAACTTATGGTAATGATAAGCTTGGTCAGCTTATTTCATTGTCTTTTGTTTTGTATATATAATGTTTATACTTTGATATGGTATGATATGGTAAGCTATGAATCTTTAAATTCAAATATAATGGCATGATAAGCTAAGAAATGTATGTTATGGCAGCCATAAAATATGATGTGAAACTTTGGAGCTTCTAGCTCAATATGAAATTATGAAACGATACTCATTATGAAATTATGTTATGATACTATGGAGCTTCATGCTCATTATGAATCAGTGATATGATAAGCTCCAGAGCTATAAGCTCACGTATGAATAAAAATATAAATTAAAATGACTATATTGAACACAAGTTGACTTGGTACAATTGGTATGCCATAATACTCATTGAGCTCATGTATAAGGTGGGTTACGACCTAATTGATTGCGATTTTTATTGGCGACAGTTGGAAGGTTGACCATTCTATGTGAAAAGATTACGATCCTATGCTCAAATTCTCAGTTTTTGGCGACGGTCGATTGGAAATTCGTGCACCTTATGTGTAATTGCGATCCAAAAGAAAAGAAAGAAATACTTATGATAATGACTATGGGTTTATATGAATAAAATTTGAATTGAAAAAATCATGGAATCCTATGATTAGATATGGCATAAGTATGTATATGAATATGATACAACTAAGAACTATATCGTTTTGCTATAATTACTTTGTTGCCACTCTTTAATTGAAATTTATTTTGTATACATTGTTTAAAGCATAGTATATTGTTTATATTATGTTTAACTATCTCACTAAGTCATATAGACATTTTCTATGCATACATTTTAGGTATTAAATCTTCGTAAATGGCCAGGATCGTATTTAAAGGCTGCAAGTCACTCTTAAGGCATTGAGTAAGTTTTTCTTATCAAACTCTTAGTTGGTGGCATATAAATTAAGCATATAAAATTTGTGTCTTGATGAATGTGATTTCGGATTAATGTTATGTTTTAGTTAGTGATATGTGAACATTTGACAAAGGCTTGTCCAAACTTTGATAATTAGTAATAATTATAACTCTATGCTAAACCTGGAAGGTTAATGAACTATAGGATGAACGTGGATAAAAAGGAATTAATATACAAGTGATTGATTTTAGTTATGTCATGATATGAGTTATGTTACGATCAAGTAAGCCCATGAATTGAGAAATTATTATAGGTCCCGCCCTATCTTGTCATTCATGATCTCATCTACTAAAAATCAGTTATATAATTTTTTAAAGATGAATCTTCACCTTTTTATTTTATATAAATAGGGAGTAGACGATTACATGAATGGTTAGTGACAAGAAAAAAGATAGTTAATTAGTAGATTTTTAGTAGATGGGGATCGTGAACAATGTAGTGAGCCGGGTTCATAAAATAATTTATCTCATAATATGGAATTTCAAAGAGAGGTGCATGTTTAAATATATCGGTTAAGGAAGAAATTATGATAATATGATTAGGGAAGTTGTAAACCCATTGGGAAGCTTTAAAATGAACTTTTAGACTCATATCTGTAATCTGATGTAAGGCGTACCGATACGGTATCTGGTGTATACCGATACGATTAAGTTAAAATAGATCATTTGGTAGAAGGTATACCAGTACGTTATTCTATAATATCGGTACGACTGTAACGATACTGAGACCCGTACCGATACGGAACTAGATTTCTAGAAAGTATATAGTTATGGCATATTGGTACGGTATTTGCCCAGTACCGGTATAGATGTTGGTATTGATACGAAAATAGGCTACTGAAATTTGAATTTTAAATTGATACCGGTACTGCTTTTCGAGTATCGGTACGGAAGGTAATTAAGTTAGTTGTGACTTAACTCAATCTTAGTTTCTTTGCATTTCAGTTTTAAATAATGTATGTATCAAATTAATAAGTTATAAAGGCCCAAATGAGCTAGAGATCAATAAGTAAGTATGTTTTGATATGAATTTCATGACTGTGTCCTTAATTTCTCAAAAAGACCTTAAATATCATAAATTACAGATTGGTCTCTAATTGAGAATTAAGACTTTTAAAGCAATAATTGTTTTGATTTTGGTGCACTAAGACTTAGTTCAGTAAAAAGGAAAGGTTAAAATATAGATTCTGATAAGTCCGTTAATTTTAAAATAGTTACACTTCAATCCCCGAACTTTGAAAGCATTACAAATTAGCCCCAATTGACTAAAATCAAAAACGGGTGGTTTAAGATCTCTGATAATTGATAATTAATGATTTATTTTGGATCAAGTATATTTTTGTAATTTGTATGACTTTGAATCGAATGTTCAATTTTTTTAAATTATGTTTCGGTAATATTTTTGATCCGATTTTCTTTCAGACTAGGTAGGGGTGTTACATATTCTTTCTTTGTGTTTGTTGTGTTGGTATTTCTCTTTATTGTTTCGAATAAAATGCCAGTATTTTAATTCAAGAAAATAAAATAAACAATGCAGTTAAGTGTGCAACCACTCCATCGAACAATGTCGAGTGACTTACCAGACGTAGGGCTAGATAAAAAACAGAAATACTCAATTTAAAAAGAAAAGAAAATCAATTTAAAAAGAAAAGAAAATTAAAAAAAATGAGAATATAAAAAAAGCTTGTTATTATAATTCAGGTGAATATTGGGTCGAGTCAAGTTGAGTTAGTAAAATGGACAAGTCCTATTTTATAACTCTGTTTAAAAAATTTGAGTCGAGTTTATAAATTTCGAGTAGAATCAAGTCTAGTTGAGTTGTTCGAGTTTATGTTCAAATTCAATTGTAAATATTTATAATCTTATGATACCAATTGGTTCCAATTTAAACGACTTTCTAAAATCACATACGGTATACATATATATGTTTCTTCATATTTTTCATATGTTATAGACATATATCATGTTGGGTTGAGAGACTCGGCTTAAACTTAAAAATCGATCCACTAATTACTAAAAAATTCGAGTTATTCGAGTCTCATTTTATAATTCAAATTTTATTTATTTTTTAGTCAAATCGAGTATATAAAATTATAATTAGAATCAAATAGAGTTGAAAATTTTAATTTTTTGAGTCAAATTTTATTCATCATAATTACAGCATATTATTGGCTAAAGAGTGTAAGAAGTTCTTGAACTTTTAAAAAAAATCAATTAAGCTTTTGAATTTTTTATGTACCTAATTAAGTCATTAAACCCAAAAATTGAATCAATTATGCCATTTGACCAATTTTGATCATTGAATTTTGACAATTTTCTTTGTATGTGTTGGTGCAGTGCATCATGTCACAATATTTTCATTTGACATTGTCAGATTTTTTATTTTATTTAAATTTTTTTTAAAGTTTTAAGAATTTTAAAAAACTTATAAAATTTATAAAAAAAAAATTGAAAAAACATTTAAATGTAACATGATAAAATTATAGTGTATCATGTGTCAATAATATTTAAAGAAAAAAACTGTCAAAATTGATCAAAGGGTTTAATTGATTCAATTTATTGGTTCAAAGGCTTAATTGATTTAATTTTTTTACTCAAAATCTTAATTGTCTGTAAACAAATTTAAGAGCTTAATTAATTTTTTTTTATATTAGAAAGCTTCTTATCCCCAAAAAAAACATTCTATTACAACGACCTCCTCCAAAAAAAATATTTTCAACAAAATATTATGGAAATAGCTAAAATAAGGAAGTTATCAGAATTCATGAATTAACAAGGACAAAATAAAATTCAGGGATCAATGGAGAAAAACTTCAAATTCAGGGACCAAACATTACTTCTAACAAAATAGGATTGACCAATATTGTAATTTTACGGAAACAGCAGGGTTACATAAGTAAAGGTGTGTTCCTTTCGAGTTAATATTCATTCGAATATATAAAGTACTTTCTGTTATCCCATCTCCGAATCCGTGACCGCAAACATTAACCTTCAGCCTTCCACAGTTTCCGTCTCCCCCACAAGCAAATTCTCTCTGTTTTCTTCCTCCATTCAGCTTTAATTATCTAGGGTTTCTTTTATATTTGGCGGGAAAGATGTCTGGGAAAGGGGCCAAAGGCTTGACCACCGGCAAAACCCTCGCTTCCAACAAGGACAAAGACAAGAAAAAAGCAACCTCTCGTTCTTCTCGAGCTGGTCTCCAGGTACATCTTTGCACCCTTTCTTTTCCTTTTTTCTTTTCTTGATTTGGGTTTTTTTTTTTCCTTTTTGTATATGGATACAATTTTAGCAACTATAGCTTGTGTTGAAGGGCAGGATTTGAGTTGATTAATGGGTCTTTAGTTACTTATCTCTGATAATTCAAGATGCCCGGAGTTAATTAATGTGTTTTTAGCATGTTTAGCAAGAACAATTCACAGTAGTTTAAAATTGAACAGGCTCGAAGAGGCTATATATTAACAGGTGTATACGATGCAGACCGTATCAGGATCCGTATTGGGATCGGGATGTTTCGATTCGACTGCTAGGTCCTAAAGAGTGATGCTTTTTGTGTTCTGATTGATTAATATCAGTTGTGTTAGTTGTTGTTTGTAAATCACTAGTTGTAACTAGGGGTTGGAGTTTTATGGTATGTTATGTTGTTCTCTATTTGTTGAAATTTTTGTATAATGTGTGAACCTGCAGTTCCCGGTGGGTCGTATACATCGTCTCCTAAAGCAAAGGACGACGGCACACGGGAGAGTAGGAGCCACGGCTGCGGTTTATTCTGCTGCTATCCTGGAATATTTGACTGCAGAGGTGTTGGAGTTGGCCGGAAACGCAAGCAAGGATCTTAAGGTGAAACGTATTACCCCCAGACACTTGCAGCTTGCGATCCGTGGCGATGAGGAACTCGATACGCTGATTAAGGGAACTATTGCCGGTGGTGGTGTGATCCCTCATATCCACAAGTCACTCATCAACAAGTCATCCAAGGAATAGACTATAATGTTTTATCGGTTGCAGAGATTTGCCAAGCTAATATCTGAGCTGCATTTCCTTGCTGTGAGCTTGAAACTTAATAGGTTGAAGCCTAGGTCAGGCATTTATGCGTTTAGTTGATGTTGAAGCTTAGGTTTGAGACCGTTCTTTTTGGTCTTTTTGTTTTGTTTTCCGACTGATATATTGCAGACTATATTGGCATTGTTTTACAGATTGGCTGAACCGGTTGCTTTTGCGTAGTTAACATATCGGATTAGTTTTAACCTCAGTGACATTGATGTAGATGTTATTTCATGATTTTTATGATTAAATCTCTTGTTCTGCGTTCTATGCTCGCAGTTGCTTGCTGCTCGCAAGTGAGAGCCGAGTATGCGAGCATATACCAATTCGGAACTAACTTAATCGACCACAGTTTATAATCAAAGCATTCGCTGCTCACTGGGGTGATTTTTTTTTCTAACAAGAAAAAACGTAACCCGAAAGTAAAGAAAGATATCACGAATACAATCGAATTAAAGTTCAAACAAATTTGAGTTATTTCTCAAACAAATCCGAATTCAATTTCTAGATCAATGATGAAGTCTTGAAAGATATCCTAAGCATGTTCTAATTTTGTTACACCATGAATAATCCCACAACAGCAGCAAGCCAATCCGGAAATTATATGGTAGAGACCCTTGGAACATCAACTGGGAAATTATGGATCTCATCCATCCATGGGTTTTTCTCCTTTGCTGGATTTACAGTCCTCAAAGCTTTCCACACTGCACTGTTGCATTTGAAACCGGAACCGAATGCTATTTGCCATGTTCTGTCCCCCTTCCTAATCCTACCCTTAGCTTCTGTATATGCCAATTCATACCAGAGAGAACTGCTTGAGGTGTTGCCGAACCGGTTAAGAGTCATTCTCGATGGTTCCATGTGCCATTCGGATAGCTGCAAATTCTTCTCCAGTTCATCCAAAACAGCTCTTCCTCCTGCATGAATGCAGAAATGCTCAAAAGCTAGCTTGAAATCCGGAATGTATGGCTTGATCTTCATTTTGAAAAGCTTCTTCCCGACCAATGTAGCAAAGAAAAGCAGCTGCTCGGACATTGGAAGAACCAGAGGGCCCAACGTGGTGATGTTGGTCTTTAGACCATCACCAGCAACTGCCATGAGATCCTTTGACAATGTAACACCAATCTTTCCTACGGAGTCTTCTTCCTGGGTAACACAGCCGAAGCATTTATCGTCCGCACCCTTGTGGGTACGAACAGTGTGAACTAATTGGTATTTAGATCTTCGTCTGTCAGAGCGTTTGTTAGAGAGCAGCATCGCTGCCCCTCCCATCCTAAATAAACAGTTGGAAACAAGCTTCGAGCGATCATTTCCGAAGTACCAGTTCAAGGTGATGTTCTCCATGCTGATAACCAATGCGTAGGAGTTCGGATGTACTTGAAGAAGATTCTTTGCAAGATCTATTGAGATCAAACCAGCACTACATCCCATTCCTCCCAAATTGTAGCTTTGAATATTCCCTCGAAGCTTGTAATGGTTGATAACCATGGCCGACAAAGATGGTGTTGGATTAAACAAGCTGCAGTTCACAACCAAAATTCCAATGTCTTTAGGTTTTACAGAGGTCTTAGCCAAAAGCTCGTTGATAGCACCAAACATAACAGTCTCTGCTTCCTTTCTAGCTTCTTTCATTGACGGGTTAGGTGGAACGTTGAGGACAGCCTCTGGAAGATATGTAAACTCCCCAAGCCCGGACCTTTCAAGGATCTTACGCTGAAACTGAAGATTTTCCTCAGTGAATGTACCAGCTGAATGAGACCGATCCATGAAGATCTTTTTGGGGCATTTCCGAGATTCATCCGGTTTGAAACAAGCAAAGTCGACAAGGTAAACAGGACGAGGACGAGTTAGAAAGTAAAGGGTTGACAAGAAAACAAGCAGAGCCGAGCAGATGATGACAGATATGAGATTGTATCGAAGATGCTCCCAAAGATCATAAAGATCCCGAATAGAAAATGTCGAGATCTGCACGGAGATTACAACTACAAGAGGGGAAAGAAAGAGATACATTCCATGAGTGATCAAGTAATGGTATCCAAGCTTCACATATTTCAGCTTAACCGATTTCTTAAAATCAGGTAGCTTCCGAGACGACGGTGGGATCAACGGTTGCTCTAGGTTTGAATCAGTCATACTTTACCTGCTAAAGACAGAACTCATTGTATTAATCAAATGCCAAAAGGTGTCAAAATAAAAGACAATTCAAAACCAACAAAGACAAGAGCCGGCAAAGCAATGGTTTTATCGCCGACGATTTTTAACCCGTTGAAGAGATGAACTGGGTTTTTATCAGCATCATTCACATACACAAGATTTGCTCATGATAGGCGAAAATCATACTTAGGAATAGTGATTAAAACTGTACCTAAGAGTAATCGAAAAATATTAGCGGATCCTAACCCAGGCAATTTGCACCCTAAATAGTTTAAAATCCTATATTCGAAATGATAAAGTAAATGCATTTCCGTATCACAATGAAGTTACTCATTTTCCACATTTCTGCCTCCAAATCCATTTTCCTAGAAAAAAAAAATCACATTCAAAACTGAACCTAATAGTAATCGGAAAACAATACTGGATCCTAACCCGGCAATTTATACCCTAAATAGCTTAAAATCCTATATTCAAAACGATAAAGTGAATGCATTTCCATATCAACATGAAGCTACTCCTTTTCCCCATTTCTGTCTCCAAATCCATTTTCCAAGAAAAAGAAAAGATTCACATTCAAATCTAACTACAAGTTCTGCGAACCCAGATCAGAATTTCTCATCAAAATCATAAATTTGTGGTACCGACAATGTGGGAAACATAAGGGAGAAAATCACATCGAAAACCCAGATCAGAAATCACATGGAAACAAGTATTTAAGGAAGTTAATTAAAAGAACCCAAATGAAGAACACTGACCTTAACCCCCAAAAAGCCAACGGAGGGCGCTTAAATCTATTCAAGAGCTGTCTCGAAGAGATGCTGAAAAAGAGGAGTATAAATTATGGATATTGCTTTCAAAATGGAAATCATTGGGATTTTATATCTTGTAATAAGATTATGGCGTTTATGAGAGCGAAAACTACTCACATGGGCATTGAAATTTAGGTAAGTTTTTGTTTTCACCGTTGAAGTTTTAAAAATTATGTTTCAGTCATTAATGTTTTTATTTTATAACAAAATAATTATTCGATCATTAATCGAGTAAAAACAATATGATATGATGGCTGATTTGATTTTTTATTGATTTAATATACTTTAATAATTAAATCATTAAAATTAAATCAATTGTCATGTCAGATTGATGTTACTTAATTGACAACTACGGCTTTGTTTTTAGTTGCAGTGGCAAAACCAAGGTTTGGGGCAAACTAAAGTTTGACAAAAGTTAGAAAAACTAACATTTGACAAACTAAAGTTTGAGAAGCTATTTTGGGGGACAAACCAAGGTGTTGACACTCAAAAGCTGCATGTTTTTTTTTATTGCTTCTGACTTCTCAAACTAACTTTTCCGCCTAAACGCAACTAAAAACAAAGACTAAGTAATTTTTTGTTATAAAACGAAAATGTTTGTAGTTGAACATAACTTTTCAAACTTTAGTAGTGAAAATAAGAACTTACTTAAATTTTAGTGACTATTATGTAATTTATCCTTTATAGAAAACAAAACCAATCCATCAAACCTATATTTTTTTATGATCAAGGGATTATTTATACAGACAATCTAATACTATATAAATACATTAACATTAATGTATTTTAAATTGATATGATAAAATTACGATTAATTCTAACAAAAAATAACTATGTTGCAAGACAATTACAATCCCTCGAATTTTTTTTTTGTGAAAATTAATTATTTAATAAAGTAGTTGTTTTTTTGTTCTTCTTCCCATGTAAAAAGTTGTATCATTGACTCAAAATATCGAATTTACTTAGATTCATTAATAGGTTGGTGGTTAAGAATATTTATCTTAACTCGTTTTGTATGGATTCCAAGAAATTTAATAATTTTTTATTTAATAAAATAAATAAATTCACAGCTTTTTTCAGGCAAAATTAAATCAATATACCTTTTTTCAGAAATTATGTAGAAATAATAACCCTTTCAACCTACATATGATAAAATTTATATCCTACCAAAAGCTCTCGTGAAAATTATTAACTCGCGTTTAATTAAGAATAAACTTAAGACTTATTTTTAGTGGAACGCGAACTTGACCAACGTGAACTGAAAGGAGACATTTTTTTACATAATATTTTTTTGTGTTGTTTTTCTGGATAATCCTGGAAAATGGAATATTCATTTAATTTTGCTTTTTTTTTCTCCCCTATCCCCCTTTGTAAACGTTGTCGTTTTCGCAATTCAAATCTCTCTGAAGCACCGAAGTTTTTTGGTCCCTTCGTTTCTTCACCAATATCACCAAATCAAACAAGCGGCTTTTGCTTTGTCGGTAACTACTCTGTTTCGAAATTTAAATCTGTTTTTGGTTTCCTTTAATTACTTAGATCAATACCCATATCTCACTTCTTCTTCGACTTATGCTTCTGCCTTATCTCAATTTTGTTTAAGATCTACTGATTTTAGTTTTTGGGGTGTTTGTTGTTTTCAAGGAAAATGTGGACAATTAGATTTGATTCCACTGAACTATGCTACAAGCAGTTTAGTTGTTGATTATGTTCTATGTTCAAGCTTACTTGATGTTATCTACATTCTACAAATTTATTCAACTGCCCAGGCTTATTAACTGCATTACAGTACTTGATTTCTGCTTTGGGGGTCTGGGTTTTGGAAAGTTTGGGTTTTTACATCACGATCCTTTTATTTCGTACATTGCCAAAAGTTATTGCCTGCTGTTATTGTCTTTTACCTTGCAATCTTCAGAAATGACAATCTTTTGGTTCATGCCAATGTCCATACTTTCGTAGTGTTTAGATCCTTGACAGACACCTCTTTTGGTTGCCATAGCTGATTCTACCTTTAGGAGGCAACCCTGCTTGTCGAAGCTAATGTTTATGTCTTTGTTGATCATTCTGGGTGGTGCTTTTGTGTATGTGACTACCGATTCGTGTGCGTTTGCGCATTTGGTTACCATTACTACTGAGATGGTTTATAGTAAGCATATGGTAATGAATCTTGGGTTGAACACATGCGGTTTTGCTTCATGCCAATGTCAATGCTTTCATAGTGTTTAAATTCTTGACATCCCTTTTGGTCGCCATTGTTGATACGACCTTTAGGAGGCAACCCTACCCGTCGAAGGTAACGTTTGTCTTTGTTAATCATTCTGGGTGGTGGTGTTGGGTTGGTGGCTACCGATTCGGAGTTTAGGCTGACTGCGTAGACGTGGGCGTCAGCGTATTTGGTTACCATTACTACTGAGATGGTTTGCACTAAGCATATGGTAATGAATCTTGGGTTGAACATCTGGGGTTTTGTCTTATGAGAATCGTTGATGATGGCGCCAATATCTTGGGTTCTAAGAGCCAATGCTGGGAATTGGGTTGAGCCTATGTCGCCTGCCACGACGTTTACCTTGACCGGTGTGGTTAATAAGTTTCTTACGGTTGTGATCAATGTGTTGATTTGGGTAAGCATGCTACTCCTTTTGGTTTGGTTTGGTCTGCCTCCTCTTCACACTGGCAGGAGGGGTTCTTTATCAGCAGTTGATTACTGGACCACCACGTGAATCGGCAGCATCCAAGCACACTGGTGACGAGAAAGAGAACGATGATGCAACGATAATCAAGGTAAGAGTGTGTCCGGTAAACATGTTTCTGTATTAGAAATATTGTTTCTTATTTTTTTCATGGTTTTGGCCACTAAGAACACCATTGGGATGCTTGAATCACTTTTCTGTATAAAATTCACAATGTCATACTTTTAAAATTCAAACATGCTTAGCTCTTAGCCCTTTATTACTTGGTGATTTATGAGTTATCATGTTTCGAGTTTGATATTGTGGCATTCTTTTGTTGCTTTGTATACTAGCAGTGGTTACCTCGAATCCTCCCCTAGCAATGGCCGAATGCTATGTTGAGCGTGTAATTGTAGTTCGAACTCCCTTCATTAACCTGTCTAAAACCTGCATATTTTCTATGTCAATACATCCTTCTCGCCTGTGCTCCTGGCTCGATCTTCTACCGCGATTCTTTCTTTGTTTCGGCAGCCTTTGAGGGTCTCTTTTCGCTCGGGTAAATGATCCCGAAAATAGTTGCTAGAAAGCAACTGATCAACCATCATTGACTTTTGAATCCCTGAATTGATCCCCATCATTCATCCCCATCCCAAGAACCAACCTATCCTAGGTTTAACTCAGACATGAAACAAAGACCAAGCTTGCTGTTAACATCAGCAAGCGACAGTTTTGGCTGCACAGGTCGGAATTAAACACCCATATCCTTTTGTCTGCTGTTCGTTGTTGTCGCTAAAAGACCCAAAGACATAAACTTCACCATCAAAACCGGATAAAAATTGGTGACTCGCCTTTCCTCTACAGCGTGACTCACGCCTCTCAAATAACTAAGCCAATAAGTGGCAATCCTTGTTCCCACTTAAAAGAAAGTCAGTTCCTCATTTGTTGTTGTTGCCCTCCCGGTTCTTAGGGCTTTATCCTGACTAATCCGGACCGACTTGCGTTGCACACTTAGATTTGGTAGGTGAGTCTCCTAACAAGAATTTTCTATATACACAAGACCTTAGACTCGAAAATTGTTTAAGCGATATCAAGCTACTTACCACTTGGACCAATATCATTATTTCAGTTCCTTATTATTTTAAACACTCACGACAATCAAATACGTCGATTTCCAATCAAAATTATTTCAATGTTTATTCAACCCCACAGTCCATTTGTCCGAGCATGACGCTATCCGCAAGGGATTCCTTGCTGGACACTTTGTCCTTTTTTCTATTATTATATATACACTCATCATCATTATGCCTGAAGCAAAACTGGTCTCTCAGCATAAAAATTTTCAACCCTTTTGAGGACCAAATTATTGGTGCTGAACAGAAAAACATGGATGGATGTCAAAATTCAGACACCGCCACCGCCCTCGGTTTCTGTCTCCTTCCTTCCGAACTCATACAAAGCATCCTCTTCTCATTAGCGTTGCCGGAAATCATTCGGATGAAATTGGTCAACAAGTTCCTTGCCTATCTTATATCCGACCGAGATTTCATCCGGCTGTGCAACCTACGATCGAGGTCGGCCACTTGGTTGTTTGTTTACAAGAAGCGCTGGCGTCGCGACGCCGTGATCCATGGCTTTTCCTATCAATCCAACTGTTGGTTCAAGGTTTGTATCGATGATTTGATGAAACAGGTTCTTTTTTATCCGGGTGAAGACGTTTATCTTTTGACAGCGAGTGGGAATATTTTTTTGTTCGCTTCCAATAATCAAAAGGTAGTTATTGCAGTTAATTTGGTTAGTAAGGCAGTTAAGAAGATCCCTCCATGCCCGTTAGGTCCACGTGGGACTTCTTCGTGGAGGAGATCCGGGATGAAGCTAGTGCCCGAACCATCGGGTTCGGGTCATTTCCAATTTTTGTTCGTGGAGACCATTCCGGTTGTGTTCGAATACAACTCCGAGACTGAAAAATGGCACTGCAGAGAAGCAAGGGAATCAAATGGGAACATCCCAAGAAACGATTGTATGTTTCTCAATGCAGTTAATAGTCCTCACGAGAACTTGGTGGTCGCTGTCAGTTCCGAGACTTAGGAACGGTGACAACAATGACCGGAGATATGTATATGGAGATGGACACATGATGATAATGAAATCGACCGGCGCGGACGGCACGGACCGTAGGAGGGCGGCGAAGGTGCTGAGCAGCATAGAAATGTGGGGAATAAACCTAAAGAGTGGGAATTGGGAGTATGTCTCGAGTGTTCCGATCGAGATAATGGAGCAAATAGCGAAACCGTACGGGGTAATGATCGGGTGCTTAGAGGCAAGAAATGGGACGATTCGGGCGGTTTTGATGTCGAATTACGAAGGCTTATGGGACATAATTTTGCTGAGTTACGAGAAACAGAGCGACATCTGGAACTGGATGTCGTTGCCTGATTGTAAGATGAAAGGGGCTAATTTGGCCGGCATCACATTCTCCTCGGGCCTTTCCTTGACATGATATTGTATCATCACATGTTTGAGTTGTGGTTTTGTAAGATTTGGATTTTGGCTTTATTAGAAATGAAGTTCCTGAAATGTGGGAACCTTTGTTGTATAAACTGTTTTTTTTTTCTCTTTCTCCTGTTAAAATATTATTGTATAAAAATAAATATTTATATTAATATAAATTAGAATTTATGGTTTAGGGATGTTATGTTCACATAATGGGCCTAAAACCCACATGCATGTATTTCCTTGGGCTTTGGTACATCTTAGTTTGGTATTTTTTTTTTTGAACAGGGTAGATTTGTTTTTTTTTAACCAGAGGAGTATATTAGATTATATTTAAAGTGAAAATAATTACAGAAGGATCACACCACAATTATTAAAAATTGAATGTCAAAATAAATATAATAAATTTTAAAGGGCGTAAAAACATAAGAAGCAAAACCCATCGCGAGTTCTTGACTAAATGAAATGATTAGTTATCCTAAATTGCTAAATCTGTTTTTTCCCAAATTTAAAAATTGGTTTTTCACTTCATGAAATTTTACAATTCAATCTCTACCCTCAACAAAAAAAATTTGATTTTGTTCTGCTGATAATCTCATATCTTCCTTTAAATTTGTAACGAACAAGGAATATATTTTAACAATTCAATTATTATATTTCAAATATCATTCATGTAGAGGTAATCTCAGTGGTAAAAGACTGAATATTTTTTTAGGTAATTCGAGTTCGAGCAACGTAATAAATCATTCACAAAAACTTCAAAGTAAATTAAAAAAAACTGTAACTATTTGTTCAATACCATTAATGTAAATCATACATATAAACTTCAAAAGTAAATTAAAAAATTGTAACTATTTGTTCAATATAAAATAACTTACTATTAAATATATTCAAGGAAAAAGTTTGTTTTTCTTCGCACTTTTAGATTTTATGTTTTATTTTTGCATGAGTTTTTTTATGGACATAATCCTTATTTTTCTCTTTGTTAGTTGCGTTGTATTTGTGATGCTTTTCATTGTTCTTTAATAAAATTCAATTGCTATTGTTCAAAAAAATTAAAGACTATATTCTTGATTAATATTAAATTAGAAAGAAAATCAAAAGTCGCTCTCAACCATAGTGTTCGAGCAATTTATAATTCACAAGTTTAAAATTCATAGTTATCTGAATCGAATTAAATTTTATTTTTATTTATTTTGTAATCAATTTAAATTATTTTGCAACGTGAAAATAAGTATTTTACACTTAAAATAGTGAATGATTTTTTTTACTCGAAAAGGTAAAATAACTTAAAAATACTACTCCTTGGTTAAAAGCCAACTTTTAAAAAAAATGATCATAATTATTTTAAATATTTTAATTAAATAAATCTTATAAAATATTTTTTAAAATAACTTACCGGATCAAATTGATGAGAATCATTTACACCCCTACTTACTATAACCATATTTATTTAAAAATTTCGTGAGTTTGACAAATATAATTATGTCGATGAACTCAGGTTGGCTTGGACCATTAAATTATTAAATATAAAAAATTATTGAAGTATATAAAACCTCTTTAAATGATCATTTTGATTATTTGATCTTTCTTCTATTTTGGATCAATTTCAACTCTCAATATTTCAAATTCGATAAGATGATTATTTTCAGGTTTAAATGAAAAATCAACCATTAAAATATATTCTTTTTTCTACTTTTAATCTCTAAATTAGTTTTTGCTCAAATAAAGTATCTAAACTATTATTTCTAGTTATCTTAAGTATTTAAACTATTTTCTAATCAAAACAAATACCTAAACTATGTCTTTTTTTGCTTTTAGTCCCTAAACTATCTTTTGGTCAAAAAATCGTTGTGACATGTCAACATCTTATTGACCGAAAATAATTTTTTTAACTTAGATAACTATTGGACTTAAAGTGACCAGAAATAATATTTAAATGTTTCTTTTGACCAAAAATAGTTTAAGGACTAAAAATTAAAAAAATATTATAGTTTAAAGGTTGGTTTTTCATTCAAGCCTTTTAGGACTGTAAACGAACCGAACGTTCAGCGAACCGTTCGTGAACCGTTCAGCGAAAAGTTCGTTTATGTTTGTTTATTTATTAAACGAACGAACATGAGTAAGATTTACGTTCGTTTAATTAAATGAACGAACACGAACAAATGGATCGTTCGTTCATTTATGTTCGTAAACGTTCGGTAATCCGTTCGGTTATGTTCGTTCGTCTATGTTCATTTATGTTCGTTCGTTTATGTTCATTCATGTTCGTTTGCTTATGTTCATTTAAATTTATTCACATATGTCTAGGAAAGAGAATTAGATCGAGTTGAGACGAGTAAAAAAATTTCAATTTATTCAAGTTGACAAGTCCTATTTTATTTCTTCGTTAAAAACTTCCTTCTTATGGGCCAGGGGTGTTATTTGTTCGTTTAACCAAACTAACCGACCGAACTAAATCAAAATTGATTAATCTATTAGATAATTTTATATTTCGGCTAATGATTAAGAGTTTTTTCAAATTTCGATTATCGATTAATTCGATTTAAAATCAGTTAATTAACTGAATTAATCAAATTAACCCAAAAATATTAAATATTTATCGTATTATATATGTTATTTATGTTCGTTTGTATTCATTTTTGTTCGTTTATGTTCATTTGTGTTCGTTTATGTTCGTTTATCATTTTAACGAACGAACATGAACAAACACGAACAAGCTACATTCCTTAACGAACGAACATGAACAAGAAATTATGTGTTCGTTTATGTTCGTGTCCGTTCATTTCTTCAGTTAAAGTTAAACGAACGAACACGAATACACCATCATTCATGTTTGTTCGGTTCGTTTACAAGCCTGAAGCCTTCTTTTTATATGAAAATCTTTAGTTAATATGATAGATACATATGTTATTATAAGATTGGACGGTATAAATATCTTTATTTTTTAGATTGTTTTGTGTGTTTATAAGATAATATATGTTCATTAATTTTAATCCTTAATAACGCACATACATCATACAAACAAACTGCTCGAATGATAACCTAAAGATAACAACAACCTTATTTTTTTCCTATTAAAATCACTTATCTAGAGTTCATTATTACTTTTTTTTCTAATTATTTAAGCAAAGTCTTAACGTATTTGCCGTCGTGAATCGTGATACAAATTGTTAACAACCAACCACAAGGCAAGAAGTGGGGTCAGCATAATGTTATGCGGACCAAATCTTTAACCAGATCGAGGGCTACCCTATTTTTCTTTGACACATCAACGAGATAATTTTATTGGTAAATAATAGTAAAACCACAACATAATCTATGGTTTTAAAACATCCAAAACAATAAAAAACAGTAAATTAAAGGGTAAACTACATAAATGATCACCATACTATGGATAAAGTCGCGATTTGACCACAATATTATTTTTCGAAGCAATTAAATCATCATACTATTAATTTGGACTCAATGTGGGTTATAACGGCAGGGTGACATGGCAGTTAAAAAAATGGTATAATTGCACAACTGGTCCCTACTATTTACACATTCTTTCAATTTAGTCCTAATTTTAAATTAATAAATTAAATTAATTAATTAGTTAGGTGGTAACATGTGTCAACACCTTATTGGAGGACTTTAATCATTTATATTTGATTTAATAAATTTATTTTCCGCATTCAATAAGGAGGTGACACGTGTCACCAACTATTTAGAGGAGAAAAATAAAATCAAGCAATCTTGCTTAAGAGAGGGATCAAACCTGGGCAAGCCTTAGGAAATAAGAATGGCTTAGCCACTGCACCAAGCACAACTTTATGCTCTATATCACTAAATTAAATATGTGTGTCTTATTGTTTTCTACATTTATTCTTTTAATTTTACATATATAATCATCGAATTAATTTTACATATATAACCCTAAATCTCAAAGCCCAAACCCTAGACGCTAATTTCACATATATAATTATTGAATTAATTTCACATATATAACCCTAAACGCTAATTTCATATATATAATCATCGAATTAATTTCACATATATAACCCTAAATCTAAGCTCATAATCTTAAGGTTTAGCATTTAGGGTTATATATGTAAAATTAATTTGATGATTATATATGTGAAATTAGTGTTTAGGGTTTGGGCTTTGGGGTTTAGGGTTATATATGTGAAATTAATTCAATGGTTATATATGTTAAATTAAAAGAATAAATGTATAAAATAATAACACATATATTTAATTTAGTGATATAAAGTACAAAGTTGTGCTTGGTGCAGTGGCTAAGCCACTCTTATTCCCCAAGGCTTGCCAGGTTCAATCCCCCTTTCAGGTAAGATTGCTTTATTTCATTTTTATCCTCCAATAAGGTGTTGACACGTGTCACCGCCTAATTAAATAATTAATTTATTTTATTAATTTAAAATTAGGACTAAATTGAAAGAATGTGTAAATAGAAAGGGCCAAATGTGTAATTATACCTTTTTTAACTATCACGTCACCTTGTCGTTAGGTTCTAACGGCATGTGGCCACATTGAGTCCAAATTAATAGTAGGGTGGCTTAGTTGCTTCGAAAAATAGTATTGTGGTCAAATCGCGACTTTATCCATAGTATGGTGGCCATTTATGTAGTTTATCCTAAATTAAAAAGAAAGATAAGCATTGCACCGGTCAGATCAGACATGTCCTTTTTGCATCAGTCTATTGTAGGAAGGGTTACCGGGTAGTTTTTAAGACACGAACTAGATGAAATCCGCAAAATCAACCACCACCTTTCACGCCTATTCCCAAACTCGATCCGCTACACAGTTATGATTACATCGGCCAACAATTCAAAAAGAGATTAAACTATCCAAGACCACCGATAAACACGAATCAAAAATAAAGTCCTGAGGGTCATCGAACAAACAGCAAACGCCTGCAAAAGTAGTCATAAAACGTGCCATAAAGGCGGAGAAAATGTGTCACAGAGGTAGATGAAAACGCAACAACATGTGTGAAGAAAAAAAAACAAGACAAACATATTCAAATATAAATAAACGAAAAAAAGTATGAATTACCGAAGGTCGGACCAACACTAAAATTAATATTGCGGTCGATTAAACAAAGAAAAGTAGAAGGAAAAAACAAATAGAGAGAGAACAAAGCAAGCAGGCGGCTAACCCTAAATTATTTTGTTTAATTTATTTAGAGAAAAATTTTAATACATAGTACACAATCCTTTTAGTTTTAGGGGTTAGGAGTTTAGTTTAGGGTTTAGAGTTTAGGGGTTTGCTTTGTAGGGTTTAAAATTTAAGATTAATGTTTAGAATTTAGGGTTTATGCAATTTTAAAACTGTGGATAAATTAAGAATGTTATAAACCTTATCTGATAATATTAATTATGTTTATAACTTCGTCTTATTATGAATTCTATTAATTTTATATTCTTCTAGATTAATGAAATAAAAAAAAAGATAATTTCAATTAATGGAAGTGGAAATCTTGCTATGTCCACGTCTTAGAGCACAGACTAAACAAAAGATTTGGGGATTTGTTATTTTTAGGGATTTAGGGTTGATTTGAATATTTTTTTAGAATTTTGAAATTTTTTTAGAAAAATAAATTTTAAAGATTTTTTTCAAAAATGATTAAAAATTTAATATTTCTGTCATGTGTCGCGTTTTGATTGGGTAATGATTTTTTAATGGTCAGACACTTAAAATTTTAACAATTAAAACTTTAGGCACCTGTTTTTACAACAAAAAAATACTTTATGCACCTAAAATTCAAAATAGGTGTGCTTTGAGCCCTTATTTTTCATTTCAGTGAATATTTATAACACTAATTTTCCGACCTCACAAACGTTTAATTCTTTTAAGAATTATGCGTATCGCATCCCATACTATGACATTTATTTTAAATTATTTTTAAAACTTTTGAATATTTCAATTCCATCCTTAAATTATGGCTCTCATCTAGGCATGGTCATGGGTCAGATTTTTGGTCTATAAGCACCCGACCTGAAAATTTAACGCCTCTATTTGAACCCAACTCGACCGCCATTTTATGATGCTCCACCTGATCCGAATCCGACCCGAATTTTAGAGTAAAAACTCGAAGCTAACCCGACATAATTATTTTTTCATTTTTATTCGATAAAATATTGAGTTAATTGAAAAAAAAGTACAAATAGAGAGTATATTATAATAATTATTCCATTTTCATTAGCTAAAATAGAGAGATAATTGAAATATATATATAAAGAGAGGGTCATTATAGCAATTATACCTAAATATTTAAAATAAAATTGAACTATTATTTTGTGTTGGATCGGGTTGATTATTTTCTATCCTAAACCCGAACTCGACATGACCCAACCTTGTCTTTAAAAAAATCTGACCCGAACCTGAACCAAAAAAATTCTTTTAAAAAACCCAACCCATATGATCAGGTCAGGTCACAACCCATCGGGTCTGGGTCAAATGACCATACCTACTCTTAGGCCTGTAAACAAACTAAACGAACACGAACGAATGTATGTTCATGTTCGTTCGTTTAATTTTAACCGAACAACTAAACAAATACGAACAATTAAACAAACATAATTTCTTGTTCATGTTCGTTTGTTAAGGAATGTAGCTTGTTTGTGTCCGTTCATTAAAATAATAAACGAACATAAACGAACAAACATAAAAGGACAATTGTAAATAAATTTAATTAATCATAAACAAACGAACATATGTGAATAAATTTAATTTTTTAAAAATGTAATACTTTTGTTATGAAAAATGGGTATATGTGAATAAATTTAAACGAACATAAATGAACGATTTCATGAACGTAAATGAAAGAATGAGTCATTTGATCGTTTTCGTTTATTTAATTAAATGAACAAAACAATAATAAATATAAATCCGTCAAATGGTTCACGAACGGTTCGCTGAACGTTTGGTTCGTTTACGACCCTACGTACTCTCATCTTAAATTAGTCCACAAAACTTTTGAATGTTTCAATTTCTTCTTTGGGCTCAAACTATGGCCCTCATTTTGAATTGGTTCCCAAACTTTTGAACATTCCAATTTTATCCTTAAATTATTGTTTATGCCACATCAGTGTTTACATGATAAATGACTTTTTATATAACGATTATATTAACATGAGTTATGATTAACATATTTTGATCATTTGCGGATGAAATTAAAATGTTATAAAATTGGGGGGGTGACAATTTTGAATGAGAGTAATAATTTTGGGATGAAATTGGAACGTTCAAAAGTTTAGGGGCTAATTTAAAATGAAGGTTATAGTTTGAGGGTAAAATTGAAATGTTCAAAATTTTGAGACTAATTTAAAATATAGGTGATAGTTTGAGGATGTGAAATACAGTTAATTCTTCATTAAATTATAATGTTAAAAACAATCAAGTTGCAATTGCATAAATAATATCTCTTTTCACTATCTCAATTATACAACTAAATTTTAATAGTCTAAAGGTGATTACGTGGTAGTATCTGTTCATGGATATTCTTAACCCTTTAATAATGCACACACCTTGTAGACATTGTGATTGAACCCGTATCTCAATTATACAACTAATTAATGAAAAGATTACTTGTTTAATCGTATGCTACTTACTTCAATTGATATCAACTGATTATTTATTTATGTTGTTTACCTAAAAGTCGAATTATGTAAATAATCCTTATATTATTTACTTTAATTTCTTATGTTATCATGTCAATTTTGTGCTTATATTATATGTACACATCTCGCATGATATTAGCATGTATCCTATATCATCATTAGATAGATTTCATTTTAACGGAACGTTGTTTTTTAGAGATTTGAGTTTAAGTAGTTTTGTTTGTATGGTGTGGGTGAGTTATATTAAGATTAAAACTAAACATGTATTATTACGAGATCACATTAATAATACTAAAAAAATTAGCTTCAAACTTAAGACCGTGACTTCAGTCCCACCACTCAATAACATAGCCACATATTTGAAAAGAGCGTCACATGACACTTAAAATTTATTATATATAATAATATAAAAATAAAATTGACACCACCTTAAAAGAATGTCGACATCACTTAAAAGGATATTATGTAAAAATAAAATTGATATTTAAAATATTATATTAAATTGTTAAATTATAATTCGTAAATTTCTTGTAAAAAATCAAATTTCAACAAATTATAAAATAAAAGAAGTTGTTTATAAAGGAACAAAAAAAATGTGTTTTTCAGTGTCTTGATATATATTTTTTAATTGATATATATATATATAGTTAGAATTTACTTATATTACACTATTTTATGGCTATCGAATGGGCGAAATGAATGTACGAGATTAACTCCTTACTTTTTTTAAGTGATAATCCTCACATATCCTACTTCTAATCTCATCAATCTATTTCACTAATCCAATGGCCATGAATTAGTGTAAAACTAGTTAATTTTTACATAGTGTAAGTGGATCTCATATATATATACCCTAAGGCTAACATCAAAAAATTAAACTCTACACTTTAATCTTAAATTTTAAACCTTAAACTCTAAAAATTAAACTATATGCCTTAAACATTAAACCATGAGCTTTAAATTCTAAACTCTAAACTAAATTTTTATTGTTAAAGCATATAAACGAGGGATGGAAATCGTCTGCCCCTTTAGTGCCTCTTTTGATGCCCCCACTTTAAAAAACTAAGTTTAAGATTTATTGTTTAGAGTTTAAAGTTAAGGTTTATGGTTAGTGTTTAGAAAATTGAGGGTAGGGTGTATTTTTAAGTCATAAGATTTAAGAGGGTTAATATTTAAAATTTAATATTTTAGTATTTATTAATGTTAGATATAAAAAAGGCATATTTAAAGGTAAGAGGTTTTTTGTTCATAAAGTGTAGCGATGTCCCTCTTTTTTATGTTCGCTAAAAAAGTATTTTTATTTTTATTTTTATTTTTATTTTATTTTGAAAATAATGTCTTCCGTGGGGGTTTTGCAAAAACCGTATTTTATTTAAAAATGGAGTCGCCACGGCCACTTAGGTAGGGCATACACCATAAAACCATAGATTTTAAAAATATTGGGTTCGGGAGTCGGTTACGGATGGGGAAGGATTAGCACCCCCACACCGCCCAAAAATTGGTACTTTAATAATTACCGCTTTATTAATATTAAGCTTTCCGAATTAAAGTGACGATTTAATTAACATTTAGTTATATGTGCGAGTAAATTTTAAAAGCACCGTTATCTGAGAGTAAACGCCCAACCACCATCACTACACCTGATACTGGCCCCGTTTACGCTCAGATAAAAGGGCACCGCATTGACAATTTATATTCCATTATGAAACCTTAAAAAGCAAAATAATTTAAATACAAGGTGATAAAAATTAAAACATAAATGAATAAATACTAACATAAATACTAATCTAACATAAATAAAATATTAATTTAAAACATTATAAATATTAATCTAATACATAAATAAAAACAAATCTAACATAAATAAAATATTAATCCAAAACATACATAAATAAATATACAAACTAAAAACGAACACAATTTTAAATTAACTAATACTTTATTAAATCATAAAAAATTACAACATAAATAAAAGTAAAGAAAATATACCTAACTAGGAGCTCGAATGACGAACCCTGACTGAACCCCACCGAGATCTACCACGACCTCTCCAAAAATTAACTAGATCGGATCCAAAATAGGACTCCGATCGAACCGGTTAGGACCGAGGGCATTGCCCCGGTCCTTGGCAGCCCGAGAGCATGGCTCTCTTATTGGGCACCACTGCCGGCTCATTGTCCCAAATGCTCTCCCCATGCCTCATATTTATAGGCAAAGGGGGAGCTTAAAGTTGTCGTGGCTTAGTTAAAGCCACATGAATTTCACATTTTTTACACTTTAATTTTATTTTTTTATTTTTTTACTTTAACTCACTTTTTTGACCCCTTTTTTTACCTTTCTTTTTTTAATTTTTTTAATTTTATATTAATAATATTATTATTACAATAATACTAAAAATACTAAAACCCAGACAAAAATGAGTGATTACAGCTGCCCTTCTTTGCTTGTTCTTGTGAAACGAGAACAAAGCAAAGATTAAAAAGCACACATTTTTGTTTTATTTTCTAGTCCTTGGCTTCAGAATCACAGGTTCTTCTGGAACTTTCTGCTCTTCTTCGGCCAACTCTTCAAACTTCAGTCTTCACTATGGAAGGTTCGTTTCAAATCAGAAATTCGAGGTCGCAAATTCTTCCTATATAGAATTGCGCTCATTCTTCTGACGGGCTTCCTAAAAAACCAAATTCTCTTCAGTAAAGTCTTTGGGCTGCAAGTCCTTTCTATATAGAACTTTTAGCTTCTGAAATCTCAGAGTTACGGGTTCTTCCTCTATAGAACCTTTCACTGTGAGGGCTCGAAAATACAAGCCCTTCCTATATAGAACCTTTATCATCGAATCTTTCTGGGATTCACGCCAAAATGGCTACCGATCTTTCTAGACTCATGCTACTATGGCTGCCGAACTTTATGGCCTTACGCTACTGAGGCTGCCGAAATCTTTCTTCAAATTTATGGATTCATGCCAAAATGGCTACCTATCTTTATGGACTCACGCTACTATGGTTGCCGATCTTTCTGGACTCACGCTACTAAGGTTGCCGGTCTTTCTGGACTCACGCTACTAAGGCTGCCGGTCTTTCTAGACTCACGCTACTAAGGTTGCCGGTCTTTCTGGACTCATGCTACTAAGGCTGCCGATATTTATGGACTCACGCTACTAAGGTTGCCGATCTTTCTAGACTCACGCTGCTAAGGCTGCCGATCTTTCTGGACTCACGCTGCTAAGACTACCGGTCTTTCTGGACTCACGCTACTAAGGTTGCCAGTCCATCTTTTTGGACCTACGCTATTAAAGCTACCGATCTTTTTGGACTTACGCTACTAAGGCTGCCGATCTTTCTAGACTCACGCTACTAAGGTTGTCGCATCATGCCGAAGGACTTATTGATGGCCGATGGACTTATCACCATACTCAAAAAACTTACTGATGGACCGAAGGTCTTATCATCATGCCCGAATGACTTAATATCTGACTTTATGCTACTTTGGCTACCATCATCTGGCCTCACGCTACTATGGATACCGTCATCTAGCCTCACGCTACTATGGCTGTCGATCTTTCTGGACTCAAGCTACTAAGGCTACCACATTATGCCCGAATGACTTATTGATGGCCCGAAGGACTTATCACCATGCTCGAAAGACTTACTGGTGGCCCGAAGGTCTTATCATCATGCCCGAAGGTCTTACTGATAGCCTGGAGGACTTAATATCCGGCTTTACGCTACTATGGCTACCGTCATCTGGCATCACGCTACTATGGCTACCGAAATCTTTCTTCAATGAAATCTACTTCAAAATTTTTGACAATTTTTCAAATACCTGTCTAAAACAAATAAAAATTGACATGTCTTTATCTATATGATGCATGCAATGTAATGCTTTTTCTTTTTTTTTCTTTCAATCTTTTTCTGTTCTAAAGTCTTACACCCTGATAGGTCGTTCCTCATATTTCTTCATCTCTTTACCTCTTCACTGTATGCTCTTAAATCCTCATTTGATCAATCACTTCGAATCTGAACTATCATGCTTTCAAATCTTTCTTGCGGAAGGCTTTCCTGTCTTCAAGGTTATCACATGTCTTCATAAATGATCTTCTGGTCCTTATATTATTCTTATAAGAACCCTTGTCATCTTCTTCGCTCGGCGTTGCCCCATTCAATCACGGGCTCCATTGCTTCGAATTTCCTGACCCATCATACAGAGGCTTGATCTTTTTCTAATCACTAGGGTGAGCAAAAATGCTTCCATCCCCTGACCTCATCCTTGATCTTCTCGTAGCATTTCGATGGGAACTAACTCTCGGTCCCTATGCTTTAAATCTCATCATCATTCACTTTTTAAAGTAATGCAAAAGGAAATTTACTTGTGTATATTTCAAAAAAATAATGATTGTTTGAAAAGATAACAGTTATTTTAAAAATCACAACTTGAAGGGAATACCAAACATTTTAAAAACATTGTTTTGAACAAATGGTAAACATATTTTTTCTCTTATTCTTCTTTTTTTTATTTTTTTATTTTAAAAAGCCAAACATTTTTAAAAATTAATGTTTGGAGAATGGTAAACAAAATTCGAAGTATATTGCCACATATTTTTAAAAACTAATGTTTGAGGGAAATGGTAAACATCAAAACTTTGGGAGAAAATGTCAAACCTTTTAAAACATGTTTGCCCCCAAAATATCAAACATCATATCATATCTGCTTCAAATTACCAGAGATCAACTCTAATGAAGCGCATATTTAGAAGATCTTGACTATTGTAGAGATATACGCAAATGTATAGTTTCTTCTAGTCTATTAGGCTTTCAAGAGGCACAATCCCATACCTAATTTCTAACCCATTTAAGGTGGCTCTCTTAATCTCACCAACTCACCATGCTCATTCTTCCCTCATTTGGGTGTCGATCAAACACTTCGAAGTTTGGCGTTCCTTGAAGCAAGGTTAACCCTTATAGGCAGAATGAAATTTGAAGACATTCTCATTCAACTTGGATATCTATGGATGATCAAAATGGTCTTTGGATGCTTGTAATGTAGGCATTTGGTTCATGGTTAGACGAATCCGTATCTCTATGCTCGTATGATCTGGATATGCTCACATGGAGTATTCTTTTTTTTTCTTTTTCGGCATCACACTAGACTGCCCTTTTTTGGGTTTTCACCCTAGAGTTCATTTCCCCACTCTCTTTCTTTTGGTCCGCCTTGCATTCTGGCTGTGTATTGATGCTTGTTTTTCGTAAAAAAAAAAAGATTGATCCTCTAAAGTTCCTTGAATGAAGGATTATGTACATTTCTGGGAATTTTTGTGATTGGTATGCCCATATAAAATATTCCTCTTTCTTCTTTTCTTTCTCTTTCTTTTTTTTTCTTGGATCGCTCTAGACTGTCCATTTTTGGGTTTTCACCCTAAAGGTCACTTTCTTCTTCTGTATCTTCAGATTAGTGTATTTTGGTTGGATATTGATGCCAACATGCTCCGGCAGACTACTCCTTCCTCTTTATTTTTTGGACCGCTCTAGACTGCTCATTTTTGGGTTTTCACCTTAAAGGCCATTTCCCTTTTTGAAATTTGCAATCTTCGGGCCGACTTGTCTTAACTTGGCTTCAATTCAAGCTTCTATACAAATCTTCAAAATTGTGGATTCTTTATGTTTCTATTGCTCATTTCTTACAGTTGAGGTCTTGATCTTGTATTGTTTGATCTGTATGTAAAGTATATATAGTATTTTCCTTTTATTCCTTTTGTCTTTTTTATCTCTTTCTTTTTCTTTTTCTTTTCTCTATTCTTCTTTTTTTTCTTCTAAGGTAATTCAACTCATCACAGCCCTTTGTCTCGGGGATAATGATGGAGCATACAACAGAACCCCGAGTTACTCGGCATAGTCATGATTTGAATATATCACTCATGTAGCTACTCCACTTTTGACTTAAAATATGGATAGAGCGTACAACCACCTTCTGAGCTTTTCACTATAGCGGAGTACCCCATAAAATTCTACTCATTTCTCTTTTTAAACACTCTTATCTAGGAATACCTTTTAGGAAACCCAAACAGTGGAGTGTAATCTCTCTTTTTTCTCTTTTTTTCTTCTTTTTTTCCTTTGTCTCTTTCTTTCTTTTTTCTTTTTTTTCTCTCTTTTTTAGACTGCCCATTTTGGGTTTTCAGCTTAGAGTCTATTTCCTCTTATTCAAGTCTGTGGATGTATTCTTGAATCAAATTGTACCTATATCGAACACTGTCGCTTGTTTCCGCTTGAACGTAATCAATTCTATACAGCTCTTCTAAACTGGCGCCTATCGAACAGTAGAGTCATCATGTATCTTCTTTTTACACTATTTAACTTGGTGTACTCGCTCTTGATTGCTTCGACCTTCTGATTGCCATTTCTTATGTTGCTTGGTTTACTTTCTGAGCATAAACTTGTCTTCATCCTTTTTCCTCTGGTAGTTCTATAGCCTTCATGTTCAATCTATCTGGTTTCATCTCTTTTTCTTAGTTAAGTGAAAGAATACCATTCATCCTCTCATTCATAGATATCTTGAGAAAGCCTTCAGAGGTAAAGGTTTAGGGTCAAATCTTGATTCAAGGATCTTAAACGACAAGTGCTTAAGAAGAAAAATTCCTAAAATGGGAACTGCCCATTGTCTAAACACTCGCTATGTTCCTCTGTTGGCCTAAGTAAATTAGCAGATACTCACATTTACAGTATCCTCACAACATCCGATCTCTTCTAAATATGAGCAACCTATAGTTGATCTTTGGCTCTGAAACAAAAGTACTGTTGCATTCAAAATTCGAGGACTTGGTATAGAAATGATATATACATATGTCCATTCAAAAGTGCCTGTATATGCATATGTGAGAACAAAAACTACCCCATAAAAATAAAATGTTTAAAGAATAAAAATTGTAAAGATGCTTTCTAAATGGAAATGTGATTTGTTATTCTGACAAACAATGAGTTTTTTTGTTGAGAATTTCTTTGTGAAATGATGAGAAAACCGTAGGGACCTTCGGACCATCTCCAAGGTACTGACTCATTCTGGCCCTTTCAAGGTAGTGTAGGCTTGTGCCACTTTTCTTGTTTTTCTACCGCTGGATCAACTCTCTCGTCATGACTCCCTCTTCAACCAGCTTCTTGATTTATTCAATTAACAGCCCCAAATTTCTTGGTGTCATGCCCCGGCGCCTTAATGTAGAACTCACATGTACTGTATAGATCAAAACTGTGGGCAGATAAGCTGTGCGTAATCTTTATCGACCCGGAGGTAAGGTACTAACCCTTGACGAAATGAGGCCATATGTCCGAGATGGAATACTCTGCCTATCACTAAATATGTACTTGTTCGAGGAATTTTTCTCGGTGATTTCGAAAGAATCTGTTTGTCTTCTTCTATTACGATCACGAGAACCTTAAAAGTGGTACCCATTTATCTCTTTTTTTCTTCTGCTCCTAGGCATGTCTGGTTCGTTGAATTAAGACTTAATTTTTCGTCATGGATCATATATTATATTAAAGTCGTCACATTTGCCCCTCAATTTCCCGAGCAGCTTATCAAAGAGGAAATACGAAAAATGGCTTGAGACATGGAAGTCACTTTTCTCTTCAGCAATGGGAGGCTACACTTGGGCGGTTAACCTCCGCCATCTCAAAACATATTCCTTGGAACTCTCATCAGGTTTCATCCCCGTACCCTGGAGATACTGACGACTTGGTGCTAGGTCTAAAGCATATCTGCATTGCCCATAAAGACGTCGGTTAAGTCTCTGCATGACTGAACTTGGTCTCTACTCAAACAGTTATACCATATCACGGTGGGTCCTGCTAGACTGTCGTGGAAGTAGTGGACAATAATTTTTTATTCTCAATGCAGCCCTCCATCTTTTTGCATAACATGATCAGGTGAATCTTGGGGCATCTTGTTCCATCATCATGCGCAAATCTGGGAATCTTTTGGAATCCGGAGGAATGGCCAAATCCATGCTTTCTTGCGTCGAATACATCAATCTTTTTTTTTCGAGCCCATCTTCTAACTGCTCGAATCTTGATTTTTGAGTGTCTCTAATTTTTTTATCTATGATAAAACCCTAATTGGTGTTTGGATTACTCCTCATGAAATTTATGCAAGGTAATGATAATGTCATGTAAAATATGCCAGGATTGTGCAATATAAACATGAATGCAATAAGGTATTGATTCCAAAAGTGATCCTCATAGAACAACGTTCATTGAGGCCAAAAGGTTTCATTACATCAGATATTAGATATTTACAGTTATTGATGAGCTCCAGTGCCTAATTTCTTAACTTCATCTAATAGTCCGATCATCTTGCCTCCGTAGTCCAACACTGGGTCCATGTTCTGACTCAATGCCATTGATGTGTCAGCTAAGTCTGCCATCTTGTTAAGCCATTTTACCTGCTCGGGTAATATTGATCTTCATGTTTTCATCTATCCCCTACTTAGTCTTTCGCAGCTTGGAAGTTATCTCTACAACATTTTCAGCAGCAACCTGTTTGTTAACTTCTACACGAACCTCATATTCAAGCAAAGAAGTCTCGAACTATTCCACTTGCTCCTTATTTTCCAATTGAAGAGTGTTGGATTGTCCTTGCTCTGTTGTAAACTTGTTTTCAAAACTCTTGTTAATGGCTAGGTTATTCTGTAGCTCATCTCTAGAGACTATCGTACCTATTCTCAATTTCCTCAAACTTACCTGATAGCAGCCTAACTTGATTCTCGCTTGACTAGTTTCTCTTCTTCCAATATTCTGAGTCGTCATTCAACTGAACAACAACTTTCATCTATTATTTAAAGGTGACCCGATCTGATATTCTTAAATGCACAGTAAAGCTTCTGGTGATCATTCTGCAAATTCAATTTTATCCAAGTTATCTCTCTCTTATCTGAGCTGGCTAAACTCGAAAGAATATCCCTCTCCTGGGATGCCCCTTTCTCTGATCCTTAAATTTAACCCACTTGAGTGACCCACTTCAGTATTACTCGAACCTTGTCCTAAATATCAATTATTTTTTCGGTTCGACAGATCGTTTACCTTTCGTCAAAGTATTCATCTGATTCATCACCTCTGCCATCTACTTATTTCAACTCATGCACTTTACTTTGCTCAATACCAGTACCGTGTCGCCTACCGTGTCTGACCTGAAGTCTTCAGATGATTTATCTTCTATTGTCTTCGATCTTGTTATGGGACAAAACCCTGGATATGTGCTATTTAATATCTGACCAAACGACCCTTTGTCAATTATGAACGATTTCTGAGATTTGAGAAACCACTTCGGGAATCAATACCCTATAAATGCGAGAATGCATGCAAATGCGATGTTGATTCTCGAATAGTCTTAAGAAACTTTCAATAGAGAAAATGTCTGATTGCAAGAAACTAATAATGAATTACAGGTAACAGTTGGATTCCTTCTGGAGACCTTGACTTCGAAAAACAGAGCCTGTGCTCCACGTCTCGACTCGTCTTTCGGATGATGGATGACCTCGTCTTCTCCTCTTACTCTATTCTATAGACTCGTGACATCGTGATCTTCATTTTTGTGGCTTCTGAAAAGGACATCAACAAGTGCGTGCATAATGCAGACAAAAACTTATTCTTCTGTAGATCTGGGTGCAAAAATAACAGGGATGAATTCTATCGATCCTAAGGGGAATACTTTAAAACTTTTGAAGTTTAAATTAAAATTCTCAAGGATCATTTGGTTTAAAAAAAAATCTTTCTTTTTCTTTTTTCTATTATGATTTTATTTTATTTTATTTTCATTAAAATGTAAATGTTTAATTGGAACTTCAAAAAAAAACTTTTAAGGTTTTTAAAATTTTTTAGAAGAAGATAAAGAATTTTAAAACACAGTAATATTTTCATTTTTTTGAAGGAGATAGATTAAAATCTTTGAGATTTTTACAAAGGACTAAATGTGAAGATTTTAAAATTGGGGTTCTGCGGCCCTCACTGGATCTTTTGTGTCGTACGTGCCTTACTATCAGACCGTCTTCTTTCTCGATTGGTCTTTGCTCGGCCTAACTTGATACTGTAATATTATCATTTTTGGCAAAGTAGACTTTTTCTATTTTGAAAGCCTTTTAAATGAACCGTTCTTGAATCAACACCATGTTCTCTACATGCAGTAAGAGGTACCCGAACTGTCCTCGTTGTCCCCTACTAAGGGTAGCAAGGCCCCCGATCATCACCCATTATAGGCTCATTTCAACCGGGTTCAATTCAGGGGGACCCATTCGCTTATGCTTGCACGAAGGAACGATATCCTTACGAAAACATAAGGTACTCGAGCCTCGAAGGTATTTGCTAGGCCTACACGGATGAACGATATCCTCACGAAAGCATTAGCGTTTTCCCCCACTTAAAAGGACGGGTTTACATGCCAAATTTTAATTGCGTTAAAATAAACGTGCACTTATAATCGAATGTTGATTTAATAGTTACTTTAATCTGGAACATACAATATTAATAAAGCGGTAATTATTTAAAAAAGCTTGACTCTCATTTTTTTTGAAAAAATAAAAATGGTCCCCAGTGGAGTCGCCATCTGTAGCAATGTCCCTCTTTTCTTATGTTCGCTAAAAAAGTATTTTTATTTTTATTTTATTTTAAAAATAATGTCTTCCGTAGGGGTTTTGCAAAAACCGTATTTTATTTAAAAATGGAGTCGTCACTGGCCACTTAGGTAGGTCGGACACCATAAAACTAGAGATTTTAAAAATATTGGGTTCGAAAGTCGGTTACGAATGGGGAAGGATTAGCACCCCACATCGCCCAAAAATTGGTACTTTAATAATTACCGCTTTATTAATATTAAACTTTCCGAATTAAAGTGACGATTTAATTAACATTTAGTTATATGTGCGAGTAAATTTTAAAAGTCCCGTTATCCGAGAGTAAACGCCCAACCACCATCACTACGCCCGATACTGGCCTCGTTTACGCTCGGATAAAAGGGCGTCGCATTGACAATTTATATTTCATTATGCAACCTTAAAAAGCAAAATAATTTAAATACAAGGTGATAAAAATTAAAACATAAATGAATAAATACTAACATAAATACTAATCTAACATAAATAAAATACTAATCTAAAATATTCATAAATATTAATCTAATACATAAATAAAAACAAATCTAACATAAATAAAATATTAATCCAAAACATACATAAATAAATATACAAACTAAAAAAGAATACAGTTTTAAATTAACTAATAGTTTATTAAATCATAAAAAATTACAACATAAATAAAAAGGGAAGAAAATATACCTAACTAGGAGCTCGAATGACGAACCCCGACTGAACCTCACCGAGATCTACCATGATCTCTCCAAAAATTAACTAAATTAGATCCAAAATAAAATTCCGATCGAACCGGTTAGGACCGAAGGCATTGCCCCAGTCTTTGGCAGCCCGAGAGCATGGCTCTCTTATTGGGCACCACTGCCGGCTCATTGTCCCAAATGCTCTCCTCATGCCTCATATTTATAGGCAAAGGGGAGCTTAAAGTTGACGTGGTTGAGTTAAAGCCACATGAATTTTACCTTTTTTATACTTTAATTTTATTATTATTTTTATTTATTTTTACTTTAACTCTCTTTTTTTTTATCTTTTTTACCTTTCTTTTTTTAATTTTATATTAATAATAATATTATTAAAATACTAAAACTCGAACAAAAATAAATTATTACATAAAATAACACAAAAAGTAGCAGGGTATTTATATTCGTATAGAAAGATAGAATATAGTGCCCTCTCACTTTCTGTTTTCTCTCAAATCAAAAGTGCTTCCCTTTTCATTAACACCTCATTTTCATAGCTTTTCCAACTTTAATTTCTTCTAGTACAAAAAAAGATAAGAAAACAGATTTAAATTGAATCATGCCGCTCCACGACTCTGCCTCGTCATCAGCGGGAAGTACCAGTGGCAGCTCTTCCTCGTCATCATCCTCGAAACCACCGCCGCCGTCGCTGCAGCAAGATATCGACGGACTTCTCGCCGTTGCTGACTACAAAGTCCGGTCGTCGGAGTTACGACAAGTAGCTCAACGACTTGAACGACTCGAAACCGCTATGGGCAATTCTCCAGCAGATTTCTCTCAACTCGCTTCCGATGCTATCCTCTATAACCCTTCTGATCTGGCCTCCTGGATCGACTCGCCCCTATCCGAGTTCTCTCAACCTCCTACTTGCTCCTCTGAATTCATCTCGGGTCCCGTAAACAATCAAACGGTGGTGAACAACACGTGGACCACCGCCGGACCTCATACGCCGCAGGGACAGCAGAATTTTACTTACGAGCAACAGAGTTTGGATCATCAGTTGACGGTTGTAACGGCCATGGAAGAAGATTCCGGTATAATTCTGATCCACATGCTGATGAGTTGTGCGGAGTGCGTCCAACGTGGAGATTTCTCATTGGCTAATTCATTGATCAACGACATGCAAGGTTTACTGGCTCGTGTCAACACCGTTTGCGGCATCGGTAAAGTCGCCGGACATTTTATTGACTCTTTAAGCCTTCGTATTTTCCGAGGAATTGGAGGCGGCTCCGTCGACGGTGGTGGCTCAGCTTTTGAGAACGAGATTTTGTATCACCATTTCTACGAAGCTTGTCCGTACTTGAAATTCGCTCACTTCACAGCCAATCAGGCGATTCTCGAAGCTTTCGACGGTTATGATTGTGTACACGTGGTGGATTTCAATTTGATGTACGGCCTACAGTGGCCAGCTTTGATAAAAGCGCTCGCTTTACGTCCCGGGGGACCTCCTTTACTCCGTTTGACCGGCATTGGACCGCCTTCACCAGATGGCCGTGACTCGCTTCGTGAAATCGGTATACGACTCGCTGAGTTGGCTCGTTCCGTCAACGTCCGTTTCTCCTTCCGTGGAGTCGCGGCTTCCAGGCTTGAAGACGTTAAGACGTGGATGCTTCAGGTGAATCCAAAAGAAGCGGTGGCTGTTAACTCCATCATGCAGCTTCACTGCTTACTCGGATCCGACCCGATCCGGAATCCTCCTATAGAAACAGTTTTGAACTGGATCCGGGACTTAAACCCGAAAACTTTGACCGTCGTGGAACAAGAAGCGAACCACAATCAGCCCTGTTTTCTGGACCGGTTCACGGAAGCTCTTTATTACTATTCGACCATGTTCGATTCTTTAGAAGCTTGCACGGTCCAGCCAGATAAAGCTTTAGCCGAGATATACATTCAGAAGGAAATAGGCAACGTGGTGAGCTGTGAAGGGTCGGCTCGAGCGGAAAGACACGAGCCACTGGCTAAGTGGAGGAGACGGCTGAGTGGAGCCGGGTTTAGGCCGTTGCCTCTGGGGTCCAACGTGTTTAAACAAGCTAGCATGTTACTGACTTTGTTCTCCGCGGAAGGGTATTCGGTGGAAGAAAATGAAGGGTGTTTGACTCTGGGTTGGCAAAGCCGCCCTCTCATCGCGGCTTCGGCTTGGCAAGCCGTGACTGAAGTGGGGAGCTCGGCTCCCTGCGTCGGATAATCATCCGTCATGCTCATAGTAGAGCAGAGTAAGGGCAATGGTAAGATTCTTCGAATTTAGGGTATTTTGGTTAATTCTCACCTTCCGGTTTTTCTTTATTTACAGCGTTTTGAACGAAGCTACTTTCAATGGAATTTTATTTCAGGTGAAATCTGTACTTCAACCATTTTGTGGTGTAGGAGTGGAGTAGGGGTGCTTATTGAGTTGACTCGACTTAAAATCGAGATCTTAACGAGTTAAGTTTAGCAAGGCTCAATTCAACAAGATAAGTTCGTGAGTAGCTCATTATTTTTTTATAAAGTTTTTTATGGTTTTTTGATGGCTGCCTTAAAAAATTATATTTCAAAAAATTTAAATACCAGGTGAAAACTCTAGAAAAGTTCAGTGGATTGCTAGGTAATTTACCCATAAAAGTTTAGTTTCAAATTTCCAAAACATTTTATATTTCCTGAGAAATAAAAAAGTTACTTTGTACTAGTAAGAAATTAAATTATAATAACGAGTCTTTCATTTTTTTTATTAAAGTCTTTCATTTTTTTATTATTATTTTATGTATAAAAGTAAAAAAAGGGAAAAGTCTTCGGTTTCCACTTCCCATATAAAAAGAAATACGATTGAATGTTAAAACCCCGAAATTCCTAAGGCATTCTCTCTTTTGTTGTTCATCGAAGATTGTTAAGAAACTAAAAAGAGTCTCACACTCGAATATCGACTTCATCTCTAAGTCGGTCACGATAGGTTCGTTTATTTTTCTCCTCTGACCTCACATTTTTTTTTCTGAATTTATATGTTTATATTAAGCTCAAATAGTATCACTAGATTTTACCTATATTAAAAAAAAAACAAGATTAAAATTTTGGCGAGCTTAACAAGCAACGAGTTGAGTCGAGCAACGAGATTTTTTAACGAGCACAAGTCGAGTAAAATTTTATTGAGCTTAACGAGCAACGAGTCGAATCGAGCAACGAGATCTTTTAACAAGCACGAGTCGAGCACTATTTAACTCGCGATCGAGTCACTAGATAAGCACCCATAGTTTGGTGTGTGGTAGGTCTAGTGTGCGGCTAAAAGACAGCAAGTTTTGAAACTTGTCTAATAACTTAAAATGTTAGATTCTTTAATAACATTTTAAGTTGAATTTTTCGTGTACACAAAAAGACCATCCTAAAATGTTATAAAAAAAGTCTAACATTTTAAGTTTTTAGACAAGTATCAAAACTTACCATCTTTGAGTCTCACCCTAAACATGTTGTACATTAGACTTGCGTTATCGGGAGAGTTTAAAGAACGGCTTGTTAGTATACGACTAATAAACGACGGTATGTTAGAGCCGTTAGATGGAAAAACTTTTAATTTTGACCGTTAGGTTTAGATCCCCATAAAAACACATAGAAACAGGAAGAGGTTGTTGTCAGTAAGTTTTGAAAGTTAGTAATTAGTATCGAAACTTTATGGGGATAACATTCTTGTTGCAACGTAAAATGTTACAATAACTCATCACTTTTCTTTTGAACGGTAAAGGTTCGGAACTCTTATATATGTACCGGAACCGGTAGCTAAAAGTTTAAACATAAATTGTTAGTAAAGTTTGTGACAATTAACGTTGGCAGAAGATATCTTGAAATTTCATATTTCGTGCTGAAACTTTTATATGTGAAATTAACATTTTAGGGTTAACTCGTAATGGTTTACGTTTTTCTCTTGATATCGAAGTTTTTGAACATGTACCGAAACTTGTAGAAAATGTGTAAACTAGAAATGTTTAAAGCCTCCGTAATAATACATGTTTGTATGGTATGTTTTGGAACTTAAATATCAGTACCGAAACATTTCGTACAGTATGTTGGATAGATAAAATTTTACATTGAAATCGTAAAAGTAAAGGAAGTAAATAACATATTAGGTTGAATTGCCAAGTATCGGAATTCATCAACGAGTTTCGCAACCTAAACTAGATGATTATAATATTGTCTGTTTAACGATTCATATTTCGGTACTCGTAGCGATTAAAACCTTTCGGCTCCCTAGAATGAGAATCGAACATTTATTTGTTTAATAGCATTTTAGGGTTTGAACTCATATCCCCACTAAAATTTGGTGAATCCTCTCAATTTGTAAAAAAATGTTTCACTCAGTGTAAAAGATCGAAACCTTAATTTAGGTCTACAACTGAATCTGTGTAATTGTCTCCATTGCGAAGGTAACAAGCAAAACCCTTAATTTGTTTATTTGTGAAATACTTGAAATCTAGGGTTTGTGTTTCAAAATTTAGGTATGGAATTGCATTTCTTGTTGGAGAAAATCTGTTTAAACTGAATATTATTCATCGATTCAAGATGAAAATTTTGTCTTGTTTCCCTTTCCATATCTTTGAACCTATAAATGTTTGTAATGAGGATGAGTTTATTTATAAGTGAGTTGTTTGTTTCTACACCTAAAATGTTACCAGTAATCAATTCGAGGTTCTACACCTATAAATGTTAAATTTGTTTGTAATGAGGATGAGTTTATTTATGAGTGAGTTGTTTGTTTCTACACCTAAAATGTTACCAGTAATCAATTCGAGGTTTGACACCTAAAATGTTGTTAATAATCAGTTCGGGGCTCAGACCGTAAAATGTTAATGAAATTCGTTTTGAGTTGGCACTTAAAATGTTACCCAAAATGAGTTTCAGGTTAGACACCTAAAATGTTATTGAAAATTAGTTTGGGGTTCGGCACTTAAAATGTTACCGATAACGAGTTTGGGGTTCTTGACCTATAATGTTACCGAAAATTAGTTTGGGGTTCAGAATCCAAAATGTTATCGGAAATTAATTTGGGGTTCAGACCCTAAAATGTTAATAAAATTCAGTTTTGGGATCAGCACGTAAAATATTACCTACATTCAGTTTGACCCTAAAACGTTAATGAAATTTAGTTTCGGGATCGGCACCTAAAATGTTACCTATATCAAGTTTGGAGTTAAGAAACTAAATTATTACTGAGATATTTAACCTTTTAAGTTGAGTGAAACATTTCATTCGTCACCTAAAATGTTACCGAAAAGCAATTTGAGTGGTCGAGAGCCTAAAATATTATGAACATATTTCACTTTCTAAGTTCAAAACTAAACATTTAACTCGACACCTAAAATGTTAGAAAAAAACCAGTTTATGGGTAAAACATTTCATTCGCCAACTAAAAGTGTTAATCAAAATCTGTTTTCATTGGTTGATAACTTGTAACTAAGAATGTAACCCCCTAGACTGGCCTATGCGTAAAGTCCAATTCTAGGAGATCCAATTTCTTACTGAAAACTTTTTCACGTAAAAGTTTAAACGTTCAAAGAGTTTAAAATATTAAAATAATGGTTAGTTTAACCATAAGTCAATTTAGTTATCCAAAATAAACCATATTAAGTGATACTACAACATAATCTCCATGGAATAACATAATAAGTCGAACAATATCAAAATATAGGCTCATGTCACCGTAAGTGAGACAGTCTAGAAGATGGAAATATTACAACAAAAATTGAGTACAAAATATGTCGATCCTCCAAGTGCCAGATCCGGAGAGCCTATCCAATGGTATCTAAAAAGAAAAGTTTAAGGGTGTGAGATGGGGAGCTCAGTGTGTCCAGATAACTGTAGATAAACATATAATATATTACAGATAAGTGCAAAACATTTCAGTAAATCATATAATATTCCATTCAAGTTTTTATTTCAGACCTAGCTACCCTCCAATCGAACACTGATGTACAGTACCCCATGAACTGCACCCAGAAGGTCTTACCCTAGGCCCGCAGGCGTAGGAGCCTACCTAAGGTTATGCCTTAGGCCCAGAAAGTCTTACCCTAAGCCCATTGGGCATAGGAGCTTAACATAAGGATTTACTAGCTGGATCAGAGCTATACCTGCAGACACTTTAAATCATATCCCAATAGTGTACCCCAAGTAAATCAATATACAGAGTCATCAGAAATTAATTTGCAGATATGCATACAACTGAATAAAATATAAATCATATATCTCAAGTTCAGATTAGGCATAAGGTATACTTTCACAGATAAGATAGCATGCTTTTATATCGAAAAAATATTCATGTTCAGATCAGAAAGCCATTCAGTACTATATATATATATATATATATATATATATATATATTCAGAGAAATCATTTTTAACAGTTAATTTAAAATGGTAATATATCACACGCGGAACACACCTCAAAAAGCTGATCAAGAGGGTCTACTGGGCACCTGCCTCACCACGATCTGCAGCGGTGCTAGATCCTAAAATATTACGGTACAAGGTTACAACATAGAAATTTTAAATTCTACTTAATTTAATTTACTGAGTTTAAGGTCATACGAGTAACTATAGGGGCGCACTGATGAACGGATCGAGGGGAACTAGGCTGAGCTGACGAACGATCATACGAGTCTCCGGTACCTTTATCAAAATAATATATCAAGTCAGAAACCTTAATCCGAACTTTACTCATAATTTAAAATAATTTAAGAACTTATGCATGATCGTGTTTAAAGTTGATTTCGGAGGCTTTCGGGTTAGAATTTCACGAAACGAGTTTCAAAACAGACTTAGGACGTCGAAAAACATAAAATAAGTGTTTTAAAAAAATTTGACTTTTAGGGTAAAAGCCGACGTCAGCAATGCTAATGTCAACGGTCAACGCTGACGTTAGCGGTCAACGATCAACAGTTTTGACTCGGGCGAATAGACTCACTGAGTTGACTCGATCGTGTTGACTCACTGGGTTGACTCGGTCAGGTTGACTCACTGAGTTGACTCGGTCAGGTTGACTCACTGAGTTGACTCGGTCAGGTTGACTCACTGAGTTGACTCGGTCAATGGGTCGGGTCAGACGGGTCAGGTCAGATCGGGTCGGACGGGTCGGGTCAGACGGGTCGGTTCGGTTCATAATTGGTTCACAGTAGGACCGGTTCAATGTCGGTTCAAGGCCGGTTCGACTGGACCACCGTCCCAGGCGGCCAAAAATCGCCCGGGCGACGCGTGTACTTCACGCACGGCCAAAATGGCCTGAAAATGGCCCAAAACGCTCTATTTTTCCAGATTTACCAAAACAACAACCTACAAACCAATAATTTTGTCGAAAACGAGACAAAACTTACCAAAACCTACCAACTCGAGATGATTCTAACGAAGCTCCGATAAGGATCAAAAGCCGACGAATAGACAACGCAAGGCTAGGTTTCGTTCAGCTCGGCCTGAGGAACTCGATGATGGTGGTGGTGCGGTGAACGGGCGGTCAAGCTGGCCAGAAAAGAACAATGAATGAAGGGTTTCTAAACCCTAAGACTGACGAAGCTTCCGGCTTCAATTGTCGGTGATTGAAAGGGTGGTTTGGCGTGTGGATAAGGGGGGTTTTGGTCGGAGAAGAGAGGCGGTTTGGATAGGCGGGTCGGTGACAAGCACGGCGCGATGGTGAGGGAGGTCGGGCAGTGGTCGGATGTGTAGGTGGGGGAGGATTTTGGGAGAAATTTGGTATAATTGGCTCAAACAAAATGGTTTCCTGAAGAGTCAGATTTGGTTTTTAATTATTTTTAATATGTTGGGCTGAAAATGGTTTTAATTTGATTTGAGTAAACCATTATAGATATGAGCTTTAGCTCAATTGGTTACCCCTCCTTCCCAAGGTCACAAGTTCAAACCCCTTTGGTTGCAAATTTCATTATTTTCCTCCTTTTTCATTCAACATTGATCAATCTTTTTTTTTCTTTTTTTTAACAGGTGTTACAGAAAAAATAAGTGTCGCCGTATATTAGCCGCATTTTAAACTGCAGTACCGCAGACTCACCATGTTTTACCCCTTACATAGAAAACATGAAAAACCTAGTGCAAGTGAAGTACTTAAATACAAGGCAGTGACAGGCAGGCAGGTATGTAAATGCAATGCATGAAGTCATGAATATATATGAAATCAGGGAAGGACATAAAATTTACAACATGGGATGTGATTTTTTGAAAGTTATATTACAATTTCCGAAAGTGCGATCATACCCCCACACCGCTCGATCTATCCCGTATAAAATGTTATAGGCACACGTGAAACCTATAGTCCTATGGTATGCCTTTATACATGTTTGGTAGAAGAAAGGGGGTCCATGGGGGATGGGGTTTGATTCTTGCATTACTGTTTTGCTTAGGTATTTAAAGCAAGTATGTGGGGATAGAGCCATAGAAACGAGTAACAGGAGCTGATGATGGTTGATGATATGTCATATGCATGCATGTGGGATTTTTCCACTTTTTTAAAAACAAGAAATGGAGTGAAAAGGGCAAATGAAAATTAAGGGGGGAAGAATAGTAAGGTGGCATTCGATCGAGTCGAGTAACAATACTTTGAGTTAGTCGAGTTAAAGAGTCTTATTTTATAACTCAAACTTTATTTAAAAAAATTTTGAGTTGAGTCAAGTCGAGTTCAGTTGTTCGAGTTTTTGTTCAAATTTAATTGTAAACAATTATAATGTTATAGTACTAATTAGTTCTAATTTAAACAGTTTTCTATAACCATATACAATATATTTCTTCATATTTGTTCATATGAGATATATATAATGTAGAATTGAGAGCTTTAAGTCAAACTTAAAAATTAATCTACTAATTACTAAAAAAAATTATTTAAATTATTCTAATTTTCATTTTAAATCTCAAACTTTATTTTAAAAAAATTCTAATCGAATTTATGAAATTATGACTCAAATATTTTTACATTAAATCAAATTAAATAATTCAAATTTTTTAATCGAGCCGATTATTTTCCGCTCTACAAAAGATACCCCTTTTACCCAAATAATGTAAAAACAGATGGAGGAGAAGACATGTTATATATGGGTAGAGGGTGGCAAGTGAGTGAATCACCGAGTTGACTACTCACATGAGTGGACCTACAATCTGTATAATGTCCCCTTCCCTCCTCACTGCTTTCTCGTAATTTCTGTTCAGTCCAATTCTTCTATTAATTTATTTATTATAAATAAACTGCAAGTATAGTTTATGTATCTTAATTAATTTGATCAATTTTAGTTTCTATACCTTTTCAAATTTATGTATCTTAATTCGATCATTATGGTATTAGTTTTTATATTATGTGTAAGTTGAAAAATTAGTTCTTTTTCTTCAATTTGGTCGTTTTAAATCATATAACTTGCTCATATTGTCTTTGTATTATTTGGGTTAGGATTGAAATTTCAAAATTTTAATGACCAAAATACTCAAATTACAATGCAAGGACTGGTTCTGTAACTTATATATAGTATAAGGATTAATGATGAGTTTTTGACCTTTTCCATCAACAATGCAATTTGACGATTCTTATGTCAAAGAAACGGATGAGGCCTGGCCCGAATTCGTGACAATGGTCAGCCCTGATAAATGCTTGTGCCAGTTCATAGAATGTTCACGTGTCAATTTCTTCCCACGTGTCGACGACGATGTCTGCGCGCATTATTTTTCTATCTTCTAATCCTTCCTTGCTTGTGATGTGAGACAGAGACGAGACTGGTATAATTTTGTGAATTTTGTATTTTATCTATCTCAGTTAAAGTAGAGATAAGTATCAATTTTGTAGGTAATAGACCTTAGATGTAAAAAGTTATATTCGTTCAGGGGTAAATATGCGTTAGATTTGAGACATTATTCGTACTGTATTCGTCTGCATCTACTTACCCCACATCTGACTGTCCACTAACTATCCACCATATGAACTTTGAACCATTTATGTTTATAGACTTTTATTATGTCTTTTATTATGATATTTTATGTACTAAGATCTTGATTTATTTTAAAATTTATGTTAATCATTGAGTTTTTAGACTTTAAACTCAATTAATTTAGTTTGAAAAAATTATAGTTTATGATCGAGCTTGAATTAATCAGGTTGTAAAGTATAAGTCAAGCCGGTGTAAATGTGCTTTAGTTAAATTAGCTATAATCAGTTAGTTAGTTAGTTGTAGTTAAATTTATATCGATGTAAATATATTATATATATACACTTAATCAATCAATAAAGTATGCGAAAGATTTACTTTTTTACAAAAATCTATGGTTATTTTTACACAATTCGATATTAGTGGTTGCTTGTCAGACAGGTACGAGTTAAGTAGTGGGTATCCAGTTGGGCATTGGGTGTGAGGATGGATTTAAGAATGTACCCGCGTGGGCGGATGTAGATTTAAAAATTGTACTCGACTTGGGTGGTGGGTAGGTGGTAGATATAAAAATTTTAAGTGGGTATGAGTATACGGGATGGGATATCCGCACCTGTCTCACCCATTTGCCCTTACTTTTTGAAAAATAAAAAAAATATTTGATAAATAGAAATAAAAATTGAATTTTAATAATAAATATTTTTATATATTTATGTTCTAATAATAGAAATACAAGAAATAAAATAAGATATTTTTAAATTATATGAATTTAAATAGTGTCAAAAATTAATATTTATGAGTTGTTAAAGACAATAATGTTTAACCAGCGAGAGTTGCTCTAACTTCAAGTCGCTTAAACAAGTTTGAGGTCTTGTATATATAAAAAATTCATTGGGAGACTCACCCACTAAAGTCAAGTGTGCAATACGAGTCGTCCGAATTAGTCAGGGCAAAGTCTTGAGAATCGGGAAGAAAAAATAATAATAGTTATGTTTTATATGGATTGAATTATATTTAATCCATTAGGTTAAAAAATCAATTGTTTTGTCAACAATATCTAGAGCAAGTGGCTAAAAGCTCTTAGCTAACATATTCTTCTCTCTTCTAAGTTGTAGGTTCATTACCCATTATGAACAAATTTTTCTCCCATACTATGACAAGATTTGTTGAAAAAAAAATCAATTGTTTTCCTTTAATTTTATAAAACACTTTTTATTGAATACAATAAAAATAATTTTTTATTAGCGTTTAATTTTCACATATTTTATTTTCTAAAAATCATTTTTTTTTAGTTTTCAAGCAAACATATATTTTTCATTGTTTTTCATTTTATAAGAAAAGAAAAGGGGCTTATGTTTCTTTAAACCAAAGCGAGGCTTTAAACCATTATAGGTATTTTACATGTCTATTTTCGGTTATGTTTATATTTTTGAAGTTATTAGTAATAATAATGTCTTTAAAGTTCAAACTCAAATTCTCTAATTTAAAATATAATATACCCTATTATTATACCTAACACTATTATTAAAATAAAGTTTAAATCCGTTGAACTATAGCAATGGTGAAAGAAAATCATAAAAAATAAAATTATTAAAAAACACAAAAATAAGTAAAATTTTGTTTATAAAAATTAAAGATGGAAATGAATCAAAATATAACGAAAAAACATAAAAAAAATTGGTACAAATAAAAATAATAAAATTTTTACCTCACTTTCGTAATAAATTTTTATAATATTCGTTTCAGATTAGTTAATCGATGAATTGAATACCAGTAATTATAACAAGAATTATTTATCATTAAATTAAAGGTCCACATAACAAAAAAAAAGTGCAGTGGTGGCATTAACATGTAAATTTTCATGTGGTCCATATTTTATTATTATTTGAAATCACACTATATATTAATTATTTGACACCAATGGAAATTGATGGCTTATTTGGCAAAATTTGCTGGATATTGTATCCAAGAAAATTATTTTTAAATCTATAGCAACACCCAGATTATTTTTGAATCTATAGTATTTTTTACAGTATTTTTTGAAAACGGAGTGCTTCCAATCCGACTTCATGAAAATTATAAAAAAATCATGAAAGCATGATGCTTTCAATCTGGCTTCAACAAAAAAATATTAAAAAAAGATGAAAACTTAATGCTTTCAATACGACTTTAACAAAAAAATAAAAAAGATGAAAACTTATACCTTGTAGTCATGGCAGCACAAATTTGAAAACCAAAGTTTTTTATTTATTTTTTGTTGAAGTCGGATTGAAAGCATCATGCTTTCATAATTTTTTTAATAAATTTCATGAAGTCGAATTGGAAGCATTCCGCTTTCAAAAAAATACAGTAGAAAATGCTATAGGTTCAAAAAAAATTTGAAGATTGCTATAGATTTAAAAATAAATTTTTTGAATACAATATCCAACAAATTTTGACTTATTTCCTTATTTTTATTTTTGAAAAAAAAATCTTAAGGATGGTTTTGCATTTCCTCTCTTTTTTATTTCTTATTTTTCTTCAAAAAGTTTAATGATTTTCTTTGATGACATGTACTACATTCTATTACTCCAAATTGTTTGATTTGAAATTAAGGTTGACTTTATTAAAAGTGAAAATGATTTTGCTATTTAAGTAATGTTGATTTTTCTGCCAATAAAGTTTGTTTGTAAGGTTTTTTTTCTCGGTATTTTAAATGTTTATTTGCGGTTTATATTTAGAGTTTCAAACTGTTTCTTATTTTTTGTTGTTGTAATTTCGGTTTTTAGGGTTTTATTTTAATTAATCCATATTGATTTGTGTCACACATTTAATTTTGGTGGATAAATCGTCCAACAGAGATTTTCTGTATACATAACGCCTCGAACTCGAAACCTGCTTAACCGAAATCAAGCTACTTATCACTTAGACCAACCTCGTTATTTCCAAACAGTTTCTTTTAATAATGTAATTTTTTAAGTTTCGAATAAAGATTCTTTTCCCTCAAAGAGCACAATATACATGCATCTAGAGTGCCAAATTATAATAATATTTGGTTGTTTTCAAGCTGATGGTATTCATAATTATTGTTTTTCATTGGCTTAATTATAAAATAAGTGTTTAAATTATATTTTTTTCAATAGATGTCTAAAGATTTTTTTAGTTGAAATAGGTTTCTAATGTTTTATTTTGTCCCGTTCTAAAGTCAACATGTCAAAAAAATCCATCAACCAATCATAACTTGACACGTGCCTTTTATTTTTATTTTTTAAAAACAAACTGAAAAGAATAAATTTAAAAATCTTAAATTTTCTAAAAATCACAAAATAGTCTCAAATCTCTAAAACTTCAAAATCTTAAACCTAAAATTGACACCATTGTTGTCGCTGATAACCTCACCAGTCACCGGACCCTGATACCCAAATTGTCAAAGGTTACCGTCCATTTCTCCCAACCACTCATCGTCGAACCGGCGAAAGGTGTGTCAATCGAATGTCAAATGATGAACAGTAAAGGCTCACGTCGTTCGACGTCTAATTAGAACGCCTCTCGCTAGTTACCGATGAGAGGTGGTTGGGAGAAATGAGTGGGGGCTTTGGTGATAACGGTGGTGGAAGTCCTAGTAGCATAGAAAAATACGCTCCTCGTCATTAAACTAATGTGTTTGCTTTTAGCAAGGATGTTGACGATGATAATGACGTCAATTTTGAAATTTTGGGTTTGAGATTTTAGATATTTGAGACTTTTTTTAAAAATTTTAAAAAATATTCCAATTTTTTTAAATTAAAACAAAAGACATGTGTCAATTTTTATTGGATGATATTTTTTAACGAAATTACTTTAAAACAGTAACAAAATAAAATTTAGATACTTATTTTAAGCAAAAAAAAATATTAAACACATATTTTAGCCAGAAAACACGTTAAAACACTTATTAAAAAATATAATTTAGACCTATTTTGTAATTAAGTCTTCTCGTTTCGACAACAAATGTTCCACATATATTCGTTGTGGTTTTCTCCTTGTAAAAAAGCAAGGGCTCTTGTTAATATTATTATATTAAATAATTTAGACTTAATATCTATTTTAGCCCTATATTTTAGGGAAGTTCTCACTTTTAATTATTTTATTTTTTTCCTATCATTTTAATCATTCTACTTTTATTCCTTCAGCATCGTTAGCCTTTCATCAATTTCTATTAAGACTTAAATACTTACTTTTACACCCTGAGATCCAGTAATTAACCTAGTAATCATGGATACTTATCTGCTTTATATTTTATATGGGCTTGAAGCCTTACATTTACCTTAAAAATATTATTATGTCTAAGGATGAGCAAAACTCGACTCAAAGCGAAAAACTCGACTCGTCTTGAATTAATTCGAAATTTCATAAACTCGACTCGACTCAAAAAAATTTAAATAATTCTTGTGTTGTAGTATCGAAATTCAAATAACTCAAATTTTTTAGTAATTAGTGAATTGATTTTTAAGTTCAAGTCGAACCCCTCAATTTTTCTTGATATATATATATATATATATATATAATATGAAGAAATTTACCACATATGAAAAAATATATATGCATATCTTATATTATTAGATAAAGTTGTTTAAATTGAAATTAAATTGTACTATAACATGATAAATAATTACAATTAAATTTGTATACGAACTCGAAAACTCAACTCGAATTTTTTTTAAATAAAGTTTGAGTTGTAAAATATAACGCATTCACTCAAACAACTTAAAATTTTTTTCGACTCGACTCAATCGAACGCTTACCCTTAATTGTATCACTACTTAATCAAAACATACTTGCTTCAACCCCTCTACTAAATATGCATAAAGGTTGAAACTATATTCCAGTGGCCATACTAAATGGGCCTAAATGTTGAAATTATATTCCGAAGTGTATAAATTTTAGAAGCGGTATCTTATTAATTTAGGGGTGACTGGTTTTTTATGTTAAAACAAACACAAAGTTTTGGATCGGCCTGTGGGCTCCGGCCTACTTATTGGGAAAATATATATTAAAATATACAGCTATGGCCCCAGCCCCCAAGTTTTTAGGGATGATGAAAAATCGCCCGAATCGAAAATAAATTGAATTAAAATATTTAGACATTAATGAGATATAAGTTTAAAATTTTTATTATTTAGAATTCAACAAGTGTCCTAGTAGAAAAGTGGGTAAAGTTCAGGAGTCACTCTGTTTATAATGTGTATGTCTATTGTCAAAGGGTTAAGAATATTTATGAACAGATACTACATTATAATCATATTTATAATATTCAAAAAATTGATATTTAAATTTTTTCATATTTCAAATCCAAATCTATTGCTTAGAAGGCAATTATTCTAAGCCATTGAAGTACAAACGCTTCATTGAGAGTTTTTGGTTGAAGCTATAATTGTCACCAAGCCCAGTTCATGTAGGAGCTACATGAACTTCACCTCGGGCTCTCAGTATCTACCTTCACAGTTTTATTGTCTCTAAATCCTATAGAATTTTTATTTTTTTATTCTCTCCCTTACTCTCTCATTAATTCATTCAATTTTAAATTAGTGGTTATCCCTTATCATTTTAGTTGTATTTAAGGTATTTTATTAACAAAAAATAAAGTGTTTTCCTAACAAAACAACATGCTTTTGTTCTATAGGGTTCAATTTTGAGTTTTCACTCAAAGTCTCGAAAATGTTCGAGATGGACCTACTTGTCACGGTAATAGTTTATTTTGCTTTAGCATGGTGCTTTTGATGTCTTTGTTTTCTTGGGCTGCATTATTGGATAGAAGCATGGATTTGGGTTAAATGTGAAAGCTTTAGCAAGAGAATGGTTTTGTTGTCCCAAACGTGGTGCACTGAATGAGCAAGAGGCTGTTATGTTGTATGATGTGAGAGTGGAATGCTCTAATATCCCACATCGAGCATTTTCATTCATTCCAATGTTAGTGAGATTTCAATGGGTGGTGTGGTTGGCCAAGTAAAGGAAACTTGCGAGTTTAAAAAGTTATCTTGGCTGGATCTAACCAACAACTGAAGTGGGATTTTGGGATTTAAGGTCTTTCTTGGAGATGATTATGGTTTAAACTCGGAATGCCATACGAGTTTTTGGTGTCAAATCGATGTTTCTTCGACTCACATTAGACTTAAGACTAATCTCTGTCGGATCAAAAGAAGGTAAAGTCCTTCCAACATGTGCGCTCTTCAGGATTTGAAGCCGTGTCTTCATCCTTATGAGGATTAAGACAACTACCACAAGTAATAGGCTAATACTAGAATAGAGTCGTCTCTCAGGGGAAGCAACATGAACTCCAGCTTAGGGCCTCCACTTTTTACCTTCACAATTTCAGTAATTTCTCAAGTGACAATCTTGTAAGTTAGTGGTTGTCCATTATTGTTTTAGTTGTATTTAAGGTGTTATCTAAACAAAACAATGAAAAAAATAGTTTGTTAATGAAACATTAAATTAATTGTTCAAAGCAAGGACAAAGATTAAGCCTTTAAACCTAAAATATAAGAGGGGCAAAGGTCTTATTTAACTAACATTAAAACTAAAAAGGATCTAAGATGCTATTATACCAAAAAATTTGGGAGGGACAATAGTCCTTCCGACACTATATATTGCTTCGTCCCTAGCTCAAAGTAATGAAATATGCTTCCGTTCTATAGAAGACGGCTATGAACTAGAGTGTCATACAAGTTGAATGGCTAGCTTTAAATTTACCTTTTGTGACCTGCATTTTCCCTTTAAAGACAACTTCCAACTGCAAATGTGTGCCCTTATGACTTAGAAGGCAAGAGAGTGCTTGGCTTGATCTTTTCACCTTCTTGTTGATGAACAACAAGGACCAACAAATTAAAATATGAACAGATGTGCAGTATCTGTCTTAGCTCACTATAAAGCACTCATCCAATTGACTATCATTGGAGTGAAGACATGTGGAATTAACCAAGTTTAAAGGTAGTTAAAGGACCAACAACGTGTTCTTTTAGTGGGATGAGACACTAAATCCTTTAAATAATGTTAAGGGTTCGAGTCCTAGTGTGAATGGAGAAAATTGGGTTGAAAAGGGTCGTCACCGTAGTGAACCTCTGTAGTACCAGATTTGAATTAGTCAGCCAATAAGTTAAATACTAATAATTAAAAAAAAGCAACTTAAAGGAACATAAAGGGTCTTAATGATAGTTGAAAAGTTTAGGTGAACTATATTTGGGAACAAGATAAGGTCAGCTGGGCTACTCATCATCATGGTAAAATAAAGCTACCCATTTTGCCTGTAAAAATAGGTGAGAAGAAGTAGTGGAATAAATGGAATAATTACCCTTTTCCCTTAATCAGATTAAACTCCATTAATGTTGCTACGACTTTGGTTTATATAAAGGTTTAAGTTTGAGAACCCATGGGGGACCGCAAAATAATTTATTTAAGCTGTGCCCAATATGGCCAATGGGGCCTAAGGTGCCATCTTTTTTCAATGATTGTAGGTTCAATTAAAGATGAAAGCTTAAACTAAATAGATTATCTTGGTTTTTATTACGGTATTAACTTTTCATATTTTTAAAATATTGGTATCTGATCTATTAATCGATTAATTCGAATTGAATATTGAAATGCATTATGGAACAATACTTTCAATCTAATTTACTTTATTTACAACATCAAAATTTAACCCTGCGTATATTATTTAATGGACCTAACGTCTCATCAGGATAGACCAAGTTGATAACTTTTTTATTTATTTACAAAATATTTTTTAATTATAATATTAATCTAAATTAATCAGCTAATAAATAATAATATAATTTATAAAAAAAACTTTTCAAATAATGTATTAAGATACTCAATACTTCTTTTTTAATATAGCATGAATTCGACTTATAGTCTTGTAATTCTGATGCATTTTGGAGAACGACTACTAGTTCAGTGTTTCTAGAAAGCGGATAGAGATGGCCATTAGACAGTTGCAAGGGGTGGCGCGTTTTGTTCACCTCCCAATCAGCTTTAATTTTTTTACTCATTAAAACATTATTTGAACATTCATCTCAACTCTTTATTTTTTTTACTCATTCAACTCTTTAATTAAGCTCGATTAATATTGTTTATTTAATAAAAAATAAATTGCACTTTAAAAGTGAGAAAATAAATAAGAGTGAAAAATGAAGGAGGTCAGTCCGTAGGGGTCTTCAAACGGTTGGTTCGGTTAACCGACCGAACCAAATTTCTAAAATTTCATTAACCTAAATTTTTTTTCTATTAACCGTTAACTGAACCAAAATTTTTCAAAATTTTTTAACCAAACCAAAAAAAAGTTTGGTTAATTTGGTTAACCGAAATTTGTTATAGAATTTTGGGTAAATTACACTAATGGTCACTAAACTATGTTAAAATAATCTTTTTAACCACTGGACTTTCAAAAGTTATAAAACAACTACTAAACTTATCGAATTATTACAAAATGATCATTTATTTATTGCACACTACAAATTATTGATAAATATTAAAAAATTTAATGATCATTTTGTGCTAATTTGATAAAGTTTAATGACCATTTTATAATTTTTAAAAGTTTAATGACCAAAAATAAATATATAAAATATATAATTTCGGATAATTCAGTTAATTCGGTTAATTAACCGATTTTGAACCGAATTAACTGATAACCGAAGTTTGAAAAAATAATTAATTGTTAACCGGCCGAACTTAAAATTAACCGACTGATTAACCGAAAAAAAATTTAGTCTGATCGGTTAATCCAGTTAATCGAAATTTTGAACACCCCTACCGGCATTAGATCACAGCATTTGGCTCTTGTTGTGTGTTCCATTTTCTGTGGGCAAGCCATAAACAGACAAACACATCTCCCTAGTGAAACATATAATCTCCAATCTGCCCACTACTCATCCTAACCCTCCAAGTGTCATCCCTCTAGTCTTTGATTTCATCATGGACGGTGTTATTTTCTTTTCTGACTTGTTTAATATTTTCGTTTATCTACGTTGCAAATGTAAAGCAGTCAATAGTTAGATTAAATAGATAAGTATTGTATTCTTATATATAAGCTGAAATAATACAAGCATCTTTATCTATTAGATCAATTAGTAAATCTCAAAATATAGTAAATATCAATCGCGGACTCTATGGTTGTTTTTGTGAGGGTGGTTACGAATGTGTCATTTTTGAATCCGATTTCTTAAAGGTAATGAACACAATTTATTATCCGAGCTTTCGAATCCAAAAGTAAATGTTGCTTTTTAAAAAAAAAATTGGTTCAATTTGTTTGTATACGTTATTAAAAAACTAAAATTAATAAACATATACTCTCATATAATGAATGTTAAAAAAAAAACTATCCAAACTCCACTCTTTGGAAATTCAGTTTGATTTTGCTTGATTGTCTAGAGTTGAGAAAGAGTTTTCAACATGTGTTCTTCTAATGAATTAGTCTTCTTGTTAATAGGTCAGCCCACCTTATTGTAAATAGGGGTGTAAATGAATCGAACTTGAACAAATAAAGTTGTGTTCGTGTTCGTTTATTTATTTTTAATATGTTCGTATTCGTTTATTTAGCGTTCGTGAATATGTTCATTTAACGTACGCGAACATGTTCAACAACCAACACTTTCTTTTACCCTTTTATTTGCAAGCCAAAGAAAAATTGTTAAATTATGTCAGTAGTCCTTAAGCTCATCAAGTTTCACAGTTTGAATTCTAAAGTTCACTCTATGTTCAATTTAGTTTCTACCTTCACCAATATTTAAAATTGAAATAAATAAAAGGAAAAGGGGAACCTAGTAAATGAGTCGATAAATGAGCTTATAAACGAGTTTATTCGTGAACATAAACGAACTAAACACACATTTGTTCGTTTTCGTTTCTTTATTAAATGAACATAAAATCTTGTTCATGTTCGTTTATTTAGTTTAATAAACGAACATAAACGAACGTTATACTAATAGTTCGTCGAACGCTCTGTTCATTTACACCCAACTTGCAAAAAGGTGGTATTACTATATGCAAACAGTTTTAATTTTAATTTTTCATATTAAAGATATTATATTTTCAAGATTTAAACTCATACAAAATGAAATAACATAAATATTTTTTACCACAATAAGTGAATCTCAATTTTTATTTTGTTTTGTCTTACATTCATACTACTTTATTAGATAATATTTCGATCTCTGTTGACAGGTTTAGAACCAAGCAATGGATGTCTGGTTTCTGTTTTAAGCTTTTGTACATTAGCCGACCATTTTCAATTCTATATTAAAAGCGGCAAGAAATAAAATACTATGAAATTTTCAACTCCCTAGCTGGGTTTCACTTGCTTATTTGCAATAAATACAAACAAATTAAAAATTAAATATATAAGATTTATGTTAAAAAACAATGACAAACATTTATTTAATAGGACATGATACGAGACTTACAAAATACGATGAAAAAATCATAAAAAAAACGAAAAAAAAAAACTAAAACCATTCCAATAAGTTCATGGAACTACTCAACCTACAAAAAAAACAACTCAAATTCCCAATAACCTGCCCTAAAAAATGATTTCAAAGGAAACTCAAGAAAATAAAAAAAAATGAGAAAAAAAAAATCACAAATTTTGGAGCAAATTACACTTTGTTAACTAAGGTGGGGAGGATCTAGGTGGGGTTCTCGATTCAGTGGGAGGCGTATGACTGGCTGATCCTTTTGAAGGATCGTCGGATGATTGTCTTAATCCGTCATCAGTTTCGCCTCGATTCATATCTTCAATCATGCGTAACACTTCCTGCATGGCGGGTCTTTGATCGGGCACCGTCGATACACAAGTCATCGCAATTTGTAACAACTGCACCATTTCCTCTTCAATGTTGTGATATCTCATTAACTCCACGTCGAAAACCTCTGCAGTCCATTCCTCTCGGACCACGGATTGGACCCAACGAGGGAGATCGATCCCTTCTTCCCCCAACGATGCTTGATTAGGCGCCTTGCCCGTTAATAACTCAAGTAACAAAACCCCGAAGCTGTAAACATCGGACTGGAATGTAACTTTGCGAGTTTCGATTATTTCGGGTGCTCGATAGCCTGCAACACGACTAGGATGAGTGTTGTTGCCGAAGAGCGGATTGAGACCACAATCAGAGATACAAGCTTCGTGATCTGGTCGGAGCAGGATGTTGGAGGATTTAATGTTGCCGTGGACCAGTTTTCCCGAAACATGGAAGTGTGCTAGGCCTCTAGCCGCGGTTAATGCTATCTTCATCCGATTCTCCCAGTCTAATGGAGTTCGGCCGGAGCCTCTGCTACCTGCAATATTGATCACATAATAACACAACTTAATTTAGCACCTAACAAAATATAATTTGCAAACAATAGAGGAGGCTGCAAATTTTTATCACCTAGCCAAAGTGTAATTAATGGCCAACCCGAAACTTATACACAATGCTATCAAGTCATTATTATCCTTAATTTTAAGGCCTCAATTAGGTCAAATAATATTAAATAGGCAGAAAAATAATGAAATAGAACTCAAGAAATTTATAAAACACATTAAATATCATTTTAACACGTTCCATACGGATTTTTATATAATATCTAAACTATCCAAAATCCACGACTTCAGAAGATGTCAACTAAGTTAAGATTCAGTCGAACATTCAAATTTTCAAGTCTTGCCCAAAAGCCCAAGCTACCACGGAATTTGATTAGCAACTATGCATAGATTCCATTATACTAATTTGACTTTACCCTAATTTTTTTCCATATGAGGTTCCTTGGAATGAAAGTAAAGTAAACTACTGATGAAAAAACCAACTCACATAAGAGTTTTGATCACACTGCAAAAGGATTTGATCAGTAAAGCTAATATAAAAGAATAAGATATAAATGTGGTGGCGCTGAATGAAACAAGAAGCTTACCGTGAAGCAGAGCAGATAAGCTTCCATCGGCCATGAAATCGTAAACGAGCAATTTTTCGTCTTTGGAGTAATAAAACGCTCTCAAGGGAACCAGATTTTCATGCTTGATTTTACCCACCATTTCCAACTGCATTTCGAACTCTCTTTTGCTGACCGCCACGTCTTTCAGCCGTTTAACAACCACCGTCGTCCCTTCCTCCAACACCGCCTTGTACGACGTCCCGACGCTGCCTTTTCCCAACACTTCCGCCGACGCCCTCAACAAATCCTCCAAATCGAAGCTGTAAACCCCGCCTTCAAAGAAAACCAGCTTATTCCTTTCCCCTTCCGTTGACGCTCCCGCTATTTCATCTTTCGAAGATGAAGTTCCGGCCTCCGCTGACGGAACGTCTCGTGTCGTCGCCGGCGTTGAAGGCTTCTGCTGCGCTGGCCGACGTTGCCGTTTACGGAGGCAGAAAATGAGGAATAATAATAACAATAACGCTGCAAACGCAGACCCCACGGCAATGCCAATAATGGCGCCGGTGGAAAGCCTCCTGGAGTTTCTACCGGAAGTAGTCGGTGGAATGGGCTCCGACGGAGACGGCGCCGGAGAAGGAAAGAAAGGGTTACACGGCGGTAGTGGGCCTCCACAAAGACCAAGGTTTCCGGCAAATGAAGATGCAGGGAATCTAGCTAAGGAACTGGGAATTGAACCGTTAAGGTTATTATTAGCAACATTGAAATCATCCAAACCGTCGGAGTTTATACTCGGGAGAGAACCGGAGAACGTGTTGTTTTGCAAGTAGAGTCGGGTCAATAGAGTTAAATTGTTGACGGCGAAAGGGATTGGACCGGTGAAATTGTTGGATGAAAGATCGAGCCGTACCAAGCGAGTTAAACGAGTCACACTGGGTGGGAACGAGCCGGTGAACTCATTACCTTGCAAATAAAGGCTACGGAGGAGAGCCAAGTTGGAGAAGTCGGCAGGAATCTCACTGGATAAACGGTTCGCTCGTAAGCTCAGAACCCTAAGTCGGCTCAACCGACCGATTGTGTTGGGCGGAATAGAACCGACTAGACCAACACCCGGGAGCCGGAGAGTGAAGACGAAAGAGCGGTTGGCGTCGCATTCGACGCCGACCCAGTCGCAGGCGGAAGTCGACGAGTTCCATTGAACCCGGTTCTCGTGTTTGGTTTGTGAGAGGAAAGCAAGGAGAGCTTGCTTGTCTTGAACCGGTTCCGAGTTTACTCCGAAACTTAGAATCAGAACTGAAACTAGAAAAACACAGATACAGTTTACAACCATTTCCGGATTTGGGTTGAATAATGAAACACAACAAGTAATGAAGGAAAATGGGGATTTATTCAGCGGTTGTTTCCGCCGGCGGTTTGCAAGGACCGGGAACGATTTTCCGGTGAGAAGCCATAAAAGAAAGAGAAAGCAGGGGAGGATTTCTAAGAATCACGAGTTTACAAAAGGAGTGGAAATAGTTGGACGGGCGGCCTTTTACTTTTTTATTATTGTCCCACTGTACCCGTACATTGAAAATAATAGTAATTTATATCTCATTTTATATAAGTTTGATTCTGCTCTCAGCCAGTCCTTGTACTTTTATACAAATTCGATATTGGTCACTTTATTTTTAATCTTTAACAATTTAGCCTTCGTTGGATTGCAGAAAAGATGTGGTATGTTAAAAACAATATTTTTAATTTAATGAATTGAACGTGTTTCAAATTTATGTAAACACAAAAATATATTTTTTTAAAAAGTATAACTTTTGATATATGATTTATTAGTCGATTAATTTAAACTAAATACTACAATAACTCTTTATACGAATGATCCTCTCAACTTAAATTTCTTTATTCACGACACTAGGATTCAAAAATTAAACGAAAAACATAAAATGATATTATTTTTAAAATGGAAAAAATGAAAAATGTTTTTGAAAAACAAAAGAAACTTTATTTTTTATTCTTTTAATTTAATAACTAGAATTTAATTAATAACATTATCAAAATATTTTAATTAAATTATATTAAGTTTCATTTAAAATAACAATATGCTCACATGGCACATATACATATTACCACTATGTATATATGACTAATTGTTTTTTTTTAAATTTAATCATAAAATGCTTTATTTATATTTTTAAAACTCATATTTAAAAAGCAATATCTATATAATTAGATTCTATAATCCTATTGGTTTCTACTCCATAAATTTAGAATTAATATGGATCAATGATAAATTATGTAAAATATTTAATAAAATAGAAGACAAAAAATAAGTAAAATACAACATAACACATGACAAATAACTTAAACATGACAAGCATGTATAACACAAAGTACGAAGGTGAAGACGAGCTATATATCATGAGCCGTTTTTCTCTAGGTGTTGGATTGGAATTAATACAGTAATAAGGATGATAAGACGAGTTCATTGATGTCTTGAGTAGTCGAAGAAGATGCAAGAGAACAACAATGTCAGTGTGACATATGCATAAAGCTCTTAAAATTTCATCTTTGTTAAAAAAAGATGAAATTTTAAAAAAATGCGGACAACATGTGAATTCCACATCAGCGAAAAATGGTACCATTTTATTCACTTTAATTTTTTTGATTTAATGTCCGAATGATTAAAATAGAAATAATTAAAAAACTTGGTGTTTAAATTAATAAAAGATAAAATTATTTGACCAAAATAAGAACACGATTAAAATTAAGTGACAACAACATGGTAAAAATTGTGCGGGGAAAAGCATTGTTTACCTCGTAGAAAAATAACAACGTTGCTCTTTCACTTCCTTGTTTAGAACGCGCTGATGTCAGCGCGTTGAGTCTGTGCAATTGGAGTATACAGCCATCCGCTTGCTTTGGAACAGAGGTGAGCATTTGGTTTAATTTTTTTTGAGTGAATTTATTTTAAGATTAATATTTTATAAATTAAATTTTATTTAAATTTGTTTGATTTGAGTTTAAAAATTTTGAGTCAGAGTTTGAAAATGATCTATTAATTATTAAAAAAATTCGTATATAACGTTATAGTACTAATTAGTTTTAATTTAAATTACTTTCTATAATTATATATTATATGTATATCTATTTTTTCATATTTATTTCATATGCAATATACATATATCATTTAAAGTTGAAAGACTCAAATTGAGCTTAAAAATCGATTAATTAATTATTAAAAATTTTGAGCTATTTAGATTCTCATTTTATAACTTAAATTTTATTTAAAATTTTTTCAAATCTAATTATATTAGTTTGAGTCGACTATTTTTACTTCAAGTAAAGAGTTTAATTTATTCGAGTCGAACCAAATTTTGTTCTCCTGCTTTGGATTTCTCCATGTGGGTACGTGGGTCCTGCGTGTATCCACTTTGGCTTAAAGTGTGCGCCAGCATACATCAAGCAAAGGGAGTGGAATCCACGCTTATAAAGAGCGTGGTGGGGAATACGTCGACTTTCTTTCTTCTTTTTTTCATGCTACTATCACTCTCAGCTCAATAATTGATAATTGTAATAATTCGACAAATATAATCACTTTATTATTGAATAATTAACAAATTAATAGAATAAACTCATCATGACCTTAATGTCGTCCTCTAGTAGATAGATTCATTTTACTAATAAAATTTTTAAATACGAAGAGTTAAATGTATTAAATTATAACCAAAATAATAAAATGTATAAATTTTGAAGACTAAAATTATTATTATACTATATTGTCTATTTCAATTTTAACGACAGAATAACATATTTATTATAAAATTTTAAATGAATAACTAAATTATTAGGTTAAGAAAAAATATAATATTTTAGTTATCAAATCGATAATTAAATGACATGTGGTGTATTGTACTCATGCATGACAAACCAATGTGGATCAAAACTTTTATAAATATTAATTCAAACACTAGCTCATGACGCGTCGACCCATTTTTTTTATTAAGTAGAAAAATATTACATTTCTAAGCTAAATATCAAATTTTGAATTCACACAAAATGAGATAACATGTGCATTCTTAATAATATACCAGCACTAGTTTATGACGTATTGGCATATTTGAGATTTCGAATTTAAGTTTTATTGTTCGCAAACAATATATAAAACAATAATTTTAGTTTATTTAGAGTAATTATTGAAGTATAATTAATAATACATGATGTTTGGTATTTTATTAACCTATTAATATTATAACATTAAAAACAACGCAATGCATAAATGATAAGTGCAAGATCCTGAAGTAGAAGGTCCTCTCGTTGAGCATGTGCTGCAATTGCAACTTTATTATCATAAAATTTAGAGGGACAACATTTCACCAATGACCATTTCCAATAAAAGAATTTGATTCACTCGTTGGCATATGGCATAACCAAACAATCATAAATCGAGTAAAACGCAGCGGAAGGATCGAAATTCATAAATACCTCCAGCCATTGTCAAAGACCGTATGTCAAATTGAGATGTGGTTGCACCATCGTCGAGCACGTCGAACCACCGTCAGATGCTTAAAACTACCATGGAAACGCCTCAAACCACCGTCGAATATAGCGAACACGGCAACACGAAAACTAAAATGCCAATGATCTTCTAAGCACTCAAAACTCACTTAGATGGAATATGTTATTCTTGTGTTTGATGCTTATGGACCTTAGGCTAATGGGGTATTTATAGTGATGGTTCCCCATAAAAAACCAACACTAATTACCGTTAATGGCCCTTAACTCCCACAATTGGAGTGGCAAAACCACCCACGAACAACATGCTGGAAGCATGTCTATAGCAGTTAACAACTGCACATTCCCACGTTGCATGATTCATGCACAACATGTAGCCACGAACCATACTTGAGAAAGTGGTTTATCCAACATTCTCCCACTTGGTTCGTATTGTCCATGAGTACTTAAAATTGAAACATAATGCATGAATCATGGCGACATTTCCTCTTATAATTTGAGTAGTATCTTCCATGTATCACAATACATCAAGTCTCAATGCTTTAGCCCAAATACTTAATGAATAAACCCGATGTTTATTCTAGGTCCAAACTTTAGTGACATTTCTCGAAACAATTAACTTAATGTGTACACAACATATATGAGAAATATCAAACTTTATTAGAGTTTCAACAGAATCGTTCTTTCAACGAAAATTTATAAAGTGCGAACAAGTTCTATAGTGACAACATGATCCTTAAATTTATGTGGTGGCATGCCCTTAGTCAAAAGATCCGCTAACATCTGCTCAGTGTTAATGTGCTCAATGACCACTTTATTTTCCTTAACACGTTCACTTATTGCTAGATATTTAATGTCGATGTGTTTACTTCGACTTCCACTTTTGTTATTCTTAGCCATAAAGACGTCAGCTAAATTGTCACAATATATCCTTAATGGCCTAGAGATTGAACCCACAAGTCTCAGCCCATAAATGAAACTCTTTAACCATACTCCATGTGAGGTAGCCTCAAAACACGAAATGAACTCGGCCTCCATAGTGGAAGTGGCAGTCAATGTCTGTTTGACACTCATCCAAGATATAGCTCCGCCGACAAACATAAATATGTAACATGATGTTGATTTACGTGAATCAACACAGCCAGCAAAGTCTGAATCGGAGTAGCCAATCACCTCCAAATGGTCAGATTGTTTGTACGTAAGCATGTATTCATTTATCCCTTTGAGGTATCTCAAAACTTTCTTTGTAGTTCTCCAGTGGTCAATACCCGGATTACTCTGATATCTTCCCAACATCCCAACAACAAATGCAATGTCAGGTCTTGTACAGACTTGAGCATACATCAGGCTTCCAACAGCATAAGTATATGGAATGTTTTTCATTTGCTCATTCTCAAATTCGTTCTTCGAGCATTGGTTCAAATTGAACTTATCACCATTCACGAAAGGAGCAACACTAGGTGAACAATCTTTCATCAGAAATCTTTCTAAAACTTTGTTGATATAGGTTTCTTGAGATAGACCTAAGACAACTTTATGTCTATCACGATGAATCTTGATGCCAATGACATAAGATGCATCACCCATATCTTTCATATCAAAATGCTTAGAAATGAATTGTTTCACTTTGCGTAGCATACCCCTGTCATTTGTTGCAAGTAAAATATCATCCACATATAGAATAAGGAAACAAATTTTACTCTCACTGACCTTCTGGTATATACATTGATCCATGATATTCTCAACAAAACCAAATGAAGAGATAACCTCGTGGAATTTCAAATACCACTGACGGGAGGCTTGTTTCAATCTATATATAGATTTCTTTAACTTTCAAACCAAATTTTCACCATCACTAGAGGAAAATCCTTCAGGTTGTTTCATGTATACCTCTTCCTCTAGGTTACCATTAAAAAAGACAGTTTTCACATCCATTTGTTGTAACTCAAGGTCAAATTGAGCTACTAATGCTAACACAATGCGTAAGGAATCTTTCTTAGATACTGGACTAAAAGTCTCAGTGTAATCAATTCCTTCTCGCTGAGTGAATCCTTTAGCAACAAGTCTTGCTTTATATTTATATGTTGCCTTTTGAGTCTCTTTTTGTTTTGAAGACCCATTTACATCCAATGACTTTTGCACCATCAGGCAATGGTATAAGATCACAAACTTCATTGCTTTTCATAGAATTCATCTCATCCTTCATAGCATCATACCATAATTTTGATTCATTGCAGCTCATGGCAGTTGAAAATGACTCAGGGTCATTTTCAGCTCTAACGTTATAGTTAGATTCTTGTAAATACACAAAATAATCACTAGAAATTACTGATTTTCTTTCTCTAATAGATCTCTTTAGTGTTGAACCAACATTTTCTTGTGGATCATGTTGTTCAACTGGTTGTTCAATAATTTCTGGATTTTCTTGAACAACTTGATCTATTAGAGTATTTTCAGCAGGTTGTGGAACTTCATTGATTGGTTGTTCAACACCCAGTTGAGCTTGAGGGGTGTTATATATGATAACCAATCTCTCACTTGAAGTGGATGGATGATCTACGGGTATTGAATCCTGAGACAGATCACTCTCACTGATTGAGTTATTCTCAAGAAATTTTGCATTTTTTGATTCCACAATTCTAGTGCAGTTAGATGGACAATAGAATTTGTAACCTTTGGACTTTTCGGCATATCCAATGAAATACCCACTAATGGTCATTGGGTATAGTTTCTTTTCTTGTGGGTTATAAACTCCCACTTCATATGGGCATCCCCATACGCTTAGATGTTACAAACTCGGTTTCCAACCTTTGAATAACTCAAAATGTGTCTTTATGACAACCTTGGTTGAAACACGGTTTAATATATACATGGCCGTCTTGAGAGCTTCAACCCATAAAGACTTAGGTAGCTTAGAGCTACTAAGAATACTTCACACATGTCCATTAGAGTTCGATTTCTTCTTTTTGCAACACCATTCTGATCAGGCGAGCCTGGCATGGCGTATTGGGCAACTATACTATTGTCTTGAAGAAATTTCGCAAATGGACCAGGTGCTTGTCCATCCTCAGTGTACCTACCATAATACTCACCACCTCTATCGGTTCTCACAATCTTTATTTGTTTCCCGCATTATTTCTCTACTTCAGTCTTGAAAACCTTAAAGGCTTCTAACGCTTCACTTTTATGATGAAGCATGTAGAGATACATGAACCGTGAGTAATCATCTATAAAAGTGATGAAGTATTTCTGACCTTGCACATCCATACCTAGGCAACAGATATCAGAATGGATGATTTCCAATATGGTCGAACTCCTCTTGGCACCTTTCTTTGACTTGTTAGTCTGCTTGCCCTTAATGCAGCCTACACAAGTATCAAAATTACTAAAATCCAAGGTATTGAGTACCCCGTCATTTACTAATCTTTTAATCCTTTTGATGGAGATATGTCCTAATCTTCGGCCCCACAAAACAGAGGAATCTTCATTTATAGCACAACGCTTAGTACTAGTTTGAATGTGCATAACATTATGAGTGACATTATTTTGTAAATCAATAGAGTAAAGACCATCATTTAAAACATCATTCCCAACAATTTCATATTTATATAATAAACTGAATCCAACATTTGAAAAATTAAAACAATACCCAATGATGCAAGTCTTGAAATGGAAATTAAGTTTCTAGAAAGACTAGGAATATAAAAAGTCTTTTCTAAAATTAAAACAAAGCCACTACTAAGCACTAATTTGCAGGTCCCAATAGCTTCTACATGCGACTGCATCTTGTTTCCCTAATAGATGTGTCGCTCAGCTTCCACTGGTTCCCTCAGGTTTTTTAATCCCTGTAAGGAATTTGAGACATGGATTGTAGAACCAGAATCAATCCACCATGTGTCATAATTAACATCAACCACATTTGACTCAAAGCAAACAAGTGAGATTGATTTATCTTTCTTTTCAAGCCAGCCCTTATGCTTGACACAGTATTTTTTCATGTGTCCCTTCTTTTCACAGAAGAAATACGTGAACTTTTTCTTTATGTCAGCTTGGGGTTGCATTTTAGCCTTCCCCTTTTTCTTGGCTTGGACTGATCTCTTTCCTTGAGTAACTGTCAGTGCACTCTCTCTCATCTCCAATACGAGCCTACCATTTTCTTGATCACACATGGTTAAAAGTTCATCAATATACCATTTATCCTTATGTGTGTTATAAGAGATCTTAAATGGCTCATATTGAGGTGGAAGAGTGTTCAACATATAGTGCACCAGGAAAGATTCAAACATTTCAACCTCACGTGCCTTAAGTCGAGCTGCCAAATCTCGCATCTTATTGATGTGATCACGCACACCTTTCACTGTATTGAGCTTTAGTGATGTGAACTTCATAATTAAGGTGTTGGCTAATAACTTTTGAGAAGTCTGAAATTGTTTCTCTATAGCCATTAATAGCTCTTTGACATTCTCATAATGCTCAATCGAGCCACGAACATTAGCAGGAACCTTGCTCTTAATGAACATAATACTTAAGCGATTGGATCGCTCCCACTTTTCATATAGAGCAAGACCAGCCTGATTGCTGATGTCAGTGATATGTGGCTCAGATTTCCTTATAGCATAATCAATATCTATATACCCTAATTGAAGAAGAATACCCTCCTTCCAGAACTTAAAGTTCTCACTGGTTAATTCAGAGATGTCTACTTTATTATCATACATATCCATGGGTTGTAATGTTGCAAAAATAAATTGACATACATGCTTACTATAAATTTGAGGCAAACATAAGTCATAATTTACCAATGCAAATTATGTAAATAATGAATCTAGTGACATAAAAATTACATGTGGGCTAAATTTTTAATTCGATTAGATCCATTTTATGATAGAATTATTTTCTATCCATATAAACATTATTAAATTTATTTTCATAATTCTTGTGGGTAATTATAAAAACTCATCTAATAATTTTTACCTTAATAAGTTATGTAATGGGATTTAATATCTAAGCTTTCCGTATGTGATTTAACCTTAGTAATTTTATTTAACTAAAGATGTTGTGGCTAGTCTTTAACTAAATAAAATTATGAAAATCACTTAGCTAGATATTAACCCTAAACTTTATTCAAAGTTGTTGCTAATTCATTATGCAACATTTTATGTCTAGTCCTTATGAGATCCTTATCGTAATTTTTATTTAATTAAAGCTGATGTGGCTAATTATCTAATTAAATAAATTATTCGGATCCCTAGACATATATTCTATAGTTTTTATTGCTTAATACTTTATGCAATAAATCTTAAAGTTTTATGTACCTAATTTTATGTATATAACTAACTACCGAATAGTTATACATCATATTTTAATTTAGGTACATACAATAATTATTTCTAAAATTTATTTTTAATAAACTAATTAATAAATTTTAGAAATTAATTTAATAAAATCTAAAGATTTTAAAACAAAAGTCTGCAACATATTTTTTCTCAAAAAGTTAGAATTTAAAGATCAACATGGCATTTTAATTTTGAGAATCATGTAAACTTTAAAACGACAAGGCATAGATTTAACCATGCTCTGATACTAAATGTAAACATAAATCGAGCAAAACGCAGCGGAAGGATCGAAATTCATAAATACCTCTAGCCATTGTCAAAGACCGTATGCCAAATTGAGATGTGGTTGCACCACCGTCGAGCACGTCGAACCACCGTTGGATGCTTAAAACTGCCGTGGAAACGCCTTGAACCACCGTCGAATATAGCGAACACGGCAACACGAAAACTAAAATGCCAAGGATCTTCTAAGCACTCAAAACTCACTTAGATGGAATATGTGATTTTTGTGTTTGATGCTTAGGGGCCTTAGGCTAATGGGGTATTTATAGTGATGGTTCCCCATCAAAAACCAACACTAATTACCGTTAATGCCCCTTAACTCCCACAATTGGAGTGGCAAAACCACCCACGAACAACATGCTGGAAGCATCTCTACAGCAGTTAACAACTGCAAATTCCTACGTTGCATGATTCATGCGCAACATGTAGCCATGAACCACACTTGAGAAAGTGGTTTATCCAACAAGAGGAACCCGACAAGTGTCCCATTGAAAAAACGGATGATGTTTATCCTAGGAGACACGAGTTCAATTCGTTCTGTTTACAAGGTGTATGTGCATTGTCAAAGGGTTAAGAATATCTATGAACAATTACTACCTTATACTCATTTTTAGACTATTAAAAAAACTGATAATTTTTTATTTATAGAAAAAATCTCACACGTATAAATATAACAAAATCATATGGATTATAAGCTGATAACTTTTTATTTATACAAGCTAAAGAAGCCATTGAAATTTAAAATAAGTCAATAATTCATTAAAAAGTTTATAACATAGAAGTCTTATGGGTGATGTTCCTTTTCGGTGTCTCTTTTTATGCTTCAATACTAAAAAAAATCAAATTGTAGGCTCTAGTCTTAAATTTTAAATCTTAAACTTTAAACCCCAAACTCTAAAACATATATCATACCCCAAATTTCATAAACTCTAATTTTAATCCATAACCTTAAACCATAAAACTAATTTTTTAATATAAAACATAAACAGGGGCACCAACAAGGAGCTTACAATTTTTATTCGTCTTATGGTACCTATTGGAGTAGCATAGAGCAGTCATGGATTTGACAAAAATCCTCTACTTTTTCGGTGCCCCTATTTATGCCCCAACATCAAAAGATTATATTTTAAGCTCTAACCATAAATTCCAAATCCTAAACCACAAACTACAAACCCTCACAAATACATCAGACCTTTAATTCTCTAAACCCTAACCTTAAACCTTAACCCTAAATATATTTTTTTAGTGTGGAGGCATAAATAAAGGCACCGAAAAAATAAAAGTATTTCTATTCGTCATGGATTCGACCCGTCTCATGCACTAATTTTTATCGGTTATAACGCCATGTGCTTGTTTTTTATTTAGCACGTATTTGCTTTTTAATAACTCCGTTCCTCAGTAGTTTCGAGAAATATCACTAGACTTTCTTTAAAATCGAGAAATAAAACCGGGTTATATTTTAATACACAAAATTTACACAACCCTTCATGTTTAAGCTATAAAATCTAAAACTTAAATCCCTAACCTTAACACTTTAAACTCTAAACTTTGAATTCTAACCATAAACCTTTAATTCTACATCATACAACCTAAAACATAAACCACAATCTAAATCTCTAAACCCTAAAATTTTAATTTTAATTTACACAAATTTATGTATCAAAGTATTTTCCAACAAAACCTTAATATACTTCCGTTTTTATCTATTTAATTTTACCTGACCCAGGATAAATCCACTTTACTATTGGATCATATAAATGTGCACGTGCAGGTCCTCTACTATAAATTTGTTTTTATAAATTTGATTATAAACAATTGTGGGATAGTGTGTAATGTAACCTTGAGTTGGCAGCATAATTAGAACATCAAATTCGACACCATACAGATGTTGTTTTCAAGCTCGACTGAAGCGAAGGGTTGGAGAGTAGGCAGATAATCGAGTGGCAAACAGCCCAACATCGCGTGACCCGAAGAGGCCCTAGTCGAGCCAGACGAGTCTTCTCTCCTGCTGTTGCTGGCCATCCATGTTTACTTTATACCCAACCGAATCTTTCATATCCCGCACTATATTCTCCCCCACTAATCACATGGGATATCTACGAACAATTTCTAAACTTGATTAGATATAAAAAAAATTGACTTAAATTATAATTTTATAAACTCGATTAAAAATGTTAAATAATGTTTGAGTTATAAAATGAGAGTCGAATAACTAATTTTTTTTAGTAATTAGTGGATCGATTTTCAAGTTCAAGTCGAGTTCATCAACTATGTCTAATACATGTATATGGCATATGAAAAAAATGAAGGTATGTATGTATGATTATAAAAAGCCGTTTAAATCATAACTAATTAGTATCATAACATTATAAATATTTGCAATTAAATTTGAACCGAAACTCGAACGGACTCGACTAAAAAAATCAAATAAAATCTAAGTTATAAAGTATGACTCGTCAATTCAAGATCTTTTAAATTGATTTGATTGAATACTTTTCCCCTAATAGAATAAAAATCACATGCCCCTTTTTGTGTCCTTATGTATGCCCATCACTAAAAAATTAAACCGTAAATCTTAAATCTTAAACTCTAAACCTTAACTTTAAACTCTAACCCTAAATTATAAACCTAATTTTTTTTTAGTGTTGAAGCATAACGACACCAAATGAACAGAAATTTCTATTTTCCTGATGAGACCTTTAGCGTTTGGGCTTTTTAAGCTTTTTTTTTTTTTTGCCAATACTCGTGCTCCCAATCCATGGCTTTAGGTTTTTAGGTTATCGAACACCTTTTCTTAAATGGAGCCTTGTTGCCGATGCGGATTGGTGTAAATAGCTAAGGTCCGAATTCTTTTCTTTGTACTTACAACTCAGCTCCGAATCTGTTGTCGATGATCTGTGAACCGTGATATGTCCTCATCCATCTCAATCTGATTTATTCAAATCATCAATAATTAAGGGAAATTGTATAACTGAAACCCTATAACCCTTCAAAATCGCAATTAGTAGTAAGGTGTTCATAAAAACCAGAACTGATATATCGTACTGAAAAATAAAAAAAATTCGGATCAAATGATAGGTAAACGTACAAATAAAAATTGGTCGAAACAATATGATGATCGTACCAATAAAATTAGAGAATAAACGGGACGATTAGAGTTACGATTTTTTGTTAAACGATTAACAGAAAAAATAGATAAGAAAATTAAAAATTAATTTTATAATAATATTAAAATTTTGATTATTACTTATATTTGTGCAATTAATAATTTAATATAGTTTATGTCATACTTGAACATACCGATTATTAATTTTATAATAAATTTTCAACTCATTCATTTAAACCAAAAAAAAAAGAGAACTAAAACTTTAGGGTCTAGGTGCTTAAACTCTATGTGTTTTATTAATCTTCCATTGTATTTAATTTTCCTAAATTTTTAATTATTTTAAACTTTTAAGATTTTTTAATATAATTCGTTTAAATTAATATATATATATATATATATATATATTGAAATTTTAATATGAGTTAGTCGTAACTTTACAGCGGATAGTCGGTGTTCGGTGTGTCAAGATTTAGTGGAAGACGTTAACCATGCGCTTCGACTTTGTCCTTCAGCTATCTCTGTACGGCAGAGTTTGATCAAACAGGAACGTATGCAAAAATTAATGTTAATGGATTTCAAGGAATAGATATATATGAATCTAACGCAGGTGGCGTATTTCGCTCGTGAGGGGACTGACAGGGGTTTGATGTTTGGTGCTACGGTTTGGCAGATTTGGAGGTCCCGCAACTCTATTGCATTTGATAATCTCATTGAAGGGCAGGTCTCAATCCTAGAGCAAAGCCGTCTCCTGTTCGACATGATGCGGCGTGGCTTGAAATCACGGTTGCATCCGGTAACTGGTTCAGGTTCACCCGTAACTAGTTTGGTTCGTTGGTCGCCTCTGGAGTTCGAATGGGTTAAGTTGAATACGGACGGTGCAAGAAGGGGGAGTTGATGGTGTTGCTTCCTGTGGTGGTGTGTTCCGTGATCATGCGGGGTCGTGGCTAAGGGGTTTCTTCAAATTTATTGGTGTTTGTTCCGCTTTAGACACATAGTTATGGGGTGTATACACTGGCCTATTATATGCGTGGGAGCTAGGTTTTTGGCGTCTTGTTCTTGAAGTTGATAGTCTTCATGTTTTCAACATGTTGAAGATGGATTCGCATCGACGAGAGAGTCTTCCTCTCTTGTTACATTTGGGTGAGCTTCGCCAAAGAAGGTGGTGTGTTCGCTTGGAGCATGTTCGCCATGACGATAATAAGGTGATTGATGTCTTAGCTAAGTCTGACAGTTTTGCCATTGCTCAATTCCCCCCACTTGGGATCATTACTTTGCTGCAGAAGGATCTAGCAGTGTAGTTGTTTGGGTTTCAGTATGTTTTATTTCTTTATTTACTTTTATTTGTTGTTAGTCGGGTTTGTCCTTGTAATTTGACTCTTTAATTATTACCATGTGTATTTTTTTTCTTCATTTAAGTTTAAGGAGATTTTTTAATAAGACACACGGTAATAATCTCATTTTTCATGTAAAAAATCTTAACACGAGTTAATTGGGATAACATAAATTAATGTATATATATATATATATTGTAATCCTTGAATTAGGATTACATGAATTATTATAAATCATAATCCTTGAATTAGGACTACAATGTTTTTTGTGCAAACTCTATAAATACTTTAAAGAGTTTATTTGTTCATTTCAATTAGAAGAACTGAGTAAAGGTCGAAGCGTCATCGTTATAATTTAGGAATCGACGTAATAGAATCGTGATTGGATCTCTGTCTCTTTTAAATTCGGAATTCTAGATTTTAAACATATAATTTTTTATTTTTATTGACTCAAATTCGTTCCTTGTACATTAACTTCCGGAGGTGATCTCATATATTTTTTCACTGGGTCTTGAGGTGTACCAGCGTGAACCCAACCATATCGTCCTTGTTGGGGAGTGCATGCACATTTGTGATTCCACACAGTGAAAAAAACGAAGGATCAACTGAAACTAGAGATGGAACATAAGGGAAAGCTGTACACATGCCAAAAGAAGAAAGCGAAAAAGACTTCATAATTTACATTTAAAAAAAAAAAGTGATGCAAGCTCAATGGAAAGACAAATGAGTAATTGCACAGCCGATGCTTCACTCTTTATGGCCTTCAAAGCCTGCCATATTTTGCGGAGCAAGTAATTGGGGAAGCTTGTAAAATGTCTTTCAGCCGGTCAAACACTCAATAATTGATATTGTTTTCCCGTCGGGGTCTTGTGTCCCTTATTGTATTGACCTATTGAGAGATGTGGACGATTCACAGAGTCGAGAGTGAATTGGATACCGAAATATGTGCATAAACATGAGTATTTGCGCACATAAAATTAAAAATCCGACCTCTCTGATATTGGTCACGGACACATGCACATCTCATATTTGTGCTTGTGTATAGGCCCAGGGGCGGAGCTATTAAGCTCCTGTGAGGGGCTGTTGCTCCCGACTGGGGAATTTTTTTTTACCCTTTAGTTCTTTATATTTTTTTCGAAAAAATAATATAATTGTCAATTTATTCACCTACCTTTCAAAACTTATGTTTTGACCCCTAAATTCTGGCTCCGTTCTCATATAGGCCTCTCCATCCGAGACACTTCCGGCTCTGTAAACCGTTTACGGCTTTAGACGAGGTATAAGAGATAAAAATTCAATGTGAAAATGATATTGATTATTAAGGATTCGATTGATTACTTAATAAAACAACATTTCACATACTTTTTTCGGAGGAGTAAAAAGTTTAACTTGGTTATGTTAAAATTCTGACAGGGACAAACTTTTAATTTGTATGATCTTGAGTCTTGGGCTCCTGGCTATGGACGGAACGAAATGTAACCTGAGAGGGCTAATTCCCCCTCAAATTCGATAGATTAATTATATTTTAGGCTTTAATAATTTTAAAATTTTTATATAGTTAAGTCATTTTTCGCCCTTTATCTATTCCAAAATTTTATGATTTGTTATTTTTAGACCTTCTAATCTAAAATTAATAAAATTAAACATTGTTTCTTTATTTTTTCGGTTTAATTACTTTTTAAGACATTTTAATTTTAAAATATGTAAAATTAAACCTAAATTTCTCTAATTTTAAGATTTAACTAATTTTTAAGATCATATTCATTTTAAAATTAATTGATCTATCCTTTTACAGATTAATCCTGGCTTCGTCCTTGCTCTTGACACGAGAATTAACGGTGTCGAGTGGGATGAAAGCTATGAAGAATGTCACCTTTTTACCTGGTCTGAAACTTGAGCCTTGTTTCCCTGGTTGGGCTTGTTGAACCAAACAATAAAATTGAAGGCCGGGCTATTGGACTTCCATATGCCCATGTAAGAAACAAACATTTGATGTATTTTTACAGACAGTTATTCTACCAAAATGAGATAATTTTTGTACTATTTGATTTAGATTAGTTTTATAATAAATTGAATAGCAGTAATTATATAAAAATATTTATTTATTGTTATTATCGGTTCATTTTTTAGATATTAATTATTGTTTTAAAAAATAATATTTTATTTATTTTCTTAGTGATCTTAGTGAAAAAACGGATTATGTTTATATTAGGAAACCCGAGTTGAATCGTTCCGTCTACAAGGTGTATGTTCATACATATTCTTAACCCTTTGACAATGCATACACACCTTGCAGACAAAGAGATTGAACCCGAGTCTCCTATGATGAATATCATCCGCTTTTTCATTGAGACTGCTTGCTGGATTTAATATTTTAAATATTTTTAATTTAACAATAATATTTATATTATCATTTTAATACCAATACTACATTAATCATAAAATTATTTTGAAACCCTTAAAATGTTATAATATGAAATTATCAAATAATATTTATATAACATTTTTATATGTGAAACATTTATTGTTAAATATTTAGGGAACAAGGGGTAGGTAGGGGTGTAAATGAACATAGAGTTCGGCGAGCCGTTCGTTTATTAAGTTAAATAACGAATATGAATAAAATCTTTATGTTCGTTTAATAAACAAACGAACATAAACAAAGGTATGTTCAGTTCGTTTATGTTCACGAAAAAAATCGTTTATATGCTCGTTTATAGGATGAAAATGCTTGTGGATGTATCTAAAAACTACTTTTTGGTGTTGCTAAGGATGTTATATAAGTTCATGCTGAAATGTAAGTTTTATTTTGTTGTTTTTGTTTTAATTATTTATTTATTATAAATTTTGTTAACATTTCCGAACATATAAACGAACATGTGCGAGAAATAAACGAACAGTTTGATTACGCTTAAACAAACACGTTCGCAAAAACTTAAAAGAAAATGTTCACGAACATCTTCAAAACTAAATAAACGAACAGGAACACAATATTAAAAGTTTAAAAGAATACAAACTGAGTATAAACGTCTTTAAAAATAAATAAACGAATACAAACATAATATTATTTGTTCAAACTCTGTTTATTTATACCCTTAAGAGTAGAGTATTTTTAAAAATTTAAAGTTTAAAATTTTAAATTTAATTTTTTAAGGATCCAGAGGTATCGAAAAGGTGTAGAGAATTTGTACTAATCGTTTTTGTTTACTCTTCACCGATTGACTGTTACAGCCGCTGAGAACCGGGAGAGCTTACAAGTTATCGCAAACGACAACAGACGTATCAGCCAGCAGCAGCAACAAGTTGATGCCTTAACCACCACCAGCAGCAGCAGTAGCATTCGGATGAACCCATTCTGTTATCACGTGTGGTTCCTTGGTTTACACGTCATCTCCGTTTTTTGATTTTTGTACCCATCCCAGCCATATCCACTTACCATTATTACATTACTCGAAAAGGAAGAAAAAAACTTTCACTCTCAAACGGATAATCCCAAGTTTTTTCATTACTTCACCAATCCCATAAACCCTGTTTTATTTTTATTGGAATGTTTCAAGATGGCGACTTTGTCTAGATTTGTTGTCAAAGGTTATGATCTCCATAAACATGGTGTTGTATATAGTAGAGGACCATCGTCTTTGGTTACTTCAAGAACACTACGGACACCTCATCTGGGTATGTTTCATTTGTGTTTGTCTTTGATTATTGTTTTCTGGGTTGTCTATAGATTGGTTGTTTATGACATGGGTTTCTGTCATACCTATTTTTTATTCGGACTTAAAATTATATTCGAATCATTTACCCTATTCAAATTAAATTTTAAAAAAAAATAGCAAGGCATGCCAACTCATACCCTGCATGCCACCCTACCTTGCCTCGCCATACCCTGCAAAAATATCCCCCCATGCCAATCACCCCAATACCCATGGCCTATAGGTTTCCCCACACTGCACGTCACTTCTCTATTTTTTATTTCTATTCCCCTAATTCATCTAAAAGCAACACAAACAAATGAAAAAGGGGAAGGGGAAGCACAAGCAGAAGGAGAAAAGGGAGCTCACATTGAAAAAGAGGGGGAAAGAGTCGGAATTAACCTCTCATTTTATTTTGAGTATTTGTTTTTTAGTGTATATTTGTGTTATAATCCTTTTTTATGATCTAATAGAAATGATATTTTACTAGTAATCTTTTATTTATTTTTATTTCTTACGTTCTTATATATTTTCATGTTCATATATCTCTATATCTTGTTAGAATGTGTTTAGATTAATTTTTTGTGGTTGTTTAATATTTTTATTTTTATCTTCTCATCTAAATGTGTTTTTTTTATCACGATTCGTATTTGTTTTATTCTCTTATTTGTTTCTACGTGTATGGTATGTATGTATGTATATCTTTGTTTTGATATGATTAATATGTGGTTTTGTTGTAATAATTCTTTTATTTGTTCTTGTATAATAAATATAGTTTTCTATATTCTAGTTTTTAGTATACATGTATTTAATAGGTATGTTATATTATATATATGTGAATGTATTTATTTATTTTTTTATCGCATTGTATTTATTTATGCTTGCTATGTTTTAAGTTACATTTCAGATATATTATTGTCAATGCGGTGCCATTTTATTATAGCATAAATGTGGTCAGTATCAAGCGTAATGATGGTGGTATTTCAGTTTACTCTCGAATAACGAGGTCCTTAAAATTTACTCGCACCTATAACCGAGTTTTAATTTAATCGTCACTTTAATCCATAAAGCTTAATATTAATAAAGCGGTAATTATTAAAGTACCAATTTTGGGTGGTGTGGGGGTGCTAATCATTCCCCATCCGTAACCGACTCCCGAACCCAACAAGTTTCCAAATCTCTAGTTTTATGGTGTCCGGCCTACACTAGTGGCCGGTGGCGACTCCATTTTAAATAAAATATGGTTTTTTAAAACCTCACGAAAAAATATTTTTAAATTCCCGAAAAATACCCAAACACATTAAAACCTCGTTTTTTAGATTGCTACAGATGACGACTCCCCTAGGGATAGTTTTTGTTTTTTTTTTAAAAAAACAAATGAGAGTCAAGCTTTTTAAATAATTATCGCTTTATTAATATCGGATGTTTCGGATTAAAGTGACTATTAAAGTAACATTCGGTTATAATTGTGCGTTTATTTTAACGCATTTAAAATTTGGCATATAAACATGTCCTTTTAAGTGGGGGAAAATGCTAATGTTTTCGTGAGGATATCGTTCCTCCGTATGGGCCTAGCAAGTACCTTCGGGGCTCGAGTACCTTATGTTTTCTTGAGGATATCGTTCCTTCGTAGGGGCATAAGCGTATGAGTCCCCCTGAGTTGAACCCAGTTGAAAGGAACCTATAATAGGTGATGACTGAGGGCCTCGGTACTCTTAGTAGGGGACATCAATGACAATTTGGGTACCTCTTAGCACCAAAAGTGCATATAGAGAATATAGAAAGCTCACCCATGCAAATAACTTAGGTGTTTTAGATGGGATAAATAGGATTGCTCTGCTTGTTGCCTTATCTACTTCGCTTTTATTTATGTATCTATTGAGTTTATTCGGTACTAATTCATTTTTTTTGTTTTATTTTTACATTACACATATTTTTGTTGCATTAGCATTGCATGACATAAAGGTGTTGGTTCAAGTGGTTTGTCCGATTAGAAATCTTTCTTTTTTTACCTTATTTACTTTAATTTATTCATCTGATTATTTTAATTCCAAACTGGCCCATTTTTTGTGATCACGTCATAATTAAATCTATTCATCTTTGCATTAACTACATGACATATCATAACATTTTAACTTTTTGCATTATACTAGCATGAAATGCTGATTCACGACTGGTTCTCAATTTGAAAAATTATCATCGGGAGAAAATCTAGCACTCTAGATATCAAGGCAATATTCAAAGTTGCAAATGAATCCCGTGAGTTCGGAAGTTGAGCCGCGAGAACCATTTTTGAATCAGTACTTTCACATCTAGGGCATGCATTTTGCATTTACATGCATTCATTTTAAAAATTTTAAAGTCGGTCCCCGGGTTACCCCATTAGATACAACATAGTTGGTCGACCTAGCACCTTACAGAACCTTTTACAAGAGCCTGATCTTGGGGCATGTCCATAAGTACCCTCAACATTTTTTACAAACAGTGTGCCTCTAACAAGGCCCCAATCTGGGGCATTATTTGCCAAAGTCCAGTCTTCGTTGCCGAGTCGAAGTTTTGCATCCTTGAAATGTCTACTTCGACCACAGTCTGCAAAACTTCACCTAATCCAAAAAATGATGAGCTGCCATGAACCAACTTATGAAACCAACTTAGGGGGAAACAAAATGTGCTCCAGGGTTTCAAATTTGCTACAAGAATATTATCAGATGATGGCACAAAACGAACAAAATTTTGGGGCATGCTCCCAGATGAAAGCTAATTCAGAGAAAGGTGATTGAACCTAGGACAAAGTCGGGGCACTGCCGCATGAAAAAACCAAGATCCTGACAAGACTAGTGAGAAGTCAAGGGCGTCCCTTTTAGGGCCAGAAAAGAAAATCATGTCACATTCGTGCATTTAGTTGCATTCATCTTGCATTCAATCATTTTTGCATACGTCATACATTTAGATTAAGTGCATACACCAAAATCATCATGCATTTATGATAAAGACATGCATTTAGGCATAAAATTAGATGCATTCATGTATTTTTTCTTGTACATATAAACAGATTCCCGAAAGAGACTGAACATCCTCAACATATGGGCAATCACGACGGCCAACCTTAGTCTTGGAGGAGGCCAAACACAAAGATGATGCTGGAACATCAATAAAATGTACTAGTGACAAACTTTGTGAACATTTACTGATTAATGTTTTTCCCATCTTTAGGTAATATCTCTCCGCCAGTAGACCAGCAGAAGTAACTATTTCGGATCTTGCCTTCGTCATTGGTGATAGACCAACATTTCCAGATTTTGTTTTACCGTTGATGGTGTAACAGTTTAGATATTTTGAAGATCTCGTTCTCCATTGATGGTGCAATAGATCCAATCCTTCTTCTAGATCCCACTTTGCCGTTGATGGTGTAGCAGACCAACATCTTGAAAATCTCATTTCTCTGTTGATGGTGCAACAGATTCAAACATTTCTTCTAGATCTCGTTTAGCCGTTGATGATGTAGCAGATCAAATTTTGAAGATCTCATTTCTTCGTTGATGGTACAACAGATCCAAACCTTTCTTTTAGATCTCGTTTCTCCATTGATGGTACATCTAGGCCAATGTTTTCTTCGGATCTTGTATCCTCCTTATAGTTGCAGGTAAAAAATCAAAAAATGAAAAAAATCTAAAAAAAGAATTAAAAAGGAATCAAAAAATTCAAAAAAATTAGAAAAAGCCAAAAAAAAAGAATAAAAAAAATCAAGTTGTTATCATTCTCCGATCCTGCTCTTCCGTTGATGGTATAGTAGGGTTCCGGTTGATATTCTGCTTCTCCGTTGATTGCGAGGTAGAATCCAAATTATCTTCCGATCTTGTCCCTCCGTCGATGGTCTGGTTGGGTCTAAGTTGCTGAAATTCAATCATGCTTCTCTGTTGATGGTGAGGTAGAATCTAAATTATTGTCCGATCTTGTCCCTCCATTGATGGTGTGGCTGAGGTCCAAGTTGTTGCTATTCATTCATGCTCATCCGTTGATGGTGTAGTAGGGTTCAAGTCTGTGTTCTGCTTCTCCATTGATGGCATCGTAGAATCCAAATTATCATCCGATCATATCCCTCCGTTGATGGTGTGGCTGGGGTCAAAGCTGCAACCCAATCATGCTCTTTCGTTGATGGTGCAATATGGTTCCGGCTAGTGTTCTACTTCTCCGTTGACGGTATAGTGGAATACAATTTGTTATCTGTTTTCTTCCCTCCGTTGATGGTGTGGATGGGTCTAAGTTACTATCATCTGATCTTACTCCTCCGTTGATGGTGTAGTAGGGTCCAAAATGTTATTATTCGATCTTACCCTTTCGTTGATGGTAGGGTTAGATCCAAATTTACCGACTTCCAAGTTTCCTTTATTAATGTTGTATATATATATATATATATATATGGGAGAAAAAGAAGAAGAAAAAGAAAAAAATAAAAAAAATCGAAAAAAGAAGAAATTAAAAAAAAAGAAGAAAAAAAGATCAAATAAGAGAAATTAATTTGTTGTCAATCAAATCCTGTTTCTCCGTTGATGGCGTAGTAGGATCCAAATTGCTGAAACTTGATTCTGTCATTCCGTTGATGGTACGGCTAAGCCTAAAATGCTGAAATTCGATCTTACCCCTCCGTTGATGGCGTGGATAGATCCAACTTTATAAACTTTCGGTTCTGCCTCTTCGTCGGTGTTGTAGCTGAACCAAATTTGCCAAATTCCAATCATGCCTCTTCGTCGGTGTTGTAGCTTGGTCGAAATTTACTAATCTTCAACTATTTATCTTTATTAATAGTTAAAAAAAAGAAAAAAAAATGAAGAAAATGAAAAAAAGAAAAGGAAGAAGAAAAAGAAAAAAAGAGAAAAAAAGATAGAGAAAAGAAAAAGAAAGAAAATTAAAATGAGCTTTCCATCGTTCGATCATGCCTCTTCGTCAGAGTTGTAGCTAGATCAGACATCAGAACTTTCATCCATCGATCTTGCCTCTTCGTCAGTGTTGCAGCTGGATCAAGTTTTGCAGACCCTGCCTCTTCGTCAGAGTTGCAGCGGGGTCAAGTTTTCTTTGGAATCACATTGTCATTAATGTAGTGAGTCACACTTATTTTGCTCCCTCAATCCTATTTTGAAGATTTTACTTCCTCCAAGAGTGACAAATTAGATCCGTCAAGTATAGAAAAAAAAAACATGCGCCGAAGAGAAAGAAGATCTACCGAAGAAAAAAGACACACGTCAAAATGAGAAAATTTAGCCAGTCCGGACAAAAATAGTTATTCTTTTGTCTTTGCTCTATTCCTGTTACACAACAATGAGCAAAGAGTGACAGCTGTAATACCCATTTTTTGTCCGGACCCCAAATTATATTCGAACCATTTACCCTATTCTAACCAAATTCAAAAAAAGAATTAAATAGCAAGGCATGGCAACCCATGCCCTGCATGCCGCCCCACCTTGCCTCACCCATGCTGCCAAAAAATATCCCCTCATGCCAATCACCCCAATACCCATGCCCTATAGGTTTCCCCCACACTGCACGCCACTTCTCCATTTTTTATTTCCATTCCCCTAATTCATTTACAAGCAACACAAACAAATGAAAAATGGGAAGCACAATTAGAAAGAGGGCCGGCCATTTCAATCACAAGGAGAAAATGGAGCTCACGGCAGATTGAAAAAGAGGGGGAGAGAGCCGGCGTTCACCCCTCATTTTATTTTGGATATTTATTTTTTTGTGTATGTTTGTGGTATAATCATTTTTTATGATCTAATAGAAATGATGTTTTATTAGTAATCTTTTATTTATTTTTATTTCTTACGTTCTTATATATTTTCATGTTCATATGTCTCTAGATCTTGTTAGAATGTGTTTAGATTAATTTTTGGTTGTTGTTTAATATTTTTATTTTTATCTTCTCATCTAAATATGTGCTTTTTTTATCATGATTCATATTTGTTTTATTCTCTTATTTGTTTTTACATGTATGGTATGTATGTATGTATATCTTTGTTTTGATATGATTAATCTGTGGTTTTGTTGTAATATTTCTTTTATTTGTTCTTGTATAATTGTCTCTTTGCGTATATGTGCGTGTTTTTTAGTATGTATCTATGTATATTACGTTATATATATATTAAGTAATATATGTATATACCTTGTATCTTTATATCTAAGTATATGTTTATATATATATATACTATGTTTATATATTTGAAAAAAAAGCTATGTATATATAAGTATTTGATAAGTTTTGTGTATTATATATTATATTATATATTTTTTCATGCTTTTATACTATATATTTTTTTATCGTATCATGTAATATATTATAGCATTAGTATGATGTAAAGTGTTGTATAGTTATTGTAATATTAAAGTATAATATGTATAACATATATTTTTCTTTACATGTATCTTTCTATATGTTATAAATTAATATATGTTTTTTAGTTTTAAATATATGTGTATATACATTATAATATATATATAGTTTTCTATATTCTAGTTTTTAGTATACATGTATTTAATACGTATGTTATATTATATATGTGAATGTATTTTTTTATCGCATTGTATTTATTTATGCTTGCCATGTTTTAAGTTGCATTTCGGATATACTATTGTCAATGCGGTGCCCTTTTATTCGAGCGTAAATGTGGCCAGTATCAAGCGTAGTGATGGTGGCCTTTCGGTTTACTCTCGAATAATGGGGTCCTTAAAATTTACTCGCACTTATATCCGAGTTTTAATTTAATCGTCACTTTAATCCGGAAAGTTTAATATTAATAAAGCGGTAATTATTAAAGTACCAATTTTGGGCGGTGTGGGGTGTTAATCCTTCCCCATCCGTAACCGACTCCCGAACCCAACAAGTTTTCAAATCTTTGGTTTTATGGTGTCCGGCCTACCTTAGTGGCCGGTGGCTACTCCATTTTAAATAAAATATGGTTTTTTAAAATCCTACGGAAAATATTTTTAAATACTCAAAAAATACCCAAACACATTAAAACCTCGTTTTTTTAGATCGCTACAGTTTTGTTTGGTTTTTTGTTTTTAATATGAATTTGTAGATGTTAGAGTTGGTGTTTCTTTACCTGGGAATGGAAAATGTTTTGGAATTCGAAGCAAACCAAGTTGTCCCCTTGCTCTATAGGCTCCTTCAAGGTGGTTTCTAGGAACAAAATGTTTGATTTAATTGTATTTTGTGCACTTTTTTTAGTACTTAGAGTTAGGGATTTAATTTGCGGTTGCCGCCGCATTTTTGGTCGCTTTACTTTTATCATGGTTGCGGACATCATGTAATAATACCGGATGCTATTGTAGTCATTGTATGAGGATGGTGTCTATATCGATAGGGGCTGCTATTGCAGTTGCGGACAAGTATTTAAATCTCTGCTTAGAATGATGAATGATCTGATCTCTATATCCAGGAATCCCAAAGTTCTATGCAATGCTGCAGCCAATGTGCCCGGAGATACTCCGACACCGAGTGGAATGAAACAGTACGAGAGAATAATCAAAACTTTGACAACTCTATTCCCTGTGTGGGTGTGTATTTGCTTTTGTTAAGTGTATTTGATTAAACTCGAGCTGGTATTTTATGTTTTGTTTTACTTTACAACTTTGATTTACTGAACAGGTTATTTTGGGGACGATAATCGGCATCTACAAGCCGGCTGCAGTAATTTTCGGTCTTCTGTTGCATTTAGTGAATGTCGGTTTAAATGTTGCTTGGCAACCTAACCATTTAGTTCCCTCTTGAAGGTAACATGGTTGGAGACTGATCTTTTCACGGTCGGCCTAGGTTTCCTCATGCTTTCAATGGGATTGACATTGACCTTCGAGGATTTCAAACGATGTCTACGGAATCCATGGACTGTAAGGAAAAATATTCGCATATGATATGAGTTAGTTGACTGCTGTTAAACAGACATGACCCCATTTGTTGTGTCAAATGGTTGAGCAATGTTAGTTTTCTGATTCACTTCAAAAATAATCTCGGTGACTCCATTAATCGGAGTCATTCTCACCACTTTGCTTTGTGCAAGCCCTGTAAGTTATCAGGATCCTTTGATGTAAATCTCTAATGTCCATTACTTTGCTACTTCTTTTGAAAGCCTTTTTCCATACATAAAGAACTCACTTCGATGTCTTGGAGGAACAGACCAATTCCTGTGGATGATAAAGATGATTTCAGGGAATGACTGTCCATGTCTGGTTTTCAATTTGTAATTCTTTTTCTCAATCTCATCTTTATAGACATTCTTTTTTTTTTTTTTGTTTCTTGTGAAAGTTACTTGTTGCTTGGATCAATAATTCAAATTCGGATGAATTTTGAAGACGGATATGTGACATTATTTAAACACTGCTTATGAAATTAAAAAAATTAGAAGCTGAATTGAATGGATGATATATGATATTTTTCTGTTTATACATATTCTTAACATTTTGATAATACATACACATTGCAAACAAGCAATTGAACTGGAGTCTCTCAAGCTAAACATCATTAACTTTTCTACTAAGACTACTTGTTTGGTTTGGATAATATATGATATTTAGTATTTAATGATAAAATTTAAGATTTACAATTTAATATTTAAAATTTATGATATGTGACATTATTTAAATACTGCTTAGTTTTCTACCGTCTCTGTATGTGATAGGCTTAACTATAAAATAGGTGCTCAAATTTTTTCAATTTTTTGCAATAAGTGCTAAATTATTTTTTGGCTAAAATAGGTGTCTAACGTTTTATTTTTGCCCATTTTAAAATTACCCTGTAAAAAAAAATTCGTCACCCAATTATAGTTTGACACATAATTTTTATTTTTTTTTAATTTTTATTTTCAAAAACAAACTAAAAATAAAATAAAAATATTTTAAAATTTTTTAAAAAATTATAAAGCCGTCTCAAATCCCTAAAATTTTGAACCCCAAATTCCAAAATTAGCGTTATTTTCGCCACTGATAATTTCGCTGAATCTCACCACCGTTATCGTTAAAATTCTTTGCCCATTTTTTTAACTACCCATCGCCAGTAATCGACGAGAGAAGTGTCAATCGAACTTCGAACGGTTGAAGCTCCGATAACAATAGCGATGAGGTCTGACGAGGCTATCGGCGGCGACAATGACACTAATTTTAGAATTTGGATGTTTAGATTTATGATTGTTTTGAAATTTTTGAGAAGTTTCAAATTTTTTTAAAAATGTTTTTTTCACCTTTTGAAAAAAAAACAATAAAATAAAAATACGTGTTAAATTTTATTTGGATTTTAATTTTTTTAACTGTGTTATCTTAAACCAATAACGAAATAAAATTTTAGACACATATTTTTAAAAAATAAAACGTTGGTTACTTATTTTAATATAAAAAATATTTTATACATCTATTGAAAAAATGATAAAAATTTGGCATTAATTTTATAATTAAACCTATGTAATACTAACACTTTTATCGAAATTAAAAAAAATATTGTTTTGTGAAATATTTTAATGTTTCCCAGATTTTATACCAACAGAAAAGATAAAATAGAAACTACTGAATAATAAAGTTACGTTAAAAACTAATCTTTTTTGTCCTTTTTGTCGTATTAAAAATAAAATAGTACGAAGATCGCGAGGAATGGATAAATAATATTAATTTCTATTATAAAATATAATACATGTACGGTATGTACAAAAAACATGATACTCACTGAATTAAAATATAAAATAAAACACTTACGGCTAATTATTAATTATTGAGTTAATTGCACCACATGTCCCTAAATTATGATACTCGTTCTAAATTGGTCCCTAAACTTTTAAACATTCTAATTCCATCCTCAAACAATGACCTTTATTCTAAATTGGTCCCTAAACTTTTAAGCAATTTAGTTTCACCCTCAAACTATGACTATCATTCTAAATTAGTCCTCAAATTTTTTGAATGTTCTCATTTCATCCCTAAATTATCAGTATATGTTAATAATATCTTATGTTAGTAAAACCGTTATAAAAATCGTTAATTATCGTGAAACATTGATGTGTATTGTGTAATAATATGATGTGATATAAACGATAAATTGCGGATGAAATTGAAATATTCAAAAAGTTTGGGGGTCAATTTAGAATGAGGGTCATAGTTTGGGGATGAAAATGGAATATTCAAAAGTTTAAGAACCAATTTAAAATGATGGTCATTGTTAGAGGATGAAACTAGAACATTTAAAAGTTTAAGGACTAATTTAAATGATATCATAATTTGGGGACGTGTGGTGCGATTAACTCTTAATTATTTAATAGTTATTTCTAAAACATTACCTGAAATTATTGAAAATTTTCATCTTTGGACCATAGTTAGAAAATTGAGAAAATTTAAAATTAGACAGTTTAGGGTGAAGCTAAAATGAGGATGCTACATAAATTATTATTATTTTTGTAAGAATTTGTGTAACTACATAAATTCTTATAAATTTGTGTAATTACATAAATTCTTAACAACTTTGTAAGAATTTGTGTAGATTTTGCTTTAGGTCAAAATTTGTGTAGTCACATAAATTCTTATATTATAACCTAAATTCTTATCATTTAAGTAAGAATTTGTGTAAATTGTAAGCATTTGTGTAGCTACATAAATTTTTACAAAAATAGTAAGAATTTGTGTAGATCCGCCTCATTTTAGCCTCACCCTAGAAACACCCCAAAAATAGAGGAAAGATGGAAATTTAATTTCCTTTAAATAAAAAAATTAGATTTTAGGAACTCAACAAGTGGTATTAGTGAAAAAGATGATAATATTCATCTTAAGAGATTCATGTTTAAATCACTTTGTCTGTAAGATGTGTGTCGATATTCGAATAAAAAATGTTTGTATATGATTGGGGAGGTTATAAGTTAAATTTATCAATAGAACAATTTCAAAGAACTTAAAATTTAGTATTCGAAATTTCTATACCACATCAATCTCGACCTCCATTAATGTTGAGGTCTATTTAAAAAACAAATAACATATTTTAAAAACTGTGGTTAGAGTCCATCTCAAAATAGGTCAATAAAACGTAAAAAATTAGTCATTATTTTAATTCAACGGATATTTAGAGAGAAAAATATGTGAGCAAAAAGGAAAAATAAAAAATATATACACTCCAAATCAATTATTAGTTTGATTATATATCAATTATTTTTTCTTAAAAGTTTCAATTTAATCACTTATTTAAAAAAATGTTAAAAACATGTCACTGCTAATAAAATGGATGGGAGATTGTGACGCGACATGGTATGATATAATAATAATTTCAATCTTAAAATTTACACATTATATTAAATTGGTCATAATTTGAACGAATTTAATAATTTTAGCACTTTGTATTTAAAAAACATATCGATTTTGTATTAAATTGGTCATAATTTGAACGAACTTAATAATTTTGAGCAAAATAACCTGTTTGCAACAGATTTTTAATAAAATAACTAAATCGTAACTTAAAAAACGTGACATGTTTATAATCAAACTAATAATCGAGTAACCTCATATTCAAAAATAATAATAATTGAGTAATCTGGGTGTATTTTCCCCAAAAATTAGTTAACCGTCCATCACTCTAGAAAAAACTGTAATTAATTTAATTTAATTTAATTTAATTTAATTTAATTTAATCTTATAAAAAGTAATATATATTAACTCTCTATATAATTAATATAAATAGAAAGAACGCAGGTTGCGTGAAAGTGTAGTCAACCATTACTGGACCAATTTCTTGCATGATTGAAATCTCATTGCTTTAGAAAATACCTAACCATTTCCCTTTCATTGTTCAGGGGTTTACGGATTGTAAGGACATCTTTTTTTCTTGTTTTCTTTAACCTTCAAAAAAAATCAACAATTATGTCGCAGACTAATTAGGAAGCTGATAAAATGTAAGTTATTTCTCTGTGTTTTTGCTTATTGGGGTTCTTTCATTTCATTTTATACTTGTTTTGTCTATGGGTTGTGAGTTTTAACTTCATTATTTAATGGGGTGTTAATGAAAGTTTCCATTTTGTTCATCGACCCTTTTTTGTTTTTGTTTTTTCATTTTCTGGGTTGTCGATGAAATTAGTATGGTATACTGAATTTAGGGTTTTGTTCGAGACCATGAAAATGTTTTATTTTCATATTAAATGGAGCTGAGATGTGAGCATTATGTTTTCTTTTAAAAAAATGATTATGAAATTTGAATTTGAATGAAGGGTTGTGCTTGTGAATGTTTCTAGCTTTATGTTGTGTAATGTATTATTTTTGACTAATGAAGGTTTTTCCTTTAAATAAAGGTTTAATGTTCTGCATCTAAAGATACTACTTTTTATTGTTGTTAAAATCTGAATGATTTTAGTGTTTATTCCTTATGAGCACAGGTTGGATGTGTATATATATGGTTACCTGATGAAGAGGAAGTTAAATGCTACTGCAAAGGCATTTCAAGCTGAAGGGAAAGTGTCAACTGATCCAGTAGGTATGGCATACCCTTTTTTTCCTTTCTTTTCTTGCTTTGAAAAAAAAAGATAGCTTTTTTTAAACTTAATGATTCTGGTTTTTAATGTTTCCCAGCTATCGATGCGCCTGGTGGTTTTCTATTCGAGTGGTGGTCTGTATTTTGGGATATATTCATTGCATGGACAAACGAGAAGCATTCTGAAGTTGCTGCGAGGTGTGTTTCTGCATCTTACAATTGATATTTTCTGCGAGTTAGTTGAGCACGTTTGTGCTGTTTAATTAAATTGTTTATGAATGGTAGACTCAGATGGCTAAAGCTCGAGAACAACAACAGTATCAGAAGCCCCAGCAGATGCAGCAGCTCTTATTGCAGAGGCACGCTCGGCAGCAGCAGCAACAGCAGCGAAGAGAAGGGACTCAATTAGCAAACGATGCTGCCAATGGGCTTGTGGGCGAACCTCTCATGAAGGATAGCACTGTGAGTGCAATTGCCGCCACAAGAAAGATGTACGACGACTGTTTCAGGTTTCCACGCCAAAGGGATTCCTCAGATGATGCAGCTGTGAAGGTACATTAGCTTGATAGTATTTGATCCCACCCTTTTCAGCCTATTCTTGCATTTTTTGACATCAGATAAGTTTGCAGCAACTAGGTGATAATTTGGGCCAGCTTCTGGATCCTAATCAAGCTTCAAATATGAAAGCAGCCTCGATGGTTGGTCAGCTTCCCGGGTACTTCTCAATTCTCATGTGGTCTTTTTGTTTTAAAAGGATCATTTATTGTTTTCTTTATTTGCTTTTGTCATGTATGTGCTGTGTAAAACTGTTAGTGATATACTTACAGGCAAGCACCGCATGGCACACCTGGTAACATATCAGGAAGTATTCAGCAAATGCAAAATCGAGGTCAGCAGGTTTCAGTCCCCACCCAGGTACTTAATTTTCATTTTATCCTTTTTGTGTATATTTAAAGTTTTCACCTCAGATTGCAGTTTTTTCTGCCTTCATATAATTTTGGTTGTTTTATATTCCGTATGCTGATGCAGGATTCAAGGAGTGAGATCAATTCAATGTTGACTCAAAGAGCTGCTGGTCCCGATGGATCATTAGTTGGAGTTCATGGTAAATTTTTCACCTCAAGAGAGTTGTTTTTAAGGTATAAAGTATTGCTTTTATTAACTTATATTGTTCTAAGGGTTCAAATCAAGCCGGTGGCAATTTGACACTGAAAGGATGGCCTTTAACGGTAAGTCTTTTGACTTAGAGTTGACATGAAGTTGCTACTCCATATTCTTAGTTTCATGTGAAGAAGATGAATGTGCTTGCTAAATGATGATATGCTATGTTGGGGATTTCGATTGAATAAATCATTTGCTAAGGTCATTCTCGTATCTCATCCCGAAGAGAAAAAGATGTTTAAGCTAGATCTTCTGATTTCCTGTAACTAATTGATAACTGCAAGTAACTTTGTCTAATGGATACATGATGAAGATTAATTTATGCGTACAATTTTAGTCCATAGAATTAAATCTTATTATTCTTTCTAAATCCATCTTGTGGAAAGGAGAGTGGAGTAGAACAACTGAGATAAGTTAATTCTTTTATCAATGGTTGAAATCTGATAATGATTGTTGGCACTGCTGTGTAACATGTGTATCGGGTTTTATTTGTGAGTTTGTTGTTCGAATTTTATTATTTTATGGTAAACTTAGTAATGCTTGCAAGATTGACATACAAGTTCCTTGTCTAATTGTATCTTACCAATTGTAGGGACTGGATCAACTTCGATCTGGGATTCTCCAGCAGCAGAAAACTATGATTCAGTCCTCTCAGCCATTCAGTCAGCTTCAGCTACAGCAGCAACTTCTTCAAGCACAACATAATTTGTCATCCCCGTCGGCAAATGATTTTGAAAACAGAAAAATACGTATGCTTCTGAGCAACCAGATTATGGGTCTTGGGAAAGATGGCCAACTAAATTCTCTCGGCGACGCTGTTCCCAAAGTTGGATCACCTAAGCAAATTGGTTCTCCTGTGCTGTCTCGTGGCGACACTGATATGTCAGTTAGGGTATATTTTGTCTGTGCTGCACATCATTGACAATTGTTATTATTCTTGATGCTTTCATTAGATTTGGAGCTGTTGTAGGCTTGTAGCTTCCTCACTCTTGATAAATGGTGTTCATATGTTTCAGTTACAGCAGCAACAACTGCATCAAACTCATCAACAATCGCAACAATTTGCACAGAATCCACTTTCAAGCCGGCAGTCTCAGAATTCAAATCCCCAACTCCAGCAGCAAGATAAAATGGTTGGTTCCTGCAGTATGATGCCTGATAGTAGCATATCAAACACCTTTAGTGGAAATGACCAGGTTTAATATATCAAACACTGATATGTTATTCTCTTTCTCCCCCATCCGCCTCTGTTTCGTTGTTTGTAGATTATCATTCTCCCAAAATATCTAAACATTCGTATGTAAGTTGAGCCAGTGTTTTTAACTTTAGTATTACATCTTTGCTTAAGGCTTCAAAAAATCAAGGTGGCCGAAAGAGGAAGCAACCAGGGTCATCATCAGGTCCAGTCAATAGCTCAGGAACTGCGAACACCACCGGACCATCTCCAAGTTCACCTTCCTCACCTTCTACTCACACACCAGGAGATGCTATATCAATGCCCACTTTGCCACATAATAGTGGTTCCTCCAAATCATTGCTTATGTTTGGCTCTGATGGTTTGGGTTCCCTTACATCAGCTCCTAATCAATTGGTAAAAGTACCCATCCATCTTTTGATTAACATTGTGTCTTGCTTTTGTATTTTCTTTAAGTTCTCATTTTCCTGCAGCGCTGAAATTTAGATTTTTAATTCTATAGAAAGTTCCCGGAGCAAATGAGTTGGCAACCTAAGTGTATATATCATATGCTTATTCTGATTTTGGGATCATCTCAGAGGAAGCAGAAAATATAGTTTAGAACCTCCTAAGAGGTTAAAAAGTATATAAAATAGACAATATAGTCAAGAGATATCTATTTTGGATTTGCTCTTTAACTTAAAGAATCAATGTTAAATAACTTTATTTCAGAAGAGGCTATCAGAAGTGAAATCATTAAAAACTGACAATCTACTCTCGATTGGATGCGTTAATAGGATGAAATTTATGGATTGATTCTAGTTTTTTCGATTGATATTCCATTCTGCTGTGGGGTAACTTGAGATGGTACATCACAGGCTGATATAGACCGTTTTGTGGATGATGGGTCTCTAGATGATAACATAGAGTCATTCTTGTCTCATGATGATCCAGAGCCTAGAGATAGAGTTGGTCGGACCGGTGATATCAGCAAAGGTATGGTTAATGTTAGTTTTTCTAATTATTGGGGCATGTCTTCCCCCACAGAAATACCAGCAATTTCTTACAACGAGTGAAATGCATAGATATTTAATAATATTGTAATGTTAGGTTTAACATTTATGGAAGTCAAGCTTATCCAGGCTAGTACGAGTAAAGTTGAATGTTGTCACTTCTCAGCAGATGGGAAGTTGCTCGCTACTGGTGGCCATGATAAAAAGGTACAGGAGGATTATGAACTATTTAAACCTTTTATTCTGGTTGATAGGCAAACTTCAGTTATGAACTATTTAAACCTTTTATTCTGGTTGATAGGCAAACTTCAGTGCTATTCCGGCTGAAGTTTTTACTTGTTCTAGAGAATTAAAGATAATAAACATGTTTGCTTGATGACATCATTGCGCAGGCTGCGCTGTGGTGCACAGAGTCTTTTGCATTAAAGTCAACCCTTGAAGAACATTCTCAATGGATAACCGATGTTCGTTTCAGTTCAAGTATGTCAAGGCTTGCTACCTCTTCAGCTGACAGAACAGTCAGGGTCTGGGATGCTGATAATGTAAGTTAGCATGCATCCTTTTATAATGGAATGTCGCATGATCACATTGGAGTTTGGTCTTTAGTCGATAACAATCTATAGCTGCTTTGCAAGCGACTAATTCTGCTGTGCATTTTTTGGTTTAATACTTTTGGAAACTGCTTCGGTATGCAGTTACTGTATGACCTACAGAGCTGACTGCTAGGCATTGAGAACATAAAGATATTTTCTTTAAATTTTGTCGCGCGAAGATGATCTTATCTGCTTGTGGTAATTTGCCAGTAAAGTTCTCTTTTATATTTCATGATTTACGGAATGCATGGTTCTATTTTGCAGTCTTCTTATTCGCTTCGTACTTTTATGGGACATTCTACAACTGTTACATCACTTGACTTCCACCCGACCAAAGACGACCTTATCTGCTCATGTGATAATAATAGTGAGATTCGATATTGGAGCATTAAGAATGGTAGTTGTGCTGGAGTTTTGAAGGTATATAGCCTTACGTTTCATTCTCAAGAAATGGTTACGTACAATGCATATAGTTGTTTTACTTTTTTCTTTTGCCGATCTTATTTTTACAATTAATACCTTCTTTTACTTTTATCAGGGTGGTGCATCCCAGATAAGATTTCAGCCTCGTGTCAGAAGGTTTCTTGCAGCTGCAACTGATAATTCTGTATCCCTTCTTGATGTAGAAGCCCGAGTTTGCAGGGCCAAATTACAGGTAAGTTGGGACTTTTCTAGTTATTGTCTAATTTCAGCTCAGCCTTTTGTCACCTGCAGTGAAATGAGGTTTCGGTAATTGTTAACGGAATACACCTACTTACACACTAGCTTTATGGCATATAGAATAAGAGAACTAATTGATCATGATGTTGAAGTCTTGGTTTCTTTGCTGTGCAATGTCTTCGGAGAAGTCTTGACTAGAATGAATTTAATGCTCTGAATGTTGAACGTTTGTATATGCTTTTTGCCTCCGGCTTTAGAGGAACACGAGTCCACATGCTCTAAAACTTGTACCTCCATGGTGCACAAACTTTTCTATAGGTTTGATCTAAACAATTTGGCATCCCGTATGCTATTATTCCATTTTGTTCTTTTTTAACTAACACTCCGAGCAAAGTAGATATTTTTCCCTCCTGAATCGAATGACTTTGGGTATGGAATGTAAAATATCTTGTAATTTTCCTGTCAAGTATATCTATCATGTCTTATTTTGCTCCAGTGTTCTTTTTTTGAATATTTTACATGGAGTATCGTCTTTTGCCCGAAACAGTACACACATTAAGCCTCAATTTTAACTAATCGTTTTCATCGCACTGTCATTGCAGGGGCATAAAAGCGCTGTCCATTCTATTTGCTGGGATACTACTGGCGACTTCTTGGCATCCGTAAGTGATGACTTGGTGAGAGTGTGGATGGTTGGGGCTGGTGGCAAAGGAGACTTTGTTCATGAACTGAGCTGCACTGGCAGTGGCACCAAATTTAACACCTGTATTTTCCATCCTTCTTATTCTTCCCTGTTGGTCATCGGCTGTTACGAGACTCTGGAGCTGTGGAACATGATCGAGAACAAAATATTGACCCGACGTGCCCACGAGAATCTAGTGTCAACGTTGGCAGCATCGAATAGCACTCACATGGTAGCCTCAGCCAGCCATGACAAGTGTGTGAAGATCTGGAAGTGATCAACTCCGGGCGGCACTTTTATCCGCATTACTGTTAAAACCGGTATAGTTCCTTACACTATATATATATATATATAACAGGGTTTTCTGACATGTCTTTTTGGTACATTTTGTTCATGCCAACAATCTTGAAGCAGCCAGCAAAAGTAAAAAAAAGGGGTTAGAGTTTTGCTCAAAAGAAAAAGAAAATGTCACACTTAGGCCTAACAAGTTGTGAAGGCTAATGTTGTTTGTTGGATACTCTTAATCTCCATACCCTACTTTTGAAGATTACAACGAATTTTCCGTTAATATATATATATATATATATTGAAATTTACCCTTTTTTATTCCTAGTATTTCTAATATACACTGCAATTCTAAATACTGTTTGATTGAAACCTTTGTTTTGAAAGGTAAAATTATAATTATCAAAATAATAATTTTTAATTACTTTTTACTTTAAAAAATTAATTTAGCCTTGTGGTTTGGAATTCTTTTTAGAAAAAAATTCATAAGTTGATTATCGAGGCCTTTTAATGATTTGTACAATGATTAAACTCTTAAGTGGGAGATAAAAGTCTTGATTTTTTTTTGTATAAATAGAGGCATAATGAACAATTATTCTGGGGGATTAGGTTTTGATAATCTGATATAGTGGTTTTTTTTTTTATTATTATTATACACAAATTTACATGTAATTCCTTCGATTCTGTTTGTGTAGATTTTAAACTCCAATGACTATGAATAATTTTTTTTTATTATTTTCGTGAGTTTTTTATACTCATGTTGTATGAAAAAAAATTATATAGGCCAACATATTGACTCTTTAAAATATATAATCTTAAACATAAAGTCTAAACCTTAAATTCTAATTATATATTAAATTTTAAATCCTAAAAATTAAATCCCTAAACTTTAAAATAAATTCTCAACTCTTAAAACAGAAAGTATTATATAGTCTAAAAGGTAATATATGTACTGAATAATTTTCTTTATTTTATACATAATTAATAAAAAGATGTATAACATTATTTTAGTTTTTTTATAGTTTATTTTTATTTTATAATTTATGTTCAAAATTCGTGATTTTTCCTTCTAACAAACAATCTCGTTTTCTGCTGGAATGCAAGTGTACAATTTAACCAAAGTCCTATGATATGGGAATATAACCATGCTGAAAAATATATCAACTATTATTATTCTGCACTGTTAAAAAAATAAAAACTCGGATTTAGTCTGGTTGATATTATCATTTAATTACGAGACATTTAATTAATCGTAGAGCTTAAAACTTTAAATGTATCCAGTAATTTGTTTTTTTTTAATTCTAGATTACAACATATTTCATTTGAAGAAAAAAGCTTACAAACAAATATAAAAAAATTCACTATTGAGCCAGAAATATAATATATTCCTATACAGAGTCATGTTTATGAGAAAACTGAACTGCGTGAGATTAGAGACAACACCATACATACTCTCCCTTGGGTTCTGATCAGATCAAAATCCTGTTATCTCCTCTGGAAATTGAAGGCTTTTATGGCAAATCCGAAGATCACCGCAAAAAAGACGACAAAGAAGCCGACCATAACAGCAGTTACGCCCAAGAAATCATGCCGATATCCGAACACTGTCTCAAGTAACAGTCGCGTAGGCACCGAGTCTACTCCGTTCGATAGCTTCACCATCTTGTCGTCGTCGCCGTATTGCGAAATCACGAGGCCATACAAACTCCAGGCCATGGGGTTAGCCCAGTAATACCATCTCCACCATATAGGGATTCTCTGGAGAATTACACAACTCAGTTACTTTACTCATGAGCAGAGGTGGAGAAACTATAAAACTGTTGGTTTGTTCATATTACCTTGTGGGGAATCATAAAGCCGCTGAAAAGGTTCCAAAGCATATAAAACGGACCGGCGATGATAGCGGCCACATTGTGGTTCGGAGTGATGGCGGTCATCATCATTCCGTAAAAGGTGAAGTATAACATTGTTGCGTACATGAAGAAAAAGTACCAAATGAATTTCAAAGCGTTCCATTCGAATGAGGCCATGGAGTAGAAAATCGAACAGTAAATTACTGATTGTGCAAACACATAGGGGAGCTCAATGGCAACCTGCAAAGAAGAAGAATGAGTCCAATGCTAATTTCTAGAAAAACTAAAGGGCTCACAGTTTTGGATCATGTGTAATGGCTGGAAATCGGAGTTCGACCTGAGCAAAGGCAAAGGCTACTCCTGAATACATTCCGGCAGCTCTCTCTCGGTATGAAACATATCTCTCGATAGAAACAACAGGTTGAACCGCGGTTGCATTTGTGATTCCAATGAAGAGGACTGCAGCATACATTGACCCCATGGCATTGAATAAATCTTGCTGACTCTCCCTGTAAGTGAACCAAATTGAAACAATAGACTATAAGCAGAGATGAGCTAACCGTAATGGAAGATGACATTTAAGACACGGAGGACGATCCATGAACAGATTGGAAACGCATAAAATGAAAATGATTTGTTCCTTATTTTCGAAGGAAAAACTGGATTTTGCTACAACTTGCATTATTCTATTAATAAGTCATCAGCACAAAACAACTTAACATACTGTGCTATAAAAAAATATTGAAAAGTATGTTAAGTAGTAAACCTTTCCGAACCGAATTTCCAGCATATTGTTCCGAACATCAACGAGATGACAACAGTATAGAAGAATTTAACTGCTGTATATTGGGGGTTTCGCCAATAAGATAAATTTTGCTTCCAAAGGCATGTTAAGAACTGTTCATAAACGAACTGGGAGTACTTTGATGGAAAGTTCAATTCTTTTGTATTGCTATTTGGCTTGCTTAGGTTTTCAACCAACTCCCTATTGAGCCTGAAAAAAAGTAGTGCAACGAAATTAGATGGAGTTTTTGTAAAGATGGTTAGAACTAGAACACTAACTGAATAAGTAAAAGCAACAGCTCAAATTTGAAAACAAGTATCCCTTACTGAAATAGATTTGATCTTCGATAAATTTCTGCAAAGTCCACCCCCAAACGATTTTCTTCAGCTGTTGAAGTAACCTCAAGCATCCAAGCAGCAGGATTATAGCCAGGTCTGATCCTAGGCACTCCTTCAACTGCCTAGAAAACAAAACTATAGAGTCAGCATGAATGACACTAACTTCCTTTTTCTTTTAGCAGTGGCCAAGTTCGTAGCTTGGTAAACAATGAGTAAACATTTAGGAGATAAACAATCACAATCTGACCTCGAAATACTTCACGAGTTCGCAAGACTTGGGGCCAAGTGGACCAGCATATATGAGCTCTCCTCCACGCTTCATAAATAAAAGCTGTAATCGTAGATTAAATCAGAAGCTGAATGAGAAAGGACCAAAATGGTGATCATTTCTATATGAGAAAAAGACCTCATCGAAGGATTCAAAAATGTCTATGCTGGGCTGATGGATAGTGCACACGATTGTTCGTCCGGTATTCACAATGTTTCTGACAGTCCTCATTACAATGGCAGCAGATCTAGCATCCAATCCTGACGTAGGCTCATCCATGAAAACTATTGAAGGGTTGGCAACCAGTTCAACGGCAATTGTGAGCCTCTTTCGTTGTTCGGTGGACAAGCCATCAACTCCTGGAAGACCAATCAATGCCCCAGTTAATGGGGTAAGCTCCACAAGTTCCATCACCTCCTCAACAAATGCCTGAAAATTAGATAGGTCAATATGATAGACTAAGCTGCTAAATATAATTAAAAAGAAAAAAAGCAAAAGGTCTTTTATAATTACCCTTTGTGTCTCGGCATCAACATCTGATGGTAACCGAAGCCAAGCAGAGAATAGAAGTGATTCCAGAACAGTCAAACAAGGAGAATGAATATCATTCTGCTCGCAGTAACCTGAAATTCTTGCAAAAGTTTCTTGCCTTTTGGGATAACCAGAGATATGCATGCTCCCTTCTATGACCCCTCCGGTTTTTCGACCAGCTAAAACATCCATGAGTGTAGTTTTACCAGCACCACTGACACCGACCAAAGCTGTAAGCACGCCAGGTCTAAATGCTCCAGTAACATTGACCAACAACTGCAATCTGTCTTCTGTTATTCCTTGTTGCTTCAATTCCTGAAAAGATACATTGATAAGAAAATTGACCAATATATCTCCACAAAACAAACAGAAAAAAGAAAAAGGTCAATAGACTATACCACAGGGATATCTACAAAGTAATTTATATTGCTGAAGGACACAGAAAGTTGTTGAAATGGGAGAACCATGCCTCTCTGCTTGAAATATTTTCCTGTCCAGCCGTTGAATAGGAAACTTAATTATGTGGCTGAATACTGATACAAATTAAAAAGATATAAAGATCTAAAATTCTTTTACTTACCATTTAGTGAGGCTGAATTCTGCAAATAATATCTCAGTTCAGTAACAACGTTTTCACCCTTCCGTCTCCCGTCTCTCTCTTGCAGCTCTTCCTTGGAGAAAACAGCCTGTTGCTTCCCCACAGCTGTAGTAAATGACAAGGTATAAGATTGACTATATTTAGACCAGATGTGTTAAATGTTTTGTTAGGAAAGGAAGTTCATGATCATAAAATTTGAATAGAACAGGATAGCTTACGATTAAGGTTAGCCAGAAAGAATGTGAACAGGAGATTCAACAAAACTGTGTATCCCAACAAAACACCAACACCTATCCAATACCAGTAGCTCTCTGGAAAATAACTTCGTGCTTTCAACAATGCCTCACCCAATGATAAGCTAGTGTAGTTTCCAGCTCTCTACAAGAAAGGAAATTTAGAAAAGTGGGTTTCAAGTTTCACCCTAAACCAATAATACTGCAACTGTACATTAAGAAACAACTTTTTGTTGCTTAAATCCAAAGTCTGTCTACTATATATATTCAACCCAAATTGCAACTTGAATCATCTCACAGTTCATAGAAGGTCTTTCACACATGACAGAACCCGGAGAACAATGCGACAAATATTAAGATAGTGAGCTTAATTTTAACAAAAAATAAATAGATGGAGTGCTCAGAGACCATTTTCACGAGCTCATACATGCATGCTCATGGCACCATTAAATACTTGTAAAAACAACTTGTCTAAAACAAATCGAAAGCAAAGAAGTTCAGACTCAGCATGGGAATACTAACTATCAAGTATCAACCCTTGTTCAACAGTTATTGCTGCTGATTTATTCTTCTCCAGACATCATTATTATTGCCACAAATGATTAAGAAGTAATGCAATAATAAATATTTGATGATATTACCTTATGCCAGGAATTTCCAAGGAACTCGTTGACAGAAGCTGCATTTTGAGCATACATCAAAGGAGAAACCCAATAACCCCAGATCCACCAGGTAGGTATTTGATCTGTCAGATTGAACAAGAGTAAATAATCATATATCATCAGTAATTACTATACACACGCACACACATGGAAAACATGCCTGTTTAATTACCTCTTGAAATGATATAGCCTCCAAGAGCCATGACCACCAACATAGCAAAAGATCCAAAAGTGTTGGCAACTATCATATTTCTTCCCAAGGATCCCATCACACGGAAAAGAGCTATAGACATCTGGTGCAGACAGAAATACAACAAGAACTGTCGAAGAAATCTGCATTGTTTAGAATTAAAATGACAATTGACTCTCTAAACTGCCACGATACAAGCCAAAATTTATTTGAAAGCAAGATTACCTGGTTATATTAGGATCATAACCAATCACATAATATGTAATTGCTACCCAGAAACCAGACTCGTAGAGTGATGTTGGAATACTTAGCAGCCAAGAAGGTAGTGTATACGCCCAGCTTGGATAGAAATGCAAATCCCTATGTTTGTAAAGAACAGGAAGTTTTGCCACCAACATTGAAACCTCCGTAAATCCATTAAAAAGAATGATAATCATGGAAAAGTACAATGCCCCTAGATACAATCCTCCATCATCAATTGTATTATGGTGCAGTGCCGTCCGCATGAAAACACTCATTGTGATTGAGGCAACAATAAAAAGCTGGGGAAGAGAAGACAATGTTAGTAAAATCAGTTTAAATCTCAGAGAAATTCAGCTTTGAGATTAGTTGGTATGACATGAAGATAAAAGACAAAACAAATTGATCTAATGGATCAATAGATATGTACCAGTATGTTGGAGGATAAAATTTCAGATTTACCTGAATAAATTTGAAAATATATATAAATGAATTACGTTTCATCAGTAGCATCTGCCAGTCAAAGCTGGTCTTAAGAAGTTCACTCCTCTTCACACCATAGCGAGAAGTTGACAGTGCTGCAGGATGGTTGTAACGCCTGTCAAACGGAATGCTTAGTTCCTCATGCAAGTTCTTCCCAGTTTGATAGGATTGGAAAGCTTCAGCAATTTTTCCTGGTGGAATGTAACGATAAGGGCTGAATGGAACAGACCAATACTGCTGTTGATCCTTTTTCGACAAAACCTGTGTGCAGAAAACTTGAGCAAATACAATACCATTTGTTATATGTTCACAAAGCTCTATCCTCATACCTCCTGCAAGAAGTCTGCCACATTCTTTCTTTCTGGGCATTTAAATCCCATAAAAGAAAAGAAATCAAGGGCTGCATCACGAGGCCCCTGGTATATAATCTGGCCCTCACATAAAAGTATAACATCATCAAACAACTCATAAGTTTCGGGAGCTGGCTGAAGCAGAGAAATTACAGTAGTCCCATCCAGGGCATGAGTTGAGTGTCTCAGATATTTAATAATTTGATAAGTAGTAGAACTATCAAGCCCATTTGATATTTCATCCATGAACAACACTCTAGCTGGTCCAACTAATAATTCGCCTGAAATAACAGTTATGACAAATCAACATGAATGAAAAGCAGATAGCTGCTTAGTAAGCAAGTCGCAAGAAGAAAAAAGTAAAAAAAAAACCTGTTGTAAGCCGCTTTTTCTGCCCCCCTGATATACCTTTAAGCATTTCATCGCCCACCAATGTGTCAGAACATATGTCCAACCCTAAAATCTTTGTATGATGAATTTCAATGCTTCAGAAAAATAATCATTAACAAACAACATAAAGCTTGAAAATTGCTAATTGCAGAAATGTGCCACTTGAGGTATTAAAAGACACAGAATGAGACATGCATCTTGCAGTGATCAGCATCTAGATAATACCTTCATGATGTATTCTACCACAAGGCTTGTTTCTTTTCCCCCCAAGGCTAGTGACTAGAAACAAGAAAGACCATTAATAATTCTTAGCATCCTGAACTTATAAAATGATAACGTGACAACCCAAGTAAAATTGGCAACTCAGGGCACTTACCTTCATAAAGATGTCGAGATCTTCATCAGGTTTTATCCCAGCATTCTTTTCCCTTCTTGCAAGTTCCAAAAGCATGTCTTTTTCAGGTATGCATAAGTAAGCAACGAGGAATAATGAATTATGGACATAAAGATGATTTCTCAATTCTTACCATATTTAAATCCAACACCTTGACACCTTCCTGCAAATTCAAGTGTTTCCCTCACAGTCATTTCAGCCACATGCAAGTCCTGTTGACTGACATAAGCAGATGTCCTCGGAGGAACAAATTCCTTTAGTCCATGTCCATTATATGAGATTTTCCCAGACGTCTTCAAAGTAATAAAATGTAATGAATAACAAGAAAGGAATAGCAAAGGGAAATATTTGTAGAGAACTAAGTTCCTCAGTGGAAGGTAAAGAGCAAATCTACATTAATAGTATCACTAATTATGCCCTGTTAATTGGGATTGACATCAAGCTGAATGGATTTTAGCTCCATACTTACCTAATGATCCTACTCTTGATTCTTGCTGTGTTAGTTAACAAAACATATATGCAGTTCCAATGACATATCCTGAGCCCACTTAACGACATAGGATCATTAAGACCATCTTCCTGCCTTATTTCACACGCCGCCATACTACTACTATCCTATCAATTCTTAACAATGTGAACGGTAGAAAATGCAAGTAGTCTTCTGTATTTTGCCTTTATTTTCCCCACTTTCCGGTTTAGGACTCCAATATCGGCCAAAATAATTGTTAGTTACAACAGTTACCATAGAACCTTCCACGTATTCAAATACCTGCAAATGTGATCCAAGGCGTCCAGCCAGAGCCAACAAAAGCGTCGTCTTTCCCGAGCTAGGAGGACCCAATAGTAGCGTTAATCTGCATTTATTTAAGTAATAAATTATGTTGCACTTCAACAGAATTAAAACTCATTCGGAAAAATAGTAAATAGAAACTCGTTTAAACACACCTTGAAGGCCTTATAATACCGCTACATTCATCTAATATAGTCAACTTGCTTCTCCTTCCTTGATATATAAGCAACTGTCTCAAAAATGCCTGAAAACAACATATATTAGCCCAGCCATTAAGCAAATAGTATTATATGTTCTTTTAAAAAGGGATTAATTGTTACCTCAGCCATGTTAAAAATAAAATTGAGAATGGTTGGTAATGCCCTGCTCCCAACATGGACAAATGATTCAACAGTCAGATTCTGGAACCGAACTTCAATCTTCGGGAATTCCAAATCCACTCTGCAACACCAGAAACCAGAGCAAAATTTAAACAACAATGAAGACCACTCCAGAGGAGAAAAAAAAAACAACCTCAACCAAGAACATCAAAATAAAATGCTTAATTTTTTACCAGAAGAAATGTAAATTTTTAACTTCAGTTCTCATTTCCAAGAAAAAATTGTTAGCATTTAATAAATCATCAAACAATTCTAAGAATAAAAAAAGTTACTTTTCTACCAATGCAAATAATAACACGGTACAGTTGCAGGATTTAAATATAATATATACGCACACATTATAATATTACAGAGAGTTCAATAAAATAGGGCGACTAATTTCAAATTTGAATGAAATTCGTCGCAAAAGAAAACAAGCTCTTGCTTCTAATTACTGGAAACTGTTAGTATTGAAAGTTAATTATTTTCCGTTAAAAGAAAACAAGCTCTTAGCTTAACTCCATTTAAATCTTACAGTCAAACTAACGTCAGATTTTAAAAAACAAACAAAAAAAAAGCGCAAAAGTCCAGAAATCCTGATTTTCTACTCTCGTCAATATTCTATCATCACAGCAAAAATTCTCTTTGTTCTTTCTGTTTAAATTAATAAAATATCAAATAACACGTCAAAAAAATTAACAAGAGAAAGTAAACAATCATTACGCGTCGAATCGTCTCCTCATACGATCGAAGAACTGTTCAGGATCATCATCAACAGAGTTAACGAGCCGTTCGAGTAAAAGCTTCTGGTCGGTCATCTCGAGCTCGCTCACATCCACTTCTTTGGAATCACCGACTATGTTCTTGAATATCCCCCTTCGAACTCTCGAGTACGTCGGCAGCCTCTCCAGCGCCGCCCACCTTAACGCCTCCTCATCGTCATCCTCCTCCCTGAACGACGCCGACCTGGAGAACACGTTCTCCGCCGAGTTCCACATTGCCTCCGATCAAAGATCTAAAAACACCAAAAAAGGAAAACAAACAAAAAAACTATAGGCGTGAATGTGAGATTTAGAAATGTTGCAGAGCTTTAATGTAAGTGAAAGAAATAGAGCTCATATTGGTCTTATAGATGGGTAGTTGAGCTTTGCATTAATGGCGGTTTTGCTTTTCTTTTCTTTTCTCTCTCTGTTTGTTTACTATATTTTCTTTAATCTCGTTTGTTTTGAAACTGTTTTCAGCTAAACTTGTAGTTCACTTCGTTGTTTAATCTCTCTTTTTTTTGTACGTTAAATTGTGCGGGAAGAAGGAAATACTGAGCCTTAGGATAAACTTGAACGGAGGTTGCTGAATTATGTGTAAGATTACATTTAAGTTATCCAATTATTAAAAGTTATATTTGAGTCATTTAATTATGGGTAAGGTTATATTTGGATCACCCAATTATTAAAAGTTATATGTGGGATTCTCATTATGGGTAAGGTTACATTTGGATCACCCTTTATATTTGAAAAATATATATCAATTTGTGTATTAGATTAATTAATGATTTCAAATGAAGTACTCTATTGTTAATGAGGGTATACAAGTGATTTGGAAGAAAATGACTAAATTGATATATTTTTTTTGAATGAAGGGTGACCCAAATGTAACATTTAATAAGTGGGTGACTCATATGTAACATTACCCATAATTGAATGACCCAAGTGTAACTTTTAATAATTGGGTAACCCAAATGTAACATTACTCATAATTGAGTGACCTCCATTGTAATTTACCCTTAAAATGAAAAAATAGCCTTTAAACTATATTTTTATTTTTAGCCCATAAATTAATTTTTTGAGAAAATAAGTACCTAAATTATTATTTCTGATCACTTTAAGTCTGATAGTTATTTAAGTTAAAAATATTATTTCATCCAATAAGATTACACTTGTATATCAATTTGTGTATTAGATTAATTAATGATTTCAAATGAAGTACTCTATTGTTAATGAGGGTATACAAGTGATTTGGAAGAAAAATGACTAAATTGATATATGTTTTTTGAATGAAGGGTGACCCAAATGTAACATTTAATAAGTGGGTGACTCATATGTAACATTACCCATAATTGAATGACCCAAGTGTAACTTTTAATAATTGGGTAACCCAAAAGTAACCTTACTCAGAATTGAGTGACCTCCATTGTAATTTACCCTTAAAATGAAAAATAGCCTTTAAACTATATTTTTATTTTTAGCCCATAAATTAATTTTTTGCGAAAATAAGTACCTAAATTATTATTTCTGATCACTTTAAGTTTGATAGGTATTCAAGTTAAAAATATTATTTCATCCAATAAGATTACATTTGGGTATTTTTTTGACCAACAGATAATTTATAGGCTAAAAGTAAAAAAAAAGAAGACAGTTAAGATATTTATTTTGACAAAAAATAGTTCAGGTACTTAAGGTGACCAAAAATAATAATTTAGGTACTTATTTTGACCAAGAAATAATTTAAGGGCTAAAAGCAAACAAATGACATAGTTTAAGGGTTTATTTTTAATTTAAGCCAAATATTAATGACAACACAAGTCTTTCGATTATATAAACAGTGTACTCGCTCTAAGATTGTGACACGTGTTCAATTGATCGCTGATATGAAGGACTACTCATGTGGTGGATGGTAATATCGGTAGACCTGCGAGTGCGGCTGGGAATTAATGCCTTGCTGCTTTGAAATTAAAAACTGTTTGAAAAAGGAAGAAGAGAATTTCCGCACTTCTTCTCACCGGCAACACGACAATACCAGGATAAATTCACTTTTTAATCCCTGTATTCTTTAGTAATTTTTTAATTTGGTCCTTAATTTTTTTCACTATAATTCTTAAATTTGGAAATTTTTATTTTTAATATGATAGTCAATATTAGTAGTGTGTATATTAAATTGTAACTGTTGACCGATATAACTATTACATTTTATTAGTTAGCCAACTGAACCGTTAAGATTAAACAGTTTCAGTTAATCGAATGTATCACTTGTTCAGATCTTAACTCAATTTTTAATTTTATTATCTTAGCTATTTCAAAATGTTTATAATTATATTTTTCATATAATTAATGTTTGTATATATATATATATATGTAGTTGAGGTATAATTGCACTATAATTAAATTTTTAAAATTTGTAGGGCGGAGATTGCCCCCACAACACCCCTTGGCTCATCCTTACTTGTATGAGTACTAAGAATATAGTTAGAATCTCTATTTAAAAAATATAATAAAAAATCAATGTTCATTAATTCAAAAACTTTCTATTTGTGTATATATATTTAATTTGGATACACATGCTGCGTAAAATTTATTTTACATAAGTTTGTATATTTATACTATAAATTTAAATCTTAAATTACTAAACATAAACCCTAAAAAATTAAACCCTAAACCCTAAATACTAACATTAAATTCTAAACCATACAACCCAAAATCCTAAACCTTAAACTAAACCCTAATTCCTAAAACTAAAAGGCTTATGTAAACTAAAGTTTACACAACCTGTGTATTAAAATTTTTCTCTATAAATATTGTTTAATTATTCGTCAGAATAAACTTGTTATATTAATGTTTGTTGGGTCAAGTGATAAAGAGTTCAACATCTATCTTGTGGATGAGAGCAAACGATTATTAGAGAAGTTCTTCTCCCAAGTATGACCTTGCTCGACTTCAGAAATAATCGAAATACTTCTTTTAAGAAAAATAAAAATAATCGAAATACCTAATACAACGTGAAGTCAATGTATTTAAAAAAAAATCAATACAAGTTATTATACACAAACCGATGGAATTATCAAATCTAACAAGTTGGATGTAGTGTTAAATTACATAATTTACATTACAAGTTGCATTCTCAATAAAAAAAAATTATATTCGAACTTTAGAGGTCATATTATTATAACTTATAATATAAATAATAAAACAAGAAAAATATATTAAAAAACGTTTGGAAAATGCAATTTTAGTTCCACCTAATGCAATATCCATGACCAAATCAAAGAGTAAAACATATGAATTTATTGTTTACCTAATATGCTCATTTCAATCATGACATTGGTCGCATGTTGATTGACGTGCGGTCACTCCTACACACTATTTTGTTTTTTAGGAAAATTAATTATTAAAATCCCATATGTTTTGTTTTATGATTTATTTAAAATAATATATTTTTCCTGAGTTTATTCATTTTTAGTTTTCAAACCTACCAAAGAATTTCATGGAATCTTGTTCCAACTCTTCTTTAGCTTCACATATACAATATACTCTATGATCTTCTTCTCTTTTTTTGTGTTGTTAAGAGTTTTTTAATATAAAATATTAAATAATATATTATTACCAACGTCAACTTACTATTGATACACTTGTTAGTGTTACGATCAGTTCGATTCAAGTAAATTTAAAAAAAAAATGAAACCGTTCATAATAATTCAATTAATTTCTACTTGGGTGTTTTGGTAATGCACATTGTACTCCTAATGAGAGGACACGAATTCAAACATTAAAAATAACATTGCCGGGAGGGGCAAGCTCACACCCTGAACATGGACCATAAGACGGACATGCATATTTACCCAAAAAATAATTCAATTCATTTCTTTGTTTTTCATATTGATTCTGAATTTCACATTACCTTAACAAAATGACTTAAATAGATGATCACTAGTATTGCTAAATAAAAATCCCCGGCCCTTTTCGGTGTAATTTTCTATACCCCAATATTAAAAAAATAAGTTTTAAGCTCTAACTCTAAATTTTAAATCCTAAAAAATACATCATATCTCCAATTCTATAAACCTTAACCATAAACTTAATTTTTAGTGTAAAACATAAATAAAGACAGCAGAAAAGGTAGAGAATTTCTATTCCGTAAAACTTACCATTAAAATTACAAATAAGATATTATTAATTATTGTAGGTATAATTAAACATAAGTGGTTGGAAGATGTTTGAGATTAATTGCTAATTATTATTTAATTACCTAACTAGAATAAATTAAAGTTTAATTGTTTCATTTCGTTCATAAAGTATATTCTTCTGTCTGGTACTATGTTTTCTTTTCTCTTTAAAAAAATGAATTTTAACTAATTCAAAATTATTTAATTCTGTTAGATAAAGAGGTTATGACTTTTTTCCCCCTTTCTTTTGTGACTCCAACGATTTCTTGATTTTGGTGGCCTAGTCATGTAGACATTTGGTGGAACCAAATAAATGCAATTGAAAAAAAATGGTTTTTAGATAACGATGAATATAAATTAAAGTCGAATACCATAGAAATTTATTATAGAGTAAATTTTTTAATTTAGTTTTTTATTTAAATGTCGGGATTCAAATTCTAAACATTGTTGATTAAAGTTTTTATTATGCTGTATCAACTGATTGATTTTAGACGTTATTAGTCTCCAATCTAGAGTTTTGAGAGGATTATAACTACTTTGAGAAAACTAATTTACATCGGAATATACCTAATTTCTATTTCTTAGAAAATATAGTTAAATTGTTGGGTACACAATATGATAAATTAACAAAATAATCAAATAAAGACAGAAAATGACGAATTCAACCTTGAAAATTTTAAAAGAAAATATGTGCTAACAAAACTGTTCCAGAACGAGATGCAAAAATAGACAATATCATTTTAGAGAGAAATTATATCATGGGTCATTCCCGCCACGTCATTCATGGGACCAACCAATTAAATGCATCAATTTTATTAAAATTTTCATCTAATCTTTTTACCAAGTGAATCTTCACTAATATTTACTGTAAATTAAATTTAAAAACAGTTTTTGTAAAAAGATAAGATGAAAAAATTAATAAAATGGATGCATTTGATTGGTTAGTCCCATAGATGACGTGGCGGGAATGACTCATAATATAATTTCTCCATTTTAGATCTATTAATTGGTAGAATGGTCATTGGCGCTTATGTTGTCCCATATTGTAAGTGTTTGGATTCCGACATTTGTCTTGAAAATATAATACCTCTATATTTAATAAAAACAGACAATATCATCTATCATTTCCATACGAAAAGAAAAAAAGACTAATAAATAAAATAACAACATTTATATTTTTTGCCCTTTCATTTTTCCTGAGCTTTGCCCTAAACTAATTTCGAGTGACTCATGTCGTACACCTAGATTTAATGGGCGAGTTTCTCAACGAAAATTTTCTGCATACACAAAGTCTCGAACTCAAAACTTTTTTAAGCGTATCAAAATACTTATCACTTGGACCAACCCATTACACGATTAATTATTAATGTAGAGATTTCTACACTTACATTGTATTAAACATAAATTCATAATTTGAACAAAAAATATAAATTCATAAACTGTAATTATAATTTATTTCTTTAAACCTGCAATACACCAGAAATTAATTATTGAATTTGTTCTAATAAATACTTTTAAAAATAAAAAAAATCATGAACCTATTTGACTAATTTATTATTTTATTTCATTACAGCTGGTTTGTTTGTTGAAATCTTTAATTGTGTCATTTTCCCAGCTATCCCACACAACAAAATTTGAAGCATTTAAAAAGCTGGATTATAAAAGCTTTGTCCAAGTCCAACACACATTGGATGTTTTGGACTTTTAAAAAACACCAGGACAGATATATAGACAATTGGGTAAATTACATTATATGTCATTGTATTATGATTAAATTTATAATTATATTACCGTATCTTAAATAAACAAAATCAGATTAATTTTATCGTTAAGTGTATAAAATACGTTAAGTGCATTTGTATTTTTTGAGCAATTCAACACTCAACGTTTTATTTTAGGTCAAAATAGTCCATCTTCAGATGAAAATTGTTAGAAGTTAATGGTAAACAATTTAAAATGACTTGACAGAATGATAAGTCAACAGAAAAAATTATTTTATATAATTTTATAAAATTATTTTTAACCGATGTAATGTTTTTTCAAGTCAACACATTTGTCTATATGACACTGTCATGTCAGCTTGCACTTCCATATGGGTTTGCCTTGTCATTTTAAGCTATTTACCTTTAGTTGACTGACAGTTTTCATCCGTAAAGGGCTATTTTGATCCAAAATAAAACATTAAGGGTTAAATTATTCCAAAAAAAGAATAGAGCCCAAAATGACTATTTAGTTAAACGTTGGGGGCATCTTTTGGCTTTATGTATTTTAGTTATAATTAGATTACTTTATTTATCGTTGGTAACATTAATGTAAATAAAAAATGTAACTAAAAAATATATATTACTTTATTATTGAACAATCATGTTTGTTCAGTTGGTCAAGCTGCGTGTTTTTGTTTCCTCATATTTCTTTAGGTCATGAATTATAAATCCACTACGAGCACCTTTTTCTTCTCTTAGTGTCTATTGCTCTTCTCTCTAAATAGGATTACAATTAAAATTAAGAATTGTCAAAAAATAATATTCGTCGTACATTTAACAACAAAATATAATGACTTAAGGTGTAATTTATCATGAACATTAAGCATGTAAAACCTTCAATTACGTTGGCGTATCGTCATTAGTGGGAGTGGACCGATTGGCAACTAAATTTGTGTGCCACATTTTAATTTGGCAAGAGCCTTTAATGCCGTTACCACTTCAATTATTTTTCATGAGTTTTTGGGCCGTGAAATTACTTATTAGTTATTCCCCCATTTTTTGTTTTCTATTTTTGGTCAATTTACAAACCTTTACAGTGTAAACACGAAACTACACAAAATGGGCTACCGGCGGATGTGATCCTAATTTAATAGTAAATTTTAAAATTTATTCAAATAACTTAAAATATTATGCTTTTTTATAATATTTTAGGCTAATTTTTTTTCGTAAGTTCCGAAACTCAAAAACAATTTTTAAAACTTGTCGAAAAAACTACCAACTTATAAAAATTAAAAAAAAAGTTTTGAAATTTGTTAAAAAAATTAAACTAAAATGTTATAAAAAAATACTAACATTTTAGATTACTTGACAAATTTCGAAACTTGCCATGTTTTATCTTTAAATTAGACTGTCTTTCTTTTATACTCGCCCGATGCATGAATGAATGTTTAGCTATTTTTTTTTCTAATACTTTTGAGGTGATTACAAGTATTTCATTTTTCAGGTACGAGAAGATAACCCCTTTCTAATTTTAAGAAGTAAGGGCAAATTTATAAATAATTTAATTTTTAAAATATATATAAATTGAAGGTAATTTTTTTAATTGACGGAGAATAAATTTATAAATAATTTATATTTTTTAAAATATATATATATATATATATATATTAAAGGTAACATTTTTTGATTGGTGGGGGTGGGGCAAGAGCTTCTTCCAACGCTCGGAAAAATAATTTCAATTCACTTATGTGTCTATAAGTTATTTTGGTTTGGTTAAAAATAAATTTATTTTTTGAATGATACTACTTGGTTGTACATATTATTTTAATTTAGCAATGGAAGATCTCACTTGATATTTGAAAATGACATTTTTTTGGATAAACGATTTTATTCGAGAAACTATAAATAGTTTGAATTTTTATCTCGATTTGAGTTTCGAAATTCAAATTTAAAATGAGTTCTTATATAAAAAATATTTAATGCTTGCAATTAGGGATGTTCAAATGATTAATTCAGTTTAAAATAAAATTCAAAAATTTTAAAATAGCAATAAGTATAAAATAATTTTTCACAACAAAGCTTTATAGAGATGGTATATTCTAGATATTTATATATTTTTATAATTAAATTTAATGAATTATAAATTATTTTACTAAATGAATAGTATTTTTGGATATGTTAGATGGAATTAAATACTAAATAGAGAAAATAATATACAAACACAAACTTCACCTTAGAAAATTGGTTACCATACATTTTGGTACATGAGTTTTGTAACAAGATTCAATTTGATACTTAATATTTTTTGGTCCATTTAGGTACATTAATTTGACTTTTTTATTCAAATCAGTACCTAAACTTAATTTCTTGCTTCAAATTGATTAAAAATCATAAGTACCATTTCAAAAAAAAAATTAAATTAAAATACCAATTTGAACTAAGAAACCAAGTTTGGATACCTAATTGGATAAAAAAATTAGGTACCAAATTGAATGTTTAAGTCAAATTCAGGTACCAAAATATATATTTATCCATCTAAAGAAGGAAAGGATAGATCCAAACCCAATGGCTAATAGGATAAGCAAACAGAGTCCAAGAATACTTTGAACTCAATTTCAGGTTTATATGGCCCAAATTGTATATATGTTCATGTCGAATTAACCTGTACACGCCTTTTTATTAGTTTCGACTCAAAATCAAATGCGCTAAAGCAACAGCAATGGAGGGCGTCGCGGCTTCTGCTTCTTCAGAAGCCATAATAGAAACCCTAAAGACCAGAGGCTGGTGTTTAGGCGATATGAAACAGGTCGAAACTCTCATAACGCTATTCAAAGCTTTATCCGACGACGTAGACGCGTGTTCGATCGCCGATAAGGTTGAATCGGAGCTCATTAACATGGATCTTAGATCCATCAGTGGAATATCATTACCCGAATCCAATCTTCGGAAATCTTCACATATTCTAGGTCCCAAAGTGCTCCAGGTAAATCACTTCCTCTTCCTCTTTCTTTTGGATTTTGTTTTGGCATAATTTTGAACTTTTTTTGTGTGTGTTTGCTTTAGATTTCGTCAGTTAGGGATATATCGAAAAGCAGTATAGCCGAATCTTCGTGGAATTCGAGTGTTTCACGTTTGCTGAGATTGGGTCTGACTGATGGGCATGGAGAGATAACTGCCATTGAGTACTATCATGTTCCAGCAATTCCAGACAATGTGGTTCCTGGTACCAAGGTATTATTACTTTTAATGCTTTACTTAGCTTTGCTCTGTTTGTTTGTATGATCATTGTGGAATTTGAAACTCATGTATAGCGGAGTTATTTGAATTCTAGTATCGACTTGTTTAATTAAAGATAATTGAACGTTCAGCCATCGTGTATATGTTTATTGGTGAAGCAATGTTAAGATAATAGCTTCTTGTAATTTGTTCATCCTCTCTAGAAATTCTTTATGATACATTATGCGCCTAACCTGAAATTTTTATTGTATTTCTTATTATTTTGAATTACCGACTATGATTGGCAGATTCGCTTGGAAAATAAAGTCATGATAAAAGGTGGCATATTATGCTTGAACCCTAAAGTGGTAACTGTGTTAGGAGGTGTTGTTAAATCGCTCTATGACGAATGGGAGATGAATAAAAAATATTCAGGTTTAACCCGTTTATCCCAGGAAAGTGGTACTGGTGGTCCTCCCCATTTGAGAAGTTGCAAATTGAGGCACCCTCAAGCAGTAGATTTGCTCATCAAGGCAGATCACATGGTGGGTATTCTGAATCTTTTTAAATGTCTGGTATTTGATCTTGTTTTCCTCTTGCATTGTTGTCTGTTGCATGATGTTTATTTGTTTTGCATTTAGAAATCATTCCCGCACTCTTTAATTGCTTCAATAAATACATAGGCTCCTGTAATGATACGAAACTGAGAAGAATTTTTAGTGGGGGAAGAAGATAGAGGAAGCAAAGGTAGAAACAGAAAACAGAGAGTTTTGAGGAAGACGAGAATAATATTCATTCATCCATTCATTCTTGGTGTTCAGGAGAAAAAAAGACTTGAGATTCTTAGGGACCTCTAAGTAAGTTCACAATTACACAAGTCCTGAGTTGTACTCTTGAACCGATGAGAAACACACACAAGCAAATATTTTCCTTGAATCTCATCTTCCATAATGAATAAACACGGGCCATCCATTGTTGATGGTTAATTAGTGGCAGACGGCCTTTGATTTACTTCAGCTGTACCTGGTCTGACTTTGCCGTGTTCATTATTGTGTAGAACTAGTGAGTTGTTAGGCATTTTTACAACTTGGAGAATACCTTATGTTGCTGTTCTTTTATGGTTTTAGTAGATTATCTTGCTTTTTTATCGATTATTTAATTTTCTTTCTTTAATGTTCAAAATTTTAAGCTGCTAAGGTGGGTGTGTATGTGAACAGATATAAACTATTTGATCATCAGAAAAGAAAGTTTATTTCCAACTTTGTGCAACATTAAGGGTTAAGCTTTAACTTTCTTGATGTGCATTGGGTATATATGTTGTTCATTATCTAATGGTGATATTATGCAGATTTCTCTGAGTCAACATCAAAGAGAGCTGGACCTACTGTGGCAAGTTCAGTTGGGAATACTGAGAGCAGGTGGAGCAGAAAGAACCAGAATGTTGAAGTAAAACCAGATAATGTGGATAATGGTCTTAAGATAGCTTCCGTAGCTGAAAAAATGGAAGAAAATCCAAGTAGCTCTGAAACAAGACCAAAAGAAGGTGCACAGCGTTATCTTCTATTTTATTTGTTCTTAATAATACTACTATGGCACATCCAGTCACCACCTTTAAATTCAATTTCATAAGAGCACATGTCATGAGTGGCTGGGCTTCCTTTTTCAGAAAAAAAGGTGAAAAGTGAGACGTACTGAGTACTGACTTAGTAAAGGGGGATCTGTATATACTACATGCTCTACCTTTGCTAAAAAATGTGTTGTTAGCTATCATTTTCTAAAGCCTTAAGTCGACTTATATGAGTTAAACTCATGAGCATTGTTACGATAGGAAAAAAACATTATTTTGTTAATTATCAACTTCCTTAAGTTTAGATCATGTGTTATGCTATCATCTTCCATAATGAATAAGCACGGGCCATCCATTGTTGATGGTTAATTAGTGGCAGACGGCCTTTGATTTACTTCAGCTGTACCTGGTCTGACTTTTCCGTGTTCATTATTGTTTAGAACTAGTGAGTTGTTAGGTATTTTTACAACTTGGAGAATACCTTATGTTGCTGTTCTTTTATGGTTTTAGTAGATTATCTTGCTTTTTTATCAGTTATTTAATTTTCTTTCTTTAATGTTCAAAATTTTTAGCTGCCAAGGTGGGTGTGTATGTGAACAGATATAAACTATTTGATCATCAGAAAAGAAAGTTTATTTCCAACTTTGTGCAACATTAAGGGTTAAGCTTCAACTTTCTTGATGTGCATTGGGTATATATGTTGTTCATTATCTAATGGTGATATTATGCAGATTTCTCTGAGTCAACATCAAAGAGAGCTGAACCTACTGTGGCAAGTTCAGTTGGGAATACTGAGAGCAGGTGGAGCAGAAAGAACCAGAATGTTGAAGTAAAACCAGATAATGTGGATAATGGTCTTAAGATAGCTTCCGTAGCTGAAAAAATGGAAGAAAATCCAAGTAGCTCTGAAACAAGACCAAAAGAAGGTGCACAACGTTATCTTCTATTTTATTTGTTCTTAATAATACTACTATGGCACATCCAGTCACCACCTTTAAATTCAATTTCATAAGAGCACATGTCATGAGTGGCTGGGCTTCCTTTTTCAGAAAGAAAGGTGAAAAGTGAGACGTACTGAGTACTGACTTAGTAAAGGGGGATCTGTATATACTACATGCTCTACCTTTGCTAAAAAATGTGTTGTTAGCTATCATTTTCTAAAACCTTAAGTCGACTTATATGAGTTAAATTCATGAGCATTGTTACAATAGGAAAAAAACATTATTTTGTTAATTATCAACTTCCTTAAGTTTAGATCATGTGTTATGCTATCATCTTCCATAATGAATAAGCACGGGCCATCCATTGTTGATGGTTAATTAGTGGCAGACGGCCTTTGATTTACTTCAGCTGTACCTGGTCTGACTTTGCCGTGTTCATTATTGTTTAGAACTAGTGAGTTGTTAGGTATTTTTACAACTTGGAGAATACCTTATGTTGCTGTTCTTTTATGGTTTTAGTAGATTATCTTGCTTTTTATCAGTTATTTAATTTTCTTTCTTTAATGTTCAAAATTTTAAGCTGCTAAGGTGGGTGTGTATGTGAACAGATATAAACTATTTGATCATCAGAAAAGAAAGTTTATTTCCAACTTTGTGCAACATTAAGGGTTAAGCTTCAACTTTCTTGATGTGCATTGGGTATATATGTTGTTCATTATCTAATGGTGATATTATGCAGATTTCTCTGAGTCAACATCAAAGAGAGCTGGACCTACTGTGGCAAGTTCAGTTGGGAATACTGAGAGCAGGTGGAGCAGAAAGAACCAGAATGTTGAAGTAAAACCAGATAATGTGGATAATGGTCTTAAGATAGCTTCCGTAGCTGAAAAAATGGAAGAAAATCCAAGTAGCTCTGAAACAAGACCAAAAGAAGGTGCACAGCTTTATCTTCTATTTTATTTGTTCTTAATAATACTACTATGGCACATCCATTCACCACCTTTAAATTCAATTTCATAACAGCACACGTCATGAGTGGCTGGGCTTCCTTTTTCAGAAAAAAAGGTGAAAAGTGAGACGCACTGACTTAGTAAAGGGGGATCTGTATATACTACATGCTCTACCTTTGCTAAAAATGTGTTGTTAGCTATCATTTTCTAAAACCTTAAGTCGACTTATATGAGTTAAATTCATGAGCATTGTTACGATAGGAAAAAAAAACATTATTTTGTTAATTATCAACTTCCTTAAGTTTAGATCATGTGTTATGCTAATCTATATATCTTCCTTTTCCAGTAGTCGAGTCTGTCCCTGTTCAAAATCAAGCCGCAGCTCAAAAGCTCTTGCAGAAAATGGGCCATCCCAACCAGGATGGTCGACATTCCAGAGGTCGAAAATACAGGGGAAAGGGAAAAGAAGAAGAGCCTGTGGTTTTCACTTTAGATGAGTGGGAAAAGAGGAAAGTCGGCGCAAAACCTCAGATGATAAATGAATATCCTGAAACTAGTCGCGATGAAGACCTTGCTAGGCATCTTCAGGCTCAACTCGACATGGAAGATCATCATGTTAGTTTTCTTGCAACTAATTTGTTTCAGTTGCCATTTGTGTTTGTATTTATCACCTTGCGATGTTTAATAAAATCATTTTATTGTTCAGCCACAAAGGGTGCATGACACCGAGGCAGAGAACATTAAGAGAAGTATGTTTAACTACGGAGGAGAAGATGGTCGAGATCTAGAGGAACATGGAGGGAGAGGACGGGGAAGAGGGAGGGGCAGAGGAAGGGGGAGAGGGAGAGGAAGAGGAAGAGGGAGGGGGAGGTTTGGCTAACCCTTTTTGTCACCTTTATAGTATATATGCTCTCTTTTTGTACAAGGTAACCTTTTCCTGTATCCTTTTCTTTCAATCACATGCATGTAAATAACGATATGGGTCGGTTCAAGCTTGGAACTTTTCATGGATTCAGGGATTTAGCATATGTAAAGAACCAGTGCTTCCTTCTTTGTACATCGAGATTCAGTGCGGCGTGAACTATCTTTTCGGAACAATTGAAGTTTTTCCCCTTTTGATAGCTTCATTCTGTTGTCTTTGCTTTCAATGTCATAGCGTATCAGCCAAACATCCTGTGTTTCAGAATTTGTTAACTGATGGGATTATTTTCATTTATCGAATCCAATATTTGTACACAGGTGAGAAAATTTTTGGATACTGTAATGTCTAGGACTGCTATGCTTTATAATATATAAGAAAAAAAAAACTAGATTCTAAAAGAAATTACATTGCGTTCAATTTAAACCATGGTAGTTGGTATCTGTCTGTATGTGTTCAACTAATCGGTCGAGTTTTTAGGATGCTCATGTCTTATCTTGTATGGATACGGAACCCAACATTTGTGTTAATAATGTAAATACTCGATACTTAAAAAAAATCTCAGTACAATCACATTAAACATTTGATTATTTTTAAATAAATAAACATTCAACTAAATAAAACTGGTCAAGTGTCCATCTGCGTCCTTCACTGAAGCATGTGTCGGCTGGAAAGGAAGGCCAGATCACCGCTTCTCGGTGAAATCTGCGTGCTATCCGGAAGCATGACGCAGGGGCAGCCGCGGATGAAGTAGGGAAGACAGTCCATGGCTATAGAGGACCTCAACGAATAAGAACCTTCTTGTGGCTCGTTTGTAAACGTAAAATTATGACCAGGGAGGAGCGTATGAGGCGACATTTTACATTGGATGGCAGCTGCCCGATTTTCAACGGTCTTGTGGAGGATATTGATCACACATTCAGATTATGTACATCGGATTTTACGATATGGTATGGGCTGATTAAAAGAGATCGGTTGCAAGAATTCTTATCATTAGAGATTAATGATTGGATCCGTATTAACTTATCGAAGCCCTCATTTTGTTCGAGAGGATAATGGATGGGACATAATGTTTGGAGCCATTCTTTGGAACCTCTGGCTGTTCCGAATCTCCATTGTGTTTGATAAAATTATGGAAGGCAGTGGTTCAATTATTGAACGAAGCCAACAGTTGAAAGAACTCACCATGCGTGCCATTGAAGCCAAGCCTGTTATAAGTATAGATAAGGTCTTTGTAAAATGAGTTAGTTGAAGTTGTTATGAGTTGGTTAGAATGGTTAGAAAAGGTTGTTAGATTGCCATTCTATAACTGACGCATGCAACTCTTGTATAAATATGGCTCGGTCTCATTTTTGAGATATTACTAGTGTTATCAATAAAACAACGAGAGTGCCGTCTCTCTTCTATCTCTTCCATTGCAACTCTTATAATATTACATCATGATTTTCAGTTTAATGGAAGTATCGTAATAAAGCCAAGCCAACCCGTGCTGCAAGCACTGTTTCAAATGAACCTTAACTGGGACGTTGGACGGTGTCGGAACAGGATTGGATCAAATTAACTGTGGATGGTGCAAGATGGGGGCGTATTACGTGATCACTTGGGGTCTTGGAAAGGTGGTTTCATTAAATTCATTGGGATCTGTTCTGTCATAGAAGCTGAACTATGGGGAATATATATTGGATTCCTATATGCTTGGGATCTGTTCTGTCATAGAAGCTGAACTATGGGGACAGTTTAGAGGCTTTCAACTTGCTGCAGGAAGCTTCATCACGAAAGGAAGATCTATCACTCTTTTTTCACATTGATAAAATTCGACAAAAGAATTGGGTGATTCGTTTAAAGCATGAGCGACGAGATAGTAACAAAGTAGCCAATGCTCTGCCCAAGATTATTACTTCGGCAGATGATTTGGGTGTCATTCGATTTACTCAGCCGCCTCCTGAAATCTCCACATTTTTATTAGAAGATACAATTTAGTTCATTATCTTGAAGTTTTATTTCCATATTTACGTTTGTTTGTTAGGTGCTCAATTGTTATTATACACCCTTATTATTATTATTAGGCGTATTTTTTTCTCAAATTTAAGTTTAAACAGGTTTTTAACGAGACGCTTAATAATAATCTCATTTTCATCAAAAATATCTGGTCAAATTTCATCCATTTGTCAGTTTATATATTAATTTTAACTAGTAGTATATTGGATTTTATCAAACCTGCACTATAGGTGAAAACATATTTTTGTAAAAATATATATATTTTAAAATATACTCAATGAATGATATAATAGATAGATTGACAAAAGTTTGGTATATCGGTCAAATATATGTTTGATGAATTTTTTTTTGTTATATCAAATTATATTACACATACGATGCGGGTGAAAGAAAACATTTAATGTAATAAATATATTTGTAAAAAATATTTATTTAAAATATATTGTAAGGGATGGTAAAGAGGTTGTTTATAAATTTACATTGGTCTTATGCTCGATTCTTAAACACATAAAATATAAAAATTATCTTCAACTAAAAAACCGTTATAACTATATATATAATCTTTTAACATTTTATCAACTGACACCAATATAAAAACTGTCGTGATGATTGAGGTATAGTTTAGTGGGGCTTTTGAATATGTTGATATAATTATAAGATATTATATGTTCAATTAATCCTACTTGAATTTAAAAAAAATTTGTAAAAAATATAAAATTTTGGGAGAGAAAACAAAATCAATGTACTTAACCCACTTAATCCATCACAAGGAACTTAAAGTGGTCAAACTCAAATAAAAATTAAAAATAATATCTACAAAAGTGGAGTAAAAGATGGTTGTGGGCCTCTAGTTAAATTCTTCAGTATTTCAAATTATTTTTGTTCAAAAAATAGTACTTCAAAATTCAAATTATTTTAAAGTCTCATTTTTTTTCTAACAGGCAAAGTTATTAATTATTAAAAATTTTAGTTCGTTTGAGTTTGACTTTTTTGAACTCACTTAATATGAAGTCTAGATCATCATTAGAAGAAAGTCTCTTGATTTGACCGAAACTCTCATCAAATTTCTTGTCATGTCTATTCCCTTCACCGCTGGATATAAGTTCTTTCTCTCTCTCTCTATATATATATGAGATGAGATTCAGTTATTATCGCTCGAAAAAAAAGTGAGCTAATCTCATCAATATATTTTAGTGTAAAACTGATTGAATTTTAGGTGGTGTAAATGGATCCTAACCTTATATATATATTTTGTTTGGCTGCCAAGAAAGTAATCAAGAAATGGGAATTCCAGGTTCGGTGCCATGTTGTTGGTCTTCTTCATTACTTGGTCGAAACTAATCGGAGTTGGAGAAGAAGAGAAACGGCGAATTGACTCCGATTTTAAGGTGGACAAAGAAACTGGTATATTCATAGCTCTCTTTAAATAAACAAATACCTCCTCTTATAACGTCATTGATTGGTGGTATAATTGGTCATTACTCTTGCTGCAATGGAGACACTTGTTCCTCGGAGATTGGGATTCTAGGCGTTGCTCGACCGCGGATGATCACGATTTTTAAGGGGGATACTCCTTTCCCCAAATTTGGTTTAAGAACTTGTTTTGGATAGGATTATCTATCTTGTCACACTGCACACAGTCCCATACTGTTCGAAGTTGTCGACAGCTTTCATTCTATAATCTTGGTTATTTATTACCTAATGTAACAGTAAATGATTATCTGCGTGTTCGAAGGGGCACAAACAGAGGTGTGACGGAAATAGGACTTCTAGCAGCATTGGCACTGCCAGTGGGGACTGTCATCGGTTTAACATTCGTTGTTGTCGGATTTTTTCACTACAAGTTGTAGTGAAAAGGGTATAACCAATGGTCATGAAGCAGCTATTGGTTATACCCTTTCCTGAGGTGGCCGGACTTTTAAAAAGTTTAAAAAATTTGAGGTGGGCACAGGCCCATTATAGGATGCACTTACATCCGCCACTGAGAGCAACCCTTTAGTTCAGCGGGTTTTGCGCTGTCCGAAATAAGGTACGCAGGACGCAATGCCGAAGATTTTTTCGAACATAGGCCTTCAAAATGGAAAACAATCTCCCAGCAGCATGCCATAATAAATGAACCAGTTAATGATGCTTCCTGCATCAAGGTTTTTTGTTTAATCTCTTTGCAGGTTGTAGGAAATCCTGGACAAACAGTGAGGAAGATTTCAGGCCTTAACTATCTTGACGACAATGCCGTGAACCTCGTATCGATACTACTGACCACACTGCCGACTTCAACTGCAAGTGTGTACATCTTCTGAAACCTTAATTCTGTTTCAGCAGTTTAGACAAAGTCTACTCCTGTAAGAATGTTGAAAATCTGAGAAAATGTATATCCCATTCCCATCATGAACTTCGTATTCGATGTAATCGACACACAGGAAAACAGTTTTGCCATTTGTGCTTCGAATTAAAGATTAGAATACCATTGAAAGATATACAATTCTGTTTCAGCAGTTTAGACAAGTCTACTCCAGTAGGAATGTTGAAAATCTGAGAAAATGTACATCATCCCATTCGCATCATGAACTTCATATTTGATGTAACCGACATACGGGGAAACAGTTTTGCCATTTGTGCTTCGAATTTAAGTTTAGAATACCATTGAAAGAGATACAGTTCTGTTTCAGCAGTTTAGGCAAGTCTACTCCTGTAGGAATGCTGAAAATCTGAGAAAATGTATGTCCCATTCGCATCATGAACTTCATATTCAATGTAATCGACATACAGTGAAACAATTTTGCAATTTGTGATTCGAGTTTAAGATTAGAATACCATTGAAAGATGAGTTGTTCTTTATCTTGGAGTGATCTTTTCTGCAGAACAGATCATAATAGAAGAAAAGGAAAAGGCAAACCAGTCTGTGGTTTGCTTATACATACACACATCAAACATAATTCAGCATATAAACAATTCTGCAGGCATCAGAAGCAACAGCAAATAAACTCCAAGCAACACTCGCAAGTCTCGAAGCAACAGAAACAGCAACACAGTGCGAACAAACTGCATGTGGACGGATGCAGAATTTCATGTTAAGTGTGCAAACTTTTATACTTAGTAAAATTATAGGAAATTTGAAAATTCCAGAGCTGCGAGGTTAGATCATCAATATAAAATACAAAGAAAGAAACAAAAGGAAGAAGATTTGAGCAAAACTTTATGGATTAAACTTGTATTAACCAAGCATAAAGGCAACCCTTTTCTTCATGGCGTCTTCGGACATGCTCATGGTACGACATAACTTCATAACCCGGCGGTGCATACATTTTCTTTCTTCTGTCTTTGAAATTTTCTGGTCTAAAACTAGTTCAGAGGAAAGGGTCTTTTTATTATGATCTAAGAAACTCTGTGCTGCAGTAGAAGACAGAGGAAGGTAACTTCAATGGAAGTTGTCGTTTGGGAGAAGCTTTATCTTGTACAGGAACACGTGTATTGTCGTGATTTCTGGATTGGGCATTGCCATAAATAAAAGTAAATATTAGCTATCTTGTTACAGCTACAAAAAGAAACAAACAAAAACTGGAAACTACACTATAAATGAAATGAGAGTGACATATCCATGGTGATCCTAAACAAGGTTAGGCCAGAAGTGCAACAAGACAAGTGTATAGAAGCCCAGGATCTCCAGGTCCAGTTTTGAAGAGTTAGCCCGAGTCTATGACCCGGTTCCTTCTTTCTTTCTTTTCCTGTGGGGGGGGTGGGGTCTATCCTCTAGCTAAGACCGTCTAAACACCATGGTTCGATTGAATTTCTCAATCTTAGAATTTATTAGAGGAGAGATTTCCCCATATTGGAAAAAGATAACACAACTCAAATACTCAATGATATCGACATTAATCCCTAGTATCTATTTATAAAAATAAGTTGCTTGATTACAAAATAAATTTACATAAAAAAATTATACTCCCACTAAATTTCTTACCTTTCGACGAATATCTAAAAGAATAAAATTTCATACGAATTGATCAGTTCCGTTGCCACAAATGAGACGCTCTAAGCCTCTAAGACTTTTGCCACTGCTTTTTATCATATTCGGGCCAAAAAAATTTTTTGGTTAGACGCTATTTGATGCTTAAATCACTTCAAAAGTTTAATCAAATGAAAATGTGTAAACTTGAGAATGCATCAATCCTTACCACAAATGTTGTTAAAAATCAACAAAACTCGTATTCGAAAAAATTAAATTTTTCAGATTTTGAGGAAAAACTCTAGAAGATAAAAAAAATTTTATAAACTTGACTCGAAAAAATTTCAAAAAAAGTTTGAGTTGTAAAATAAAAATTCAAATAACTCGATATTTTTAATAATTAATGAATTAATCTTTAAGTTCGAGTCAACCCCTCAATTTTTCTGATATATATATTGATATAGAAAATATGAAGAAATATATGCCACATATAAAAAAATGAAAAAAAATATATGCATATCTTATATGATTAGAGAAATTCGTTTAAATTGGAATCAAACTGTACTATAACATGATGAATAATTACAATTAAATTTGTATAGTAACTTAAAACTTTGACACTGTTTTTTATTATATTCGGTCTGGACCAAAATAAAATTTGGGCTAGACATTATTTGATGCTTAAATAACTCAATAGTTTAATCAAGTGAGAATGTGTAAACTTGAGAATGCATCAATCCTTACCACAAATGTTGGGGTTGAAAGTTATGAACTGAAGGCGGACTTGCTGTCAACTGTCTTTTTAACCAATGTCTTTAGACCTCATAGACCACATGATTCTTTATTTTATTAAGAAAATAAAGCCTGAATATCTTTTCTTTTAAAACAAAACAAAATTCAACTCATTTTGCTTATGGGAAACATTGTTCCTAAAATGTCCTGTAAATTCATCCCCAGCTCAGCTACGTCAAACATCAAGGTTTTCTGCAATTCTTTTTTAAGGATGCATTTTTGTTCGAATGAAGTTTCTTTCGTTCTTATATCGAAGCTTCAAGCAAGGCTCTAAATGTATACACAAAATATAATCAATACAAATCCTCAGTGCCTTTAAATATTTAGATGGTGATAAGTTACAAATCCTACTGAATCACCAAACTTTGGCCAAATTCAAGAAAACAACATCAAACAGTAAGAGCAGCTAGGAAAATATATTTATGCATGTTTTCTTTTCTTTTCTGGTTACTCGAGTGATTAACACGCAACCGGGCATGCGGCTGCTGGTTTTACAGGAAGAATCATGTTGGCAGCTGCAGGTTTGAAACTAGCAGCAGTTTCCAGGCGTTCCCATGTTACTTTCCTTTTCTCAGCCGCCTCGCTCGATCGGGAGTTTTCCTCCTCCATCTTACGCTGGCAGGCGAGAACGAGCTCTTCATCCATCTCACAAAACATCTTTTTTATGCTTTGTGTTAGGTTAAGCACTGCTTGGTTCCAATGGTTCCCGGAATTTCGCTCAAGGGCCGGGAAGATTAGAGGAAATATCACCTGACGGTTATGCATTATAAGATTAAAGACTTGCTCGTTGTTCCATAGCAAGTGAGCCCGTTCCGCCACCTAAAAATGATGGAAACGGAAAAAGCAAAAACAAATTCTCAATCAACCAAAAACAAAATCGATAAAGATATCGTTCAACTTTAACATTTTTCTCATAGTGATTAGAAGAGGAAAATATACCTGGTAATGGGAGCTGTTTAAGCAGAATGCAATACGCCGAAACAGTGGAACCATGATCGTTAGGAACTCGGCCATGCTAGTCATCTCCAAAATCTCTTCTAACTCACTGATGAACATTAATTCCTTCTGGCTACTTGTAACCGGCCAATACTTTAACAGTCCTGTAATCACACTATTGGCTAATTTCGGATCCTTATCTATAAACTGTATGATACAGTATGTCAATTGCTGATGATAAACACCCAGTGGTTTCGGTTTGTGTAGAGGAATAAGGGCTCTCCAGAAAAACATCTTGTGCTCCTCTTTCAATGGTACGGCAAAACCACTAATAATACTTCCGAAAATCTCGAGGAGTTCAGCAAAACCATTATGCCTTTCCGTTTCAAAAACAAAGCGATAGATGATATTGCTAACAGCTTTTCGCACAAAGGGCCTGTTAACCATGAGTTTCCCGTAAATTCTGTGCAGAATTGTTTTCAAACAGTCTCTTTCCCGGGGGTCCTCCGAATCAAAGAGGTCAAGTAACCTCAAAATAAAAGAATGATCTACGTACTTCTTTGCCACCTTTGCATCAAGAGAACTACAACTAATAAACCGAAGAAGTAGGTCATATACGAGTTGCAAATTGGACCAGGAAGGATCAAACATCGGCTCTTCATCTTCCACTTCACCACTAGTACTAGTAGAACGATGTTTTGGTGGAAAAACTCTGAACAGGTTAATGGCACACATTTTACACATTGCAGCAATTGCTGGTTCGTTGAACTTCGCAGACCCTGAAGAAACAAAATTGACAAGTTCTTCCAATGTTTGATGCTTAACATCTTGCTCGGCACTAGTTTTATTGGGATCACTGAAATCAAAAACCTCACTGCACAGATTCAGTTTACTAATAAAAAGGTTCTGCTTCTGCAGATCTGAAACATCTGTGAAAGAGAGATTGGGCTCCACTGCCTCCACACCAACCATGATGCTAGCAGGAAAAACAGCTGAGGAAACCCGCTTAACAACACTTAGTCGATTTGATATACTGTCCCCAATACTTGTACATTGAGCTCCATTGCCCGAGTTAGAAGTATGGTTTCCGGAATCAATTCCAGATGAATCTAATGAGTCAAATTTCTGCAACTTCCATGGGAGTTTGCTTAAAATTTGTTTGAGCATCATAACAAAGCAACTTCCAGCAACACAAACTGCATGAATCAAATCAAACAGTAATTCAATAAATGTATACAACTTCAAACTGTAAGCTAAATCGGGATACTAAGAACAACAAAAAATTGTAGTGTCGTAATAATAATTTAGCAAGAAATGGATTCACTTGTGATATTTCAATGACAATCATTCAATATCTGGAAAGAGAAATCATACTAAGGTTCTTAACAAGCTATAATGACAAGTATATTTTCATAGGATCAAACAGAAATACCAACAAGCACAATATTTAATGGAGCAAATAACAAATTCAGGAAAATGTCGAGATGCCGTGACAAAGAGGCATCTGTCCTTAACTAACTGAACCAGAAAAATGCTTAAAAAGCTATTCCTTCTGGGAGAATTACATACATTTGGCTAGTAGGAGTGTAAAATTCTAAAAGCTACCAGTTTAAGTGTAAACTTCAAAATATTCGATCTACCATAGCAAACTAAGCTATTATCAATTATCACATACTAGACTTTAGCTTCCATAGAAAAAATCAGTAAACCAATAGCAGTTACCCCAAATCACAGTGTCACAATTGCCAACACAATTGTTGTTTAGAGATGGCAAAGCAAATCATGGTAAAGAACTCACTTTGATACTATAAAGCTTGAAAAAACAAGTTTCCCAGAAGGAAAATAATACATAGGCCTAACAGCAGCAATATTGTGATGAATTATAGTAAGAAAATTATGGAATTTAGTTTCAACACAGGACAACCTATAGATCTGATAAAATAAAGCAAAAAATAGAGTAAATCACCAAAGATCGACCACCAAATCACGATCTTATGACAAATGGAAAGATACCCAGATCTTATTTGAAAATAAAATAGCAACTTTTTAACTAACAAAACAACTATGAAGTACAATAGGGCAGAAAATACCAACACAGAAATGGCATCATCAATCATATAAATTTAGCTAAATAATTCGACCCAAAAGGACCAACAAGTCAACGAATCATACAGTTTAGCCAAAGAAAGATAAACATTAAAAGAAAAAGAAACCTGCTCTTTTTGAGCTGTCAAAGAATGGAAGACAAAAACAAAATGAGTTAGAGTTAAGAATTTAGAATTTAAATAGCATTTTGGTTGTTTGTTCTTTTAATTTCTGGGTTGGGGAAGAAATTGGGTTGGAGTTTTGAGTTTAAAAATGGAGTATTTTGCTGGTGTTGGATTGGATCTTCGTGAAACATGAACAATTTGGGTTCTTCAATTGAAGAGAATGATAGTCTGTCATTTTCTTGAGAAAATTGCAGGCACTAGTAATCACTAAAAAATAGTTATTAGGACAACGATAATTAATTATAGTTTGTATTTGTTAGATAGTGTTTAACATTTTTCTAATCGGGATAAAGTAACTTTTAACCCCCAGAATTTAGTAATATTTTTAGGTTTAATTAGGTAAATCATTACTGAACTATACTCTCAAACCTAGTTTGGTCACTAAAGTTTCAAAATGTTCAATTGACTCACTGAAGTTTAGACATTGAACGTATTTTGTCACTAAAATTTAGACGTTGAACGTTTTTTGCCACACTTAAACCTTAAAACGGTCATAGATGGTGGTCATTCAGTCCCAAATTTAACCAGTCACCTCATCTCAACCCCTAAGCCTGAATTTAACCTTCATTTTGCCGAAAAGCGCTCCAAACTTCACGAATCAACCTAAAATCTTATGGCTTCTCTCTCGTCGATCTCCCTCTTTCGACGTCGAATGGAGCATGTTTCTCAATATGTTTCTTCTCTCGTGCCGATGAAATTTTACACCGTTTGAATCTTGGAGGAGTTCCTTCGTTCTTCAGTAAATAGACGTTATCAAAAAGCTAACGGAGGAGTGACAAAAAACGTTCAATGTCTAAACTTCAGTGAGTGAATTGAACGTTTTGAAACTTCAGTGACCAAGTTAAGTTTGAGAATAAAGTTTAGTAACGATCTACGTAATTTACCCTATTTTTAAGGGTAAACTACCTAGTTGGTACCCATCTATTCTCGTGTTTCTGTTTCGGTTATCTAACAAATTTGCTTTGGTAAAATGATACTTCTATGTTTTATTTTTATTTTGGTACTCATCATAAAAAATTAATGACAAAGTCGACGTTGCATGTTTATGAGGAGGGAGAAAATGGAAAATTAAAAAAATGTCACGCCAGCTTTGTCGTTAATTTTTTAATGACAGAAGTACCAAAATAGAAACAAAACGTAACGTTAGATACCATTTTGTCAAAAAAAATAGTTGGATGAATAAAACATAAACACTAGAATAAGTGAGGTACTAAATAAACAGTTTACTCTATTTTTTTAATTTGATCTTTTTTTCCCATTTTTCATTAAAATTAAATTTTTAGTGATGTGATACTCACATAACACTAAAAGGACTAAAAATGAAACAGAATATTACATTCAGATATTAAGTTAAGAAAAAATGTCAAGTTTATAGATAAAAAGTTGAATTATCCCTTTAAATTATGTAATAATAAAAAGTTTATATAAACTCATTTTTTTAAATAGAAGAATGATGAAATACAAATTATAAAATGTACCGACAGAAAAAGTAAGTATTTCAGTGGACAATAATGAAAAGAAAAAGAAAAGAAAGTGGCATTTAAATAAAAGTGTAATATCATCAAGTAGGAGGCTTCAAAGTTTCTTGTCTATGTGACTATGTCCCAAAGCTACATAGGCAAACATTATCGTATTGTTGAATATTTGTACCTAAAGTTTAAGTGATGTAAATGGGGTAATTTGTATTTTTATAATTACTCATTTAATTTATTGACTAATTCGGATCAGGTATGTAAAGATTCATTATGAGATGATCGTTTTAATATAATTTATTTCATCCACAATCACACAAATGTCAGATTTAAACTTGTAATCTTGTTTAAACAATATAGATCAATTAGTTGTTGGTAAAATATGCAACATATATATATATATATATATATATAGTTTTCACAATTGACTTTTGAGATAATATCACGTTAGGGTGATTATAGGGTGTGGCAGCCTAAAATGAGGCTATACAGAAATGCTTACAAAAATAGTAAGAATTTCGATATCGATTTTTACGTATCTACAGAAATGCTTACAGATGTTGTAAGCATTTCTGTATATACATAAAAATCGATACCGAAATTCTTACCATTTTTGTAAACATTTCTGTATAGCCTCATTTTAGCTGTCTCGCGTTAGTTTTTCCCTGTCACGTTGCGACTAGTACTTTAATTAAATATCCAGTGCGATATTTGCACCTCTAAAATATTTAATGTGATACATGTCTTTTAATAAAATGGTCAATATGATGCGTATATTTTAATAAAATGTCTAATCCGATACTTGTACTTTTAAAATGTCAAATATGGCACCTATAATTTGTCAAAATGTTCAATAATATATATTTTTTTAACAAATTCCATATCTAATCCGAATCTTACTTAGAGTGGAGGGGAAGGGGGGACTCTAGAGGAAAGAATGTGAGTGCTCATAGTGGGTTTAGAACCCACGCCCTAAGAGAATATACTTGAACTATCATTTTGTGTATTATTATGGTAATTGGGTTAACAATTTATTAAGTGCTATAAAACTAGTAAATATTGATTTTGATATAATAAAGGTTTTATATTTAAATTATTTTAAATAAATTTTAAAATATTGAAATAACTCACAAAATTTAAGTTGAAAAGATCTAAGTGTTCAAATGACATAATTTTAAAGATTACATTTTATCTAAGTCATTTGAAACTTTCTCAAAATGGTTTTACAAGTTTAAAAGTGCTCAAAAAGCCAATTTGGCCTTTGAGTACCGAAACGACTTTATAGGCGAACCGATACGATATTGTTTCTTAAAATTTTAGTGAGCTCTTTCTGTACCGGTACGACCCCTGTATCGATACGGTATTCAACTTAGTATCAGTACGATACCTTTGAGTACCGGTACGCCATTTGAAAATATTTTTCAGTGAGCTATTTCAGTACCAGTACCGGTATGGTATGTAACTTACTGATACGCCTTGTCCGTGTACCGATACCCTTTGTATTAGACAACGGTTCTTTTTTATTTTGTGAACATGTATCGATACAGGTCTTCAGTACCGATATTGACAGTTGTCAAACTGCGTTTAATGCGGGAAAACCTCTCCCAACGGCTATAATCAAGTCTCCAACAACCCAAACGATTATAATTCAATGAGAGGGGTATAAAAGCACGTCTTCAAAGCTTCTTCAACAGCAAAACAACTATACAAAAGCATTCAAGCATATTCAAAGTCTTGTAGAGTTTAAATTCAAATTCTTCTTGTGCCAACATTTGAGTGATTTCTTTGTATTTATTTATTTATTTCAAGTGTTTGAGGTTTGAGAGAGAGCTTAAATTGTTGTAAATACCTACCTAGTGAGGTTTCTTAAGTTTGTTTATTTGTTGTATCTTTGGGAAAGAGTCTCACAAGATTTTGGGTATAAATTTTGGTGAGTGTTGTAAGGTTACTTCTTGTCCTCAAAGGAAAGACAATTGAGTGAATTTGTAAAATCCTTAGCGTGGTAGGTAAGGTAGTGGATGTAAACTCTATTGAGGGAGTTGAACCACTCTAAATCTCTCTCGCACTTTCATTTTCTTGCACCTATCTTCTAAATATTTTTAAATTTTTAATTCACACCCTCTTGACCAATTTCGATTATTCAATCAACTCAACAAGTGTCGTATTTAAATTATCATTTCACGTATTATTATGATGCTTGGGTTGGCATTAAGTGTCAAACTAGTCAATGAAAATTCACAATACCTGTGATAATACACATAAAATAATAGTTCAAGTACAACATTAAATCTTTTGTCAAATTACAAGTATTGTAATAAACATTTTAAAAGTACATGTACCATATTAGATATTTTATTAAAATATAAATATCAAATGTAATTTTATCCCTTGATTTTTATAATAAATTAAAATTTCCTTAATAAATTAAGATCAACACTAAAAATGGAGCTTTCTTGTTAGAAAAATGGTTTTAAAGGGTTTATTAACAGTAATAATATTACTGTTAGGGTAATGTTGAACTTGAATATGCATGCGTGATCGCGTGAGTTATATTTTGATATACAAGTTGTGTTAAAAAGTTTATATAATTCTTTTTATTTAAAATATAAAATCTAAAATCTAAATTTATAACCCTAAACCCCCAAAATATTAACTATAAACCCTAAATCACAAACTCTAAAATCTAATTCTAAAACTTAAATCTACAAATTTAAACCAAATTTCTAAATTTTAAAATAAATAAATTTGTGTAAAATTTACACTATCTGTGTATCAAAATAATTTTTCACACGATTTTGCTTGCAATAATAGAGATGAAAGTATTTTTGAGGTTTCAACAACGTTATAATTTTGCTTTGGGCATTTCGACCATACATTGTACCTTACCGACTTGCCTGTTTGTCATTTTACTTGGTTAAAATAATAATATAAAATATATTTTTATTTTTCTCATTATATAATTGTTTGACATAAGTAAATGTTTTGAAAATCTTTTACACTCCCCATTTTAATTAAAAGATACTTAAATCCTTCGACCCAGACCCGAAATTTAAAAATCCTAATTCAATCTCACCCACCTAAAATTTAATATATTTTAATCTTGATTCGATTTCAAATCGACATAAACGAAGCATAACATTATCTCAACTCAACCCTTAAATTCTAACAAAAAAATAGACTAAACTCCGTCTGACCCAAATAAAAATAATAAATATTAAATACACTATAAAAATATGATAAATATATATTTAATTAAAAATATATCGGATCAAAGTGAAAATTTGTCACCCTAAATTCAAACCCACCCCAACTCTTATAAAACTTGACATGTCCCTCTCTGTCCCAAACTCAAAACTTAAGAGAAAAAATTCATTCGGATTGGAACGGATTATGTCAAGTCGAGAAAAATTCGGATAATTGTGACATCCCTACTTTCATTAGGCGGATCCGCTTGCAAGATTCGTATGTATACCCTTTAAATAGTTGAACAATTGTATTCGTATGTATACCCTTTAAATACAGATATATATATACATTACAAATGGAAAAGGTCGAAGGTGGGTCCATATGTGATGAAGCAAATGAATCTCCGACAACCATGTGCCAAATTCTGCACGTCGGCGACGTGTCGTTTACTTTTCATCCCATCTCTTTACCCCTTAATTAAGAAATTTAAAAAAACAGAAGGAAATTAAATCATTTCAAGATTGATTCTACCTCACTAAAGTCAAACATCAAAAAACAGGCGGCGACACAACTTCAAAAAAATTTCATAAACACCTTAACTTTAAGATTTAAGGTTAGACTAGAGAGGTTAGAAATTTAAAATTTAAGGGTTAAGCTTAAAATTTAAAGTTTAGAAATTAAAATAATATAATTAAAATTTTAAATTTTAACTTATAAATATTAAATTATTAGACATAAAATCTAATTTTAAACTCTAAAATTAAGATATTTGTAAAAAAAAATTATTTCCATTACTTATGTATAAAATACTTATCCTAAATTAAATAATTCGGTAATAATATATGGTAAGAGAACACTGCAGAGTTTAATGTTCTTTTAGGTAATTATAATTTTTTTAAATAATGTTATATATATTTGAGTTTGTAGCTAGGGATGGCAACGGGTCGGGTCGGGTCGGGCTGGATTTTTGGCCTACCCGAACCCGACCTAAAAATTTAAAATTTTGACCCGACCTGACCCGAGGTTCATATATATTTATCCCTGACCCGATATAAAAAACGTATAAACCGATCATGACCCGACCCGATATAATAAAAGTATAAATCGACCACGATTCGACCCTAAAATTATAATACAAGCTCGATTAAAACCGGCCCGACCCGAAGAAAATTAATAAAAATATTTAATATAATATATAAAAATATAATAAATATAAATATATATTTATAAATAAACCGGGTCGGGACGGGGAATTTCTACCCCAAACCCGAACTCGACCCAGCTCAAACTTCTTTAAAACCCGACCCGATCTAAAAATTAAAAATAAAAAAAAAATCGACCCTACCAGATCAAGTCGGAACTCGTCGATTTCAGATTTTTTTTCATCCCTATATGTAGCGGGAGAAATAGTGTTAGAATTTAATTCAATTAAATTTAATTTAAATAATTAGAATTCATGTGATTATTGAATATTAGAAGATTTTAAATAAAAAATAATATATATGAAGAATCCAAATGTCTCGAGCGTCAAGCGATAGAATTTAATGTTTTAAGTAATGTTGTTGATTCAAGTTTTGTAAGAAATATTAGGAGAGATTTACCTTTCATTTAAATGTTCTTTAAGCAATATTGTGGATTCGAGTTTATGATTAGAAAATATAATATTAAGATATTTGTCTTTTATTTTTGGGTAAAATCCGATATGGCTTTGAATAATTAAAATTTATATAATTATCGAACATTAATATATTTCAAATAAAAATAATACTATATGGTAAGAGAAAAGACACATTTACTGTTGTATTAAGTTTAATCATTTCATAATCTTTTATTGTTTATATAAGAAATACACTACTAGGGTTAGCTTTTCTCTCAAATTTAGCGCTGCATTCTCTTTTCATTTGCTTCTTTAGTTTAGTCGGTGGTCAACAATTAATTTTAGTATTGGTTATCTATTATTAGAGTTTATTATTTTTTGTTTTTTTATGTTTTAATAATAATCTTTGTTTTTGTTGCACGTGCTCTCTCTGTTTTTGTGGCACACTTTTTATTTTAATTTTTTTGCAGTTCGTTTTATCTGTCATTTTGACATGATTTCAGCATACCTTAGCGGTCGTTTGATGCTCGTACAGAGATCTTTACGACGCCAATTTCTGATTGTGATTCTGTCGGTGGTCATAGAAAGATATATCTCCACTCGGTTGATGGTTGTTTGCCGATGTAATCAGACCTGGGTAGCGGAGCAATCTACCTAATAGTTTGGTTCGCTCACTACTCCTTTTTTATCTTGTAAAGCGTCTCGTTTGGATAGAGACAATGAGATTCAGAAAGACTTCTGGATTTTGACGGTATGCTAAATCTCTATGGAAGTATTTATTTTTTTGTGCTTTTAGATTTTTGTACGAGATTTTTTGGTGGACTAATCCTCATTATTATCCCTTTTAAATACGTTGTATTTATGATATCTTTCATGAATTTTTAATAAAATTTAGTTGTCATCTTAAAAAAAATGTTTAATCATCTCATAAAGGCATAAAAATAACTTTTAGTATTTGAATTAGTCAATTGACTCCTGAATTTTTTAGGTTCATATTTGCCGTTGAACTAAAATTTTTGACCCATTTTAATTCTTTTGATGACATGACACAATAAGGTCTAAAATGTTACATGATTAATATCAAAATGTCATGTTATCAAAAGGACTAAAATATAAAAAATTACCAAGTTCACATGTTAACAGGAACAAAATAAAGTTTCAATATTAAATTTGGAAAAAAAATCAAATTCAAGGATTAAAAGTCATTTTATATTTCGAAAAAAGAAGTTGAGATTTTTTTAAGAAAGAATTAAAGAAGGAAACAAAGTAGAGAATTAATTAATTAAAATATTATCATACTCTACTTTTTAGTTATTTTACAAATGATATTATATCAAAAAATGTTTTTGGTACAATATAACAAAATCACGTGCCATTATATTGAATGTAAGGTTGATTGTTGATAAAGTTCTTTTTTTTAAAAAAAATTATATAGTAGTTAAGAAAATGATTAATATTATAATACACGTATAAAATCCAAGAATCTTGTAAAAGTTAAGAGTAAGGTATATTTTGTAGGGTTTTGGGTTTATGATTTAAGATTTATAATTAAAGTTTAAAATTTAATTTTTTAGTGTTATAATATAAAAGGGACACTAAAAAACGGCAGAGAATTTTTGTCCATGTATTAATGGATACAATATGTAACACCCTTAATGTATACTCGTAAATCGAATATGTATTAAAGATGTTACGGAATCGTTTAAAGAAATCTCGACTTATAAATTTATTTTTACAAGTATTTACAAATTTTAGTTTGTAAATCTAACCCTTTCTCGGTTTTCTTAAAAACACAACCTATGTGCAGTTAGCTAGTTTCAACACTGAATTAATTATTTTAAAACATATTTGGCAATTATTAAAAAAAACAATAGTTCAATTCACGGTGAAAACTAGATTCGCTATCAAGACCCTTTCTTGACTTTAAAATCTTCACGCGATTATCGATTATTCTTATTAGCAAAGTAATTATCCTTTCTACCTTAGCTTTATTCTGTTACAATGCTAATGCCTTATTTTGCTTTATCCATATACGATTCATCATCAAAACTGATTACTTGTCTATCATTTAGTCTAATTTAATGCATTATACTCTACTAGCAATTAAATAATTACATGCTCACTAGAGATTATCATAAGCTAGAATATCTTACTGATGTTTTGCAGATTGAAGCTTGATCAGCATGCTCGACTCCTCTTCAAATCCTCCATCTTAATCTGCGTGTGAAACAAACACACGCTAAGTATGAACTTAGTGAGGCAATTAAACTTATTTATTTACACATGAAATGATGTTATATAATACTTCATATAAAAATGCATTTCATATTTCTCTACGACAAGGCAAGTATATTAATAACATTTCTATCTCGTATGTCATGTACTTCTCAGACATGTAACATGTAACTTCTTATTCAAGTATCGTGAAATCATGTAACATCTGTATCATATATCATGTAGCATCTATATCATGTTTCATGTAACATATGTATCATGTACCATCTCTGTCATATGAATCGTGTATCGTCATGCAGTCATTTGCATGCTCATGATCTACCATGTAATCATCTTGTTATTATTATCATCGTGTCTGGCTAGAGGCCCATGGAAACCTCATAGCCTATCTGCACCGTAGTTCTTTGTAGAGTACGTACTCGGGAGGACGCTCTTTGCTCCTATATAAGGACGCTCTTTGCTCTTTATATTAAAACACCTCGTTAGTGCATTTTGCACTATGGGCTTGGATCCCCATGGTGTATCTTGTTTCATTTTAATCTTGTTATTGTCCATATTCCTTGTATAGATATACATTGCCATTATGCATAATGCATCATCTTTTATGCAAACAATAATTCGTACCTGGTATTCCGTCAAGCTTGCCATGTCGAGCATTGTATCATATCATGTATTATAAAGAAATGCAATGCCAATTTCAATGTAATGCAAACATTTAGAAATGCACTCACATGGGCCATTTATTAATATGCCTCACTAAGCTTTATTGATCATTTCCTTTTATAGTACCTCGAATCTTCTTTTGATTCGGATCCAACTTCTTTTATCACATGAATATAAATAAACATTTGTTAGATTCACTTCTAACAATATTTCAATTAAGCTATTTAATCATTCAACATAAAAATTTTCCATGAATTTCATTTCTTCCTTATACTGTCAAAACCTCATTTTCATTCTTAATAACCATTTTGAGCTTCAAATAATTCTTCTGAACTTGATAACCAACATTAGATACAAAATATCTAAATTTTCATTTTCGAGTAGCTTTGTACAACCTTTAAAGAAATATTTCTATAAAATAATCTACAACTCGAAATTCGATTCCGTTTGTTCTAAAATAATCTAGATTCAATAAGCTCTTCAACCATATAAATTAATATCTCAAATTCAACTTGTACGATTTATGGTGAATTTTCAAAGTCAACTTCCAGGACTAAATTCGAAGCATACTGCTAAACTGTTTTTCTGACCTTTCATCACTTAAAAATTCATATCTTTTCGCTCGGAACTCGAAATCAGTTTCCGTTTGTTGGACACGAAACTAGACGAACACATATTTATATCGGTATAAAATTCACCTTCTAACCATTTTTGTGGAATTTATGGTGAATTTCCAAAGTTACTGCCAAATCCAGTTTTTACACAGTTTCATAAATAATTTCAAACTTTATACTAATTTCTCCTTACTTTGCTATTTGTCAATTTAGTCCCATTATTTACTTTAAATCATCAACTTATCACCTTCTTCATCAAATAATTATTCACAATAGTTTCCCTTAATTTTCCTTCTTAACCGAAATAGTCACTAAAATGCAAAGATAAGAATTCTAGCTTCTTAACTTTGCAATTTAGTCCTCAAATTAACATTACTATCTTAATTCCATCATTATAACTAAAAATCAGATTTAATCCTTCTCTAAAACCTCATTCCGAATTGGTCACTTAACTTTGACAATTTGTCAAAATGGTCGCTAACTCGATTTAACATCGGTTTTGCATTCTAACTTCAATTTCATATCTTCAACATCCCTAATAACATAAATACACACCAATTCCATAAAAATCAGTTTTAGTCCTTCAACTTTTAAACTTGCTGAATTGGTCCCTAAACATTTAAATTAGGTTTTGCTTCCAAACAACAAATCAAGCTTACTAGATCATTTATCCAACATCACAAACCCTAAATCAAACTTGAATCCATAAACCCTAATTATCTTCATAATAATAAAAATATGTAGAGTTTAAATCCCAACTCAATAACATGATTTAACATCACAAAAGCTTGATTTCAACTTGAATTTTAACATGGAGTCATAAAATCTCAAAACCCCCAATCGAGTCCATAAACCCTAATTTCTTCTCATACAAAGTTCTCATCAATCAAGCATGTTTTTCACAAATTATTTACACCAAAAGATAGATCTTGATGAGTAGAACAACTTTGTAGTTTGAAAGATTACCTGAAAATTGAGTTTCGGGGCTTGAATCGAACTTGGAAAATTTTTTCTCCATTTTTCTTTCTTTCTCCCCCTCATATTTCGAAATTTGAATATGAAGAATGATCTTCATCTTTTTATTTTCATCCAATTTGGCCACTTGTCTTGTATAAATGAATTTAAAATTCATTTAAATAGTGAAATTACTAAAATGCCCTTTCAAGATTTAATCTCATCAAAACTAAATGGACAAGATAAAATCCATGTGTATTTGGCCTTTCAAAATTTCCCTTAAAGTTTTAAAATATTTCAAAAATGCCATCCATGGCAAATGTCCAATTTGCCCTCCAACAAGTCTTGAAAATTGCCATTCTATTAAAATTGAACCAAATTGGTTCCAATCCAACCGGCCATGTCCCAAAATATCTTAGATTTTTATTTATGGAATTTATTAGATCTAAATATTTGAATTTCACTCAATACGATTTCTAAATTTTATTCCTACGAACTTTAAAGCTTTATAACCATTAATGTAAGCTTCGTACGAAAAATCCGGGTAACACGAAAGTGTCACTCTTGGGGGTAAACTATTCATTTACGGGGTTAACTTACATAACTTTTGGAAATTACACTTTGGTCCCTGAACTTTCCCAAAGTTTATACTTTGGCCACAGAACTTTCAAAATTTTCATTTTGGTCGCTGAACTTCAATTCCCATTTCATTCTCCTCAGATTTTTACCAACTTTGAAAGTACCCAATACAACTCACTATCTATCACATGATACTTTTAAACCTTAAAAATTTCCTTTCATAAAGACTTAGACTGAATTTTCTTAACTTAGTCTATTATTCCGATAATTATTGAAAATCTTCATAGCATAAGGTTTCTCGTAGAAATCCTTTATTTGAAATCCATACGAATATTTTCTACTTTTATTGAGTCCAAAATATCGATCAGAAACACTTTTATGGGACCTTCCCAAAGGTCACCTATCTTTGTATTTCCCTGGCCTAAGCACGCTTAATAATTTCAGTCGATCCAAATTCGGTACCTTTTTCTGCATCTTAATTCTTAAAAATGATATCAAGGTACTTATTTCGATCCGATTCACTCTTCTACTGAATAAAATTACGTGTTGGAGAAATTTACACTTTAGTTCCTAAACTTTTCCAAAGTTTATACTTTAACCCCCTAAACTTTCAAAATTTATAATTTAGTCACTAGCCAAAATTTGGGATATTACAATTCTTCCCCCTTAAGAAAATTTGTCCTCGAATTTTCAATGCGTACCTGTTCCAAACATTTACGGGTATTACTTCCTTATTTTTTTTCTCAGCCTCCCAAGTGGCTTCTTCGACCTTGTGATTTTTTTCTCAAAACTTCAGTCAATGAAATTTCTTATTCCTTAATTTTTAATTCCATAAACCAATATTTCTACTAACTCTTCTTCATGTATCAAATCTAATTGCATCTCAATTTATTTATGAGTGTTGACATGTAAATAATTCAGTCAATGCCCTCAAAACATAAGTACATATACTATAGACTTTTGTTCACTTATGAAGATAAGATCCATTAATATGCCCTTGGTACAACTCTTTCACGATTCCTTGAGGTATAATAATTCCGAAACCAAGTTTTCCCTTTTTGATTTGCATAAACCATATTCTCTCAAAGTGGTAATTTTCCTCTTTTTTTCTTCTTTTTACATCTGACTTCTACATTTTATATAAATAGCCAATTTATCTTAAAAATGGTCTTAAAATTCTCAGATTTCTAGCAGTCATACTAAAATTCTCCAGTCAAAACCATTCCCTTGACTTATTGGCTTAACCCACTGATCTCACACTATTCCTCATAAACAATATGAGTACCTTGTCAAAGTTCAGAAATTAGTGAAATAATTTCCTTATGAACAATTCACCATATCCAATTCTTTATCACTTTTCTAAGAAGTTTTCCAAACTTCCTCCTCTGTATCAATATTACTTATTCTAACTTTTCAATATTAATACATCTCAAATCTTCCATAGAAGTTTTGTCATTTTTCGTCTTCAAATAAGCAGTTATAAATCCTCTTTCATCATAACCTTTAAGGTTCTCAAAACTTAAACTTTTTCACAGTCAATGCTTTATTATATATAGATGCCGAAAGTTAAAACCTCTAACTGATTCATACCTAACATCTTCTTTTTGAGCTTCAAATATAATCTCTTTATAGATCAATTTCTTCCTTAGTTTCTTTTCTAATCATCTCAGTAGTATCATTACTTAACTTTCCAACTCTCCCTTGTGTACTGACAGTACAAACTCTTATAATAAGATACTATTGAGTTATTTCCATCATAACTTCAATCATTAATTTATCTTGAGTATATCGCCAGATTACATCTGCGGCATCTAGTGACATTATTATCTTCAAATATATATATTTCTAAAGTAAAGATACGTCTTCTTCTTACTCCTTCGTATCCGAGCATCTTATAATTCTTTGTATCATATCCTCTATGGGTCCTTTCTTAATCACTAAGATTCGTCAACCGACGAAATTCATGATCATTTTACTTTCCTTATTCTAGTATCATTTTACCTTATACTAATGAGGAGCAAAAAGATTAAGTCATACAACCAGACATCAACAATATGATATCCTAGGGGCATGTATTTACTGATAAAAATCATATACAAACTTGGTTTAGCATCCAGAACTGGCTAAACCTTTGCTCTGATACCATTAAATGTAACACCCTTAACATATATTCGTAAATCGAATATACATTAAAGATGTCACGAAGTCGTTTAAAGAAATCTCGACTTATAAATTTATTTTTACAAGTATTTACAAATTTTAGTTTGTAAATATAACACTTTCTCGGTTTTCTTAAAAACACAACCTATGTGCAGTTAGCTAGTTTCAACCCTGAATTAATTATTTTAAAATATATTTGACAATTATTAAAAAATAATAGTTCAATTCAAGGTAAAAACTAGATTCGCTATGTAGGCCCTTTCTTGACTTTAAAATCTTCACGCGATTACCGATTATTCTTATTAGCAAAGTAATTACCCTTTCTACCTTAGCTTTATTCTGTTATGCATTATACTCTACTAGCAATTAAATAATTACATGCCCACTAGGGATTATCATAAGCTAGAATATCTTACTGATGTTTTGCAGATTGAAGCTTGATCAGCATGCTCGACTCCTCTTCAAATCCTCCATCTTAATCTGCGTGTGAAACAAACACATGCTAAGTATGAACTTAGTGAGGCAATTAAACTTATTTATTTACACATGAAATGATGTTATATAATACTTCATATAAAAATGCATTTCATATTTCTCTACGACAAGGCAAGTATATTAATAACATTTCTATCTCGTATGTCATGTACTTCTCAAACATGTAACATGTAACTTCTTATTCAAGTATCGTGAAATCATGTAACATCTGTATCATATATCATGTAGCTTAATAACCATTTTGAGCTTCAAATAATTCTTCTGAACTTGATAACCAACATTAGATACAAAATATCTAAATTTTCATTTTTTCAGCAAATTTGTACAACCTTCAAAGAAATATTTCCATAAAATAATCTACAACTCGATTTGATTCCATTTATTCTGAAATAATATAGATTCAATAAGCTCTTCAACCATATAAATTAATAGCTCAAATTCAACTTGTACGATTTATGGTGAATTTTCAAAGTCAACTTCCAGGACTAAATTCGAAGCAGACTGCTAAACTGTTTTTCCGACCTTTCATCACTTAAAAATTTATATCTTTTTTCTCGGAACTCAAAATCAGTTTCCGTTTGTTGGACATAAAACTAGACGAACACATATTTATATCGGTATAAAATTCACCTTCTAACCATTTTTGTGGAATTTATGGTGAATTTCCAAAAGTTACTAAAATCCAGTTTTTACACAGTTTCATAAATAATTTCAAACTTTATACTAATTTCTCCTTACTTTGCTATTTGTAAATTTAGTCCCATTATTTACTTTAAATCATCAACTTATCACCTTCTTCATCAAATAATCATTCACAATAGTTTCCCTTAACTTTCCTTCTTAACCGAAATAGTCACTAAAATGCAAATATAAGGATTCTAGCTTCTTAACTTTGCAATTTAGTCCTCAAATTAACATTATTATCTTAATTCCATCATTATAACTAAAAATCAGATTTAATCCTTCTCTAAAACCTCATTTCGAATTGGTCACTTAACTTTGACAATTTGTCAAAATGGTCGCTAACTCGATTTAACATTGGTTTTGCATTCTAACTTCAATTTCATATCTTCAACATCCCTAATAACATAAATACACACCAATTCCATAAAAATCAGTTTTAGTCCTTCAACTTTTAAACTTGCTGAATTGGTCCCTAAACATTTAAATTAGGGTTTTGCTTCCAAACAACAAATCAAGCTTACTAGATCATTTATCCAACATCACAAACCCTAAATCAAACTTGAATCCATAAACCGTAATCATCTTCATAATAATCAAAACATGTAGAGTTTAAATCCCAACCCAATAACATGATTTTAATCACAAAAGCTTGATTTCAACTTGAATTTTAACAAGGAGTCATAAAATCTCAAAACCCCAATTGAGTCCATAAACCCTAATTTCTTCTCATACAAAATTCTATTCAATCAAGCATGTTTTCCACAAATTATTTACACCAAAAGATAGAGCTTGATGAGTAGAACAACTTTGTAGTTCGAAAGATTACCTGAATCGAGTTTCGGGCTTGAATCGAACTTGAAAAAATTTTCTCCATTTTTCTTTCTCCCCTCATATTTCGAAATTTCAAGATGAAGAATGGTCTTCATCTTTTTAATCCAATTTGGCCACTTGTCTTGTATAAATGAATTTTAAATTCATTTAAATAGTGAAATTACTAAATTGCCCTTTTCATCGAATGACCAAGATTTAGTCTCATCAAAACTCAATGGCCAAGGTCAAATCCATGTGTATTTGGACTTTCAAAATTGACGTTAAAGTTTCAAAATATTTCAAAAATACAATCCATGGAAAATGTCTAATTTGCCCTCCAACTAGTCTTTATTTACAAAGAAGTCTTGAAAATTGTCATTCCATTAAAATTGAACCAAATTGGTTCCAATCCAACCGCCATGTCCCAAAAATATCTTAGATTTTTATTTATGGTATTTATTCGATCCAAATATTCAATTTCACTCAATACGATTTCAAAATTTTCTTCATACAACTTTAAAAGCTTTATAACCATTAATGTAAGCCGTCAGATTTAAAAATCAGGTAACAACAAAGTGTCACTCTTGGGGTGAATTATCCATTTACGGGTTAACTTACATAAATTTTGGAAATTACACTTTGGTCCCTAAACTTTCCCAAAGTTTATACTTTAGCCACAAAACTTTCAAAATTTTCATTTTTGTCACCAAACTTCAATTCCCATTTCAATTTTCCTCATATTTTTACCAACTTTGAAAGTACCCAATACAACTCACTGTTCTCTCTTACATAATGGACAAAGTGGATCAACATTCATTCCAAAAGTTAAAAGCCTACTTTTTTTGGTAATTTATCTAGAGTAGCCATCCAAACAACCATGGACCTCCCAGGATGCCATACAATTCTTTCTCAAAGAACTTTATTTCCTTGTACCCGAACAACTTTCCAAAGAGAAGAGACAGACTTCAAGGTTGCACTAAGCAAGTCTGGAACAAGAGCAGCCTTGTCTCGCATACGTATCAGGTTCCTCCAAGTCCAACTACATTGTTGGTGACAAACATGCTGCAAAAAAAAACCCCTCGAAGAACATATTCATGGATCCAACCAATCCAAATAGAACCGTCATTGAAGAGTATTATGCGGATCAAAAAATAAAGAACAAGCTTGATTTCAAAATTTTAAATCATGCAATCCAAGTCCCCCCTCAGACTTAGGGGTGCAAATCTTTGCCCAGCTTATTTTAGCTCCCTTAATAGGCTTATCTTTCTCATTCCAAAAGAACCTATAACAGATCTGATTCACACGCTTAATTACAACATCTGGTAAAGTAAGCTATTTGCTCCAGAAGTGCTGAATGCTATAAAGGACATACTGAATAAGCTGCCATTGGCCAGCATAGGAAAGCTTTCTACCCTTCTAAACTTGAAGCTTGGCTGAAATCTTGTTAAGGAAGGGGACACAGTCTGCAATTGAAAGTCTTCTAGTAATTAGGGGTATGCTTAAATAGGGGACATGAAGTTTACCAAGATTGATCCCCAGAGCTTCCCGAATGGTTTGTAGTTCAGCAAATGTCATACCAGAAGAAAATATTTCAGATTTAGAGAAGTTAATCTGGAGTCCAGAAAAGACATAGAATTGATGCGTAACTTTCCACACTCCCATGACAGAGTCAAAAGATCCTCGTAAAAATACCATTAGATCATCCGTGAAGCAAAGATTTGTTAGACGGAGCCTGGGGCACTTGGGATGATAAGAAAAGATACCAACCTCAACATCTTTATCCAACAAGCGAGAGAGAACATTCATGCTAAGGATGAAAAGATAGGGAGAGAGTGGGTCCCCTTGTAGAACACCCTATGCCCCACTAAAAAAGCCAACTAATCATCCATTAAGGGAAATAGAGTATTTAGGGGTAGTAATACAATTCCTCATCCATCCTATCATCACTACATGCATATTCAAAGCTTCCAGCACAGTTAAGATGAAACTCCAATCAACAAAGTCGAAGGCTTTCTATAAGTCTAGCTTCAAAGAACACCTAGGAGATAAAGTGTCTCTGTTGTACCCGTGCGCTAGTTCTTGTGCCATCAAAGTATTATCTGTAACACCCTTAACGTATACTCGTAAATCGAATATACATTAAAGATGTTACAGAGTCGTTTAAAGAAATCTCGACTTATAAATTTATTTTTACAAGTATTTACAAATTTTAGTTTGTAAATCTAACCCTTTCTCGATTTTCTTAAAAACACAATCTATGTGCAGTTAGCTAGTTTCAACCCTGAATTAATTATTTTAAAACATATTTGGCAATTATTAAAAACAATAGTTCAATTCAGGGTGAAAACTAGATTCGCTATCTAGGCCCTTTTCTTGACTTTAAAATCTTTACGCGATTACCGATTATTCTTATTAGCAAAGTAATTATCCTTTCCACCTTAGCTTTATTCTGTTACAATGCTAATGCCTTATTTTGCTTTATCCATATACGATTCATCATAAAAACTAATTACTTATCTATCATTTAGTCTAATTTAATACATCATACTCTACTAGCAATTAAATAATTACATATCCACTAGAGATTGTCACAAGCTAGAATATCTTACTGATGTTTTGCAGATTGAATCTTGATCAGCATACTCGAATCCTCTTCAAATCCTCCATCTTAATCTACGTGTGAAACAAACACACGCTAAGTACGAACTTAATGAGGCAATTAAACTTATTTATTTACACATGAAATGATGTTATATAATATTTCATATAAGAATTCATTTCATATTTCTCTACGACATGGCAAGTATATCACAATGTACATGTATCATGTATCATTGCTATCATATAAATCATATTATCATTGCATAATATATTCTCTATCATAGACATCCTTTTATCATGTAATCTTTTACATAACATGTGTTTTATCATATAGCATGTAATATTTCTATCATGTAACATTCTATCATATATCAATAACATTTCTATCTCGTATGTCATGTACTTATCAGACATGTAACATGTAACTTCTTTTTCAAGTATCATGAAATCATGTAACATATGTATCATGTATCATGTAGCATCTGTATCATGTTTCATGTAACATATGTATCATGTACCATCTCTGTCATATGAATCATGTATCGTTATGCAGTCATTTCCATGCTCATGATCCCCATGTGTCTTCATCTTGTCATTATTATCATATTCCTTGTATAGATATAGGCCCATGGAAACCCCATATCCTATTTGCCTTTGTAGTGCTTTGTAAAGTACTGACTTCGATGAGGATGCTCTTTGCTCCTCATATAAGGACGCTGTTTGCTCTTTATATTAAAACACCTGTTAGTGCATTTTGCATGGGCTTGGATCCCTATGGTGTATCTTGTTTCATTTTAATCTTGTTATTGTCCATATTCCTTGTATAGACATACATTGCCATTATGCATAATGCATCATCGTTTATGCAAATAATAATTAAACATAGTATTCCATCAAGCTTGCCAATATTTCAAGTATTGTATCATATCATGTATTATAAAGAAATGCAATGCCTATTTCAATTAATGCAAACATCAATAAGCTCTTCAACCATATAAATTAATATCTCAAATTCAACTTGTACGATTTATGGTGAATTTTCAAAGTCAACTTCCAGGACTAAATTCGAAGCATACTGCTAAACTGTTTTTCTGACCTTTCATCACTTAAAAATTCATATCTTTTCGCTCGGAACTCGAAATCAGTTTCCGTTTGTTGGACACGAAACTAGACGAACACATATTTATATCGGTATAAAATTCACCTTCTAACCATTTTTGTGGAATTTATGGTGAATTTCCAAAGTTACTGCCAAATCCAGTTTTTACACAGTTTCATAAATAATTTCAAACTTTATACTAATTTCTCCTTACTTTGCTATTTGTCAATTTAGTCCCATTATTTACTTTAAATCATCAACTTATCACCTTCTTCATCAAATAATTATTCACAATAGTTTCCCTTAATTTTCCTTCTTAACCGAAATAGTCACTAAAATGCAAAGATAAGAATTCTAGCTTCTTAACTTTGCAATTTAGTCCTCAAATTAACATTACTATCTTAATTCCATCATTATAACTAAAAATCAGATTTAATCCTTCTCTAAAACCTCATTCCGAATTGGTCACTTAACTTTGACAATTTGTCAAAATGGTCGCTAACTCGATTTAACATCGGTTTTGCATTCTAACTTCAATTTCATATCTTCAACATCCCTAATAACATAAATACACACCAATTCCATAAAAATCAGTTTTAGTCCTTCAACTTTTAAACTTGCTGAATTGGTCCCTAAACATTTAAATTAGGGTTTTGCTTCCAAACAACAAATCAAGCTTACTAGATCATTTATCCAACATCACAAACCCTAAATCAAACTTGAATCCATAAACCCTAATTATCTTCATAATAATAAAAATATGTAGAGTTTAAATCCCAACTCAATAACATGATTTAACATCACAAAAGCTTGATTTCAACTTGAATTTTAACATGGAGTCATAAAATCTCAAAACCCCCAATCGAGTCCATAAACCCTAATTTCTTCTCATACAAAGTTCTCATCAATCAAGCATGTTTTTCACAAATTATTTACACCAAAAGATAGATCTTGATGAGTAGAACAACTTTGTAGTTTGAAAGATTACCTGAAAATTGAGTTTCGGGGCTTGAATCGAACTTGGAAAATTTTTTTCTCCATTTTTCTTTCTTTTCTCCCCTCATATTTCGAAATTTGAATATGAAGAATGATCTTCATCTTTTTATTTTCATCCAATTTGGCCACTTGTCTTGTATAAATGAATTTAAAATTCATTTAAATAGTGAAATTACTAAAATGCCCTTTCAAGATTTAATCTCATCAAAACTAAATGGACAAGATAAAATCCATGTGTATTTGGCCTTTCAAAATTTCCCTTAAAGTTTTAAAATATTTCAAAAATGCCATCCATGGCAAATGTCCAATTTGCCCTCCAACAAGTCTTGAAAATTGCCATTCTATTAAAATTGAACCAAATTGGTTCCAATCCAACCGGCCATGTCCCAAAATATCTTAGATTTTTATTTATGGAATTTATTAGATCTAAATATTTGAATTTCACTCAATACGATTTCTAAATTTTATTCCTACGAACTTTAAAGCTTTATAACCATTAATGTAAGCTTCGTACGAAAAATCCGGGTAACACGAAAGTGTCACTCTTGGGGGTAAACTATTCATTTACGGGGTTAACTTACATAACTTTTGGAAATTACACTTTGGTCCCTGAACTTTCCCAAAGTTTATACTTTGGCCACAGAACTTTCAAAATTTTCATTTTGGTCGCTGAACTTCAATTCCCATTTCATTCTCCTCAGATTTTTACCAACTTTGAAAGTACCCAATACAACTCACTATCTATCACATGATACTTTTAAACCTTAAAAATTTCCTTTCATAAAGACTTAGACTGAATTTTCTTAACTTAGTCTATTATTCCGATAATTATTGAAAATCTTCATAGCATAAGGTTTCTCGTAGAAATCCTTTATTTGAAATCCATACGAATATTTTCTACTTTTATTGAGTCCAAAATATCGATCAGAAACACTTTTATGGGACCTTCCCAAAGGTCACCTATCTTTGTATTTCCCTGGCCTAAGCACGCTTAATAATTTCAGTCGATCCAAATTCGGTACCTTTTTCTGCATCTTAATTCTTAAAAATGATATCAAGGTACTTATTTCGATCCGATTCACTCTTCTACTGAATAAAATTACGTGTTGGAGAAATTTACACTTTAGTTCCTAAACTTTTCCAAAGTTTATACTTTAACCCCCTAAACTTTCAAAATTTATAATTTAGTCACTAGCCAAAATTTGGGATATTACAATTCTTCCCCCTAAGAAAATTTGTCCTCGAATTTTCAATGCGTTTGCTCCAAACATTTACTGGTATTACTTCCTTATTTTTTTCTCAAATCCCCAGTGGCTTCTTCGACCTTGTGATTTTTTTCAAAAACTTCACCAATGAAATTTCTTATTCCTTAATTTTTAATTCCATAAACCAATATTTCTACTAACTCTTCTTCATGTATCAAATCTAATTGCATCTCAATTTATTTATGAGTGTTGACATGTAAATAATTCAGTCAATGCCCTCAAAACATAAGTACATATACTATAGACTTTTGTTCACTTATGAAGATAAGATCCATTAATATGCCCTTGGTACAACTCTTTCACGATTCCTTGAGGTATAATAATTCCGAAACCAAGTTTTCCCTTTTTGATTTGCATAAACCATATTCTCTCAAAGTGGTAATTTTCCTCTTTTTTTCTTCTTTTTACATCTGACTTCTACATTTTATATAAATAGCCAATTTATCTTAAAAAATGGTCTTAAAATTCTCAGATTTCTAGCAGTCATACTAAAATTCTCCAGTCAAAACCATTCCCTTGACTTATTGGCTTAACCCACTGATCTCACACTATTCCTCATAAACAATATGAGTACCTTGTCAAAGTTCAGAAATTAGTGAAATAATTTCCTTATGAACAATTCACCATATCCAATTCTTTATCACTTTTCTAAGAAGTTTTCCAAACTTCCTCCTCTGTATCAATATTACTTATTCTAACTTTTCAATATTAATACATCTCAAATCTTCCATAGAAGTTTTGTCATTTTTCGTCTTCAAATAAGCAGTTATAAATCCTCTTTCATCATAACCTTTAAGGTTCTCAAAACTTAAACTTTTTCACAGTCAATGCTTTATTATATATAGATGCCGAAAGTTAAAACCTCTAACTGATTCATACCTAACATCTTCTTTTTGAGCTTCAAATATAATCTCTTTATAGATCAATTTCTTCCTTAGTTTCTTTTCTAATCATCTCAGTAGTATCATTACTTAACTTTCCAACTCTCCCTTGTGTACTGACAGTACAAACTCTTATAATAAGATACTATTGAGTTATTTCCATCATAACTTCAATCATTAATTTATCTTGAGTATATCGCCAGATTACATCTGCGGCATCTAGTGACATTATTATCTTCAAATATATATATTTCTAAAGTAAAGATACGTCTTCTTCTTACTCCTTCGTATCCGAGCATCTTATAATTACTGTATCATATCCTCTATGGGTCCTTTCTTAACCGCTAAGATTCGTCAACTGACGAAATTCATGATCATTTTACTTTCCTTATTCTAGTATCATTTTACCTTATACTAATGAGGAGCAGCATTAAGTCATACAACCAGCACATCAACAATATGATATCCTAGGGGCATGTATTTACTGATAAAAATCATATACAAACTTGGTTTAGCATCCAGAACTGGCTAAACCTTTGCTCTGATACCATTAAATGTAACACCCTTAACATATATTCGTAAATCGAATATACATTAAAGATGTCACGAAGTCGTTTAAAGAAATCTCGACTTATAAATTTATTTTTACAAGTATTTACAAATTTTAGTTTGTAAATATAACACTTTCTCGGTTTTCTTAAAAACACAACCTATGTGCAGTTAGCTAGTTTCAACCCTGAATTAATTATTTTAAAATATATTTGACAATTATTAAAAAATAATAGTTCAATTCAAGGTAAAAACTAGATTCGCTATGTAGGCCCTTTCTTGACTTTAAAATCTTCACGCGATTACCGATTATTCTTATTAGCAAAGTAATTACCCTTTCTACCTTAGCTTTATTCTGTTATGCATTATACTCTACTAGCAATTAAATAATTACATGCCCACTAGGGATTATCATAAGCTAGAATATCTTACTGATGTTTTGCAGATTGAAGCTTGATCAGCATGCTCGACTCCTCTTCAAATCCTCCATCTTAATCTGCGTGTGAAACAAACACATGCTAAGTATGAACTTAGTGAGGCAATTAAACTTATTTATTTACACATGAAATGATGTTATATAATACTTCATATAAAAATGCATTTCATATTTCTCTACGACAAGGCAAGTATATTAATAACATTTCTATCTCGTATGTCATGTACTTCTCAAACATGTAACATGTAACTTCTTATTCAAGTATCGTGAAATCATGTAACATCTGTATCATATATCATGTAGCTTAATAACCATTTTGAGCTTCAAATAATTCTTCTGAACTTGATAACCAACATTAGATACAAAATATCTAAATTTTCATTTTCGAGCAGCTTTGTACAACCTTCAAAGAAATATTTCCATAAAATAATCTACAACTCGAAATTTGATTCCATTTATTCTGAAATAATATAGATTCAATAAGCTCTTCAACCATATAAATTAATAGCTCAAATTCAACTTGTACGATTTATGGTGAATTTTCAAAGTCAACTTCCAGGACTAAATTCGAAGCAGACTGCTAAACTGTTTTTCCGACCTTTCATCACTTAAAAATTTATATCTTTTTTCTCGGAACTCAAAATCAGTTTCCGTTTGTTGGACATAAAACTAGACGAACACATATTTATATCGGTATAAAATTCACCTTCTAACCATTTTTGTGGAATTTATGGTGAATTTCCAAAGTTACTGCCAAATCCAGTTTTTACACAGTTTCATAAATAATTTCAAACTTTATACTAATTTCTCCTTACTTTGCTATTTGTAAATTTAGTCCCATTATTTACTTTAAATCATCAACTTATCACCTTCTTCATCAAATAATCATTCACAATAGTTTCCCTTAACTTTCCTTCTTAACCGAAATAGTCACTAAAATGCAAATATAAGGATTCTAGCTTCTTAACTTTGCAATTTAGTCCTCAAATTAACATTATTATCTTAATTCCATCATTATAACTAAAAATCAGATTTAATCCTTCTCTAAAACCTCATTTCCGAATTGGTCACTTAACTTTGACAATTTGTCAAAATGGTCGCTAACTCGATTTAACATTGGTTTTGCATTCTAACTTCAATTTCATATCTTCAACATCCCTAATAACATAAATACACACCAATTCCATAAAAATCAGTTTTAGTCCTTCAACTTTTAAACTTGCTGAATTGGTCCCTAAACATTTAAATTAGGGTTTTGCTTCCAAACAACAAATCAAGCTTACTAGATCATTTATCCAACATCACAAACCCTAAATCAAACTTGAATCCATAAACCGTAATCATCTTCATAATAATCAAAACATGTAGAGTTTAAATCCCAACCCAATAACATGATTTTAATCACAAAAGCTTGATTTCAACTTGAATTTTAACAAGGAGTCATAAAATCTCAAAACCCCCAATTGAGTCCATAAACCCTAATTTCTTCTCATACAAAATTCTATTCAATCAAGCATGTTTTCCACAAATTATTTACACCAAAAGATAGAGCTTGATGAGTAGAACAACTTTGTAGTTCGAAAGATTACCTGAAAATCGAGTTTCGGGGCTTGAATCGAACTTGAAAAAATTTTCTCCATTTTTCTTTCTCCCCCTCATATTTCGAAATTTCAAGATGAAGAATGGTCTTCATCTTTTTTTAATCCAATTTGGCCACTTGTCTTGTATAAATGAATTTTAAATTCATTTAAATAGTGAAATTACTAAATTGCCCTTTTCATCGAATGACCAAGATTTAGTCTCATCAAAACTCAATGGCCAAGGTCAAATCCATGTGTATTTGGACTTTCAAAATTGACGTTAAAGTTTCAAAATATTTCAAAAATACAATCCATGGAAAATGTCTAATTTGCCCTCCAACTAGTCTTTATTTACAGCAAGTCTTGAAAATTGTCATTCCATTAAAATTGAACCAAATTGGTTCCAATCCAACCGGCCATGTCCCAAAATATCTTAGATTTTTATTTATGGTATTTATTCGATCCAAATATTCGAATTTCACTCAATACGATTTCCAAATTTTCTTCATACGAACTTTAAAGCTTTATAACCATTAATGTAAGCTTCGTACGAAAAATCAGGGTAACACGAAAGTGTCACTCTTGGGGGTGAATTATCCATTTACGGGGTTAACTTACATAAATTTTGGAAATTACACTTTGGTCCCTAAACTTTCCCAAAGTTTATACTTTAGCCACAAAACTTTCAAAATTTTCATTTTTGTCACTGAACTTCAATTCCCATTTCAATTTTCCTCATATTTTTACCAACTTTGAAAGTACCCAATACAACTCACTATCTATCACATGATACTTTTAAACCTTAAAATTTCCTTTCATAAAGACTTAGATTGAATTTTCTTAACTTAGTATATTATTCCGATAATTATTGAAAATCTTCATAGCATAAGGTTTCTCGTAGAAATCCTTTATTTGAAATCCATACGAATATTTTCTACTTTTATTGAGTCTAAAATATCGATCAAAAACACTTTTATGGGACATTCCCAAAGGTCACTCATCTTTGTATTTCCCTGGCCTAAGTACGCTTAATAATTTCAGTCGATCCAAATTCGGTACCTTTTTCTGCATCTTAATTTTTAAAACTGATATCAAGGTACTTATTTTGATCCGATTCACTCTTCTACTGAATAAAATTACTTGTTGAAGAAATTTATACTTTAGTCCCCAAACTTTTCCAAGGTTTATACTTTAACCCCTAAACTTTCAAAATTTACAATTTAGTCACTAGCCAAAATTTGGGATATTACACAATAGGCATGTGAGTCGTAAAAAATTGAGTTTCATGGCGGCAGAGGTTGGATTTTTTTTTTCATGTGCATATTGTCACCTCCGAAAAAAGAGCCTTTGAGATATAAAAACAATGTTCTTCTATTAGACAGGATAAAAAGTTTGACGCTGCACATTATAACGATCTATTTTGTAGTAGCAACATAATTTCCAACAATCACAACCTAAAATAGACTCACTAAGAGTGAGAATAAGAGAATAAAACAAAAGAGCTAATTACAGTGTGCATTGACAGTTCGACGCGCAGAAATGACCGACTCAGAGTTTAGGATTTGTTTCTAAGCACTTCGTGCCGGAACTTGACCCGTTTTACCAAATCTTTCAGCATTCTTTGGCCTCCACCGAGTCCTCCCTCTCACGATCTCGGATCCTTCCTCAAGTCGGAGCAAGTGCTGGCACTCGATTTCACCCGCGTTTACCATGTCGCTCACACCGGCATCCGAGACTGCAGTTAGTGAATGCAGCACGCTGTCCCTCCCACATTCCCTCCTGTACTCCAGTGTGATGGAACAAAGCTCGTGATTCTCCACGACCGGCAATGGAGTACTCTGCAATCATAATTACCTTCCACTTAAATTTCAAGCAACAAATGACTTCATCGGTGAAAATCATGATAAAATATCGGCATATCGGATTCCAAGCACCGAGTAACAAGCAGAGATATACCTCAAGGATCCAACCAATGTACTTCCCATTGTTGACATGCTGGTTCACATCCAAGTCACTCCAACGGGGCTGCAAATTAAGAATAAATTTTAAACAAGTGTAACAACCGAATAGAAAGGCAATTTACAGCCACAACAACTACGCTGAAGAAAGAGAAGGGGCGGAGGGTGCTTACAGTTAAACCCTTGCGAACATATTCGACTGTGCTGTCATCGAGTTTCACTAATTTCTGGCTATCCTCGGCCACGATCGGATCACAGTCCATAAAATGAGGTTCTATTTCTCCCCGGACCTCTTCTCTAGTCAGTTTATTCATCATCACCCACACACCGCAGATGACAAAAACCGAATCAAAACAGATAGAACCCGATCAGTCACTCCAGAAACACCATTCAGTAATGTACTAGTACACATAACAAATACAGTCCCTTCTGTTTATCTATTAAAAACATTTAAAATACTTGTGACATAAACTGAAAGGAAGTTCTTTTGGTCATAAATGACGAATTCATTTATCTATGATTTTGTTGTGAAACATCATACTATATCATGAAATAGTTCAATCGAATGAGATCCTTGGATAATAGAGTCGGAAGATCATAAACAATGCCCTACCTTGTGGCTCTTGTTAAAATTTCACCGGTTTTACAAATGCTGACAAGCCAATCCCTTCGCGTGCCATTCTTTCCCGATGCACTGACCCAAGTGTCTACTTGAACAACATCACCCCTGCAAGACAGATATACAAGTCCAAAGTTCATTAATATCAAATTCGTGGAATTCAATCTGAAAAGCATGCCTCGGCAACATCAAATTGTGCACTGTATCAGCGTGCTACCATGATGATACATATAAAACCACAACCACAGTGATAAAGCATAGGTGGCTTATTATGAATTATTTTGTAGCTATAGGAGCAAACACGAACAAAAAACCATGTCTTACCAAGTAGGATAGCGATCGACCACAACTTGCATCCGAGTGACCACCCATATTAGGTTCTTCTTGCACATCCCGGGGTTGCACCAAAACCATCTCCTAGCAGTCCAACACTTTTACAATGATTAATTGCTGTTTCCTGCCAAAAATCAAGACGCACAAATTTTAGTTCCTACTAATATTCTTTGTTCAAACATTCTAGCCGATAACCAAAAGCGAACCTGTAAATGATTCATCAGTGTCTCTATCGATGCAGTACGATCGGCACCTATCTCATAAGACCTAATTGAGAAGTTCTGATGGAAAACAAGACCATCCTGAACAATCCTCCCTATACCAAACGGGTCAATCAGCATGTCGGACCGCCTAGGCTTCCAGTAGATAATCATCCACTGCTTCTCAGCAGCCAAAAAAACGGTTGTGATAGCTGCAAGAAGCATGCTCCAATCAGGTAACTGGTTTACAAACGTCCTGGGAGGAGGGGGACTCGCAGCATCTTCGTCCTTGAAACCTTCCACCTTAGTCATCAAAACCGCGGTACAATTTATCTTCAGAGGGGATTGTGCATTTGCCTTGACTTGCAAACTTCTGGAAGAAGCCGATGGTTTCGAGATACCCCCAAGGTTAGTAGATCCATTTCCAAGGCTCTTGCTTTTCGAGTCGGAGGAATCGGGGAAATCAATTGGAAAGAATGCAGATGTAGCAGCAGTGGCAACCATGGTCTTATAAATCAAAATGAACTTCTATTATCCGCTGAAATTCCTTCTTTCTGAAGCTGCAATGTATCACAAACAGTAAGAATTAGAATATTTCCAAAAAACACATTCAAAACAGGTTCCAGTTTTTTTCTCTCCATGAAAAGGAAGGAAATTCTAAAATGGTAAAGAATTCTTTCTTTTAAAAAGTCAGCATTTAGATTAGATTTCTACATAATGTAGCCAAAGAATCGAAAACCAATACTTAAAAATCAAAGAAATTCTTCATATCTGAAAAAAATAAAGGGAAATGGATAATCGAAAAGGAAAAAAAAATCAAATTTTGCTGCATTCGGTTGGTGAGAAATGAGAGAAAAGTTTAGATCTCCTATTTGCACCACCATCACTGAGAACCTTAAATGAAAACAAGAAAAACATAAAACAATTCAACACCAAAAAACTTTTCCTTTCGTTTCTCGGCAACCAAACAGAACAGCTACATTTCAACCAGAAAGTGCAGATCAAGCTGAAAATAGGAGAAAATTACAATAAATAAATAAAAACTTCAGTATTCATAACCATATCCCAACTAAAAAAAGTGCTAAGAGGAGAATCAATTGCATTACATAGGATCCGCTAAAACTCTTCTCGTAACTTCCGGTGTCGCGGTCTAGCACATTACTCCTATTGTTGATTTCTTCTTCTTTTTTAAAACCTCGTTCCGAATTTCAAAGGATAATAAGGGAAACAATAGAATTTCTTCTTCTTCTTCTTCTTCTTGATTTGCACAAAGAGAGTAGAATTTACTTTAGGGCCAGCAGTGTTCTTCAATTTGTAGTGTACACCTGTTCGTCCTTTTATACTGTACACACTACACATGCCCCTCCCTCCCTCCCGCCTTGCATTTGTTTTTCTAATTTTCCGATTTTATCAACATTATTTTCTCTTATTTACTCTGTTGCCAACTGCCAGCTGAAAACACTGCCACCAGTCCTCCACTGCTGCTGCTGATTCTTGAGTTCTCTTATCTCTCTGCCGCATCTAAATCAAATAAAGAGCCTGTGGATTGGGATAGGATTTTATCGAGAATTCAGAAACGAGATGGATATTGATGGAAAGGGAGATTCCTTGGTCCGTGCATGAGCTCAAGGGCCTCCGAATTACTTACTCTTGACGATGGAGACATCGCTGTAGATGAAGATGATGGCAACGAAGACAACTACAAAGAAACATGGCTTTCTAAAAAAAATCATGAATGAACACTTTGCAAAATGTACCATTACAGCAATGGATCCGATTGCGACGAAGAAGACGAGATTTAAAATTAAATCCCGAAACCAATCTTTTTAGCTTTAAGAAACAAAAACTTGACCCCAGTGGGAGTCTGATCCGAAGTCAGACGCGCTAATCCACTGGTCCTGCTTGAACATTGTTAGGCTATTATGAAACTGATTTTTAACACTGGCATTATGATTATATTTAGAATAAACTACCCGAGATACCGCTAAACTCTTCAAGTATAATATTGATTATACCGCTGAACAAAAATAGATACTGTTTTAACATTGAATTTTATCTTAGGTTTTAATTATACCACCGGGCCATTAAAATCGATGAAGTTTAAGGATTTTCACGGCCAAATGGTATAATTAAAGTATAAATTAAAATTCAGTGTTAGAATAATATTAATTTTTAGTTTGATGGTATAATCGATATTAAACTTAAAATTCAGTTTACCCTTATATTTATAAGGCCTCGAAGTAGAGTAAATTGCAATATCCACTGACATAGCAAACACTGAAGACTGCAGAAATTGCAAGAACATCCTTAATTGCTCCTTCATATCAGCCTATCCGAGTTAGAATTTCTTGAAATGTAGTGAAATCTTACAACCACCATAATATCCTGACTCTCATTCAATGTCAAAGCAGAGAGAGACCATACATCACTTTGAAATAGAATGGAAAGAAAACCAGAAGGATGAATAATTAAAAGAGTAAAAAGATTATTTTTTTTCTTTTCATTAGTGTATTTGGTAGAAAGAATAAAAAATTAAAGATATGTCTCGTTATTTTATTGGAGAACATTAATTTATGAAAGAAAAATAATATAGCACATGCCGACTCTAATACAATATTCCTTTTTTTTAAAGTTAAAGATATGACTTTATTAGAAATTATACCAAGATACGACACAAACAAGAGTCTTATTAAAAAAACCTCCTGTAATACCCCAAAGTTTTGCTTAGTGTTGGTATTGCATAGAATAAAGTTTGGTAGTTTTAGTTTAGTGGCTAAAACGTAAAGTTTCAAATGTTTGGTGATAAAAGTGAAAAGTCTTGAAAAATACAGGGACTAACATGGTAATTTTCTCAATAAAAATTTTTATGGGAAAAATAAATAGATCATATAAGGGTGTAGATCGAATATGAAATTGTTGGTTCGATCCGATATTTCTATTAATGGGAAATTACGGTTAAAGTTTAAATTGAATTCGAGTGATCATTCGAGCTCAGAAAATTATGAAAATTTGAAGGAAGTCTTATTTAGACTAAGGGAACATTATGTTAAATTTTGGGAATTTTTTTTGGATTCCGATAGTTCGTAAAAGACTTAATCGCAGTAGAAATTATCGCTATATCGGATCGAATATAAATTTTAGAGTTTGATTCAAGAGGCTATGGAAAAGTGATAGAATATTATTTTGGAATATTCTATCTTAGTTTGGTTGAATTTCAATTAAGATTTGGTTAGTTTCCAACTAGTTGGTTGGATTTGAACTAGAAGGTCTAACTAGTAATTTTGGGATAGTTGGGGGACAAAGTTGGAAAGGTGAATAAAATGAATTTAATATTCATTTTTATGAGACAAGTGACTTTATAATATTTAAAATAAAATACATGTGGCATTATGTGATTTTTAATTGAGTTTAATGGTATTATATTATGCCAAATGGCATAATTAAGTGATAGAATGTTAGAAAAAAATTTAGTCGTCTTCAAGCTCTATACAAGGCTGTCGAACAACTCTTTGAACAAGGTGAGGGACTTTGATTCAATTTTTAAGCTTCTTGAGTTGGTTTTAGGTTGAAGACATGAAATAGAAAATTATTCCTCTTGAAATTCTCTATCATTTGACATAATTTTTGCTTAGTTTCTATGCTTCTATGTTGAGTTTGAAGATTTAGATGGATGAAGAGCATGCTTGAAACTTGAGTTTATATGGATTATTATGATGGAAATATGCTTGTGTTGTTGTTTCTAGTGTTCAAGTGGTGAAAGTTTTCATGGAAATGGTTTAGTGACCATTTCGGGAATGATGGAAAGTAAGGGGAAGTTATGGCAAAATTGTGTTTGAAGTAGGAAATGACGAGTTTGATATTATTCAAGCTTGTTTGAGTTGTTAGATTGAAGAAAAACTCATGTTCTTAAATTATGGAATTTTTAGGGTTTATGTCAAGTGTTAAATTTTAGGGTGTTGTAGAAGGAAGAATTGTATAGAATGATGAAATGAAGTGTTTGGAATGAAATCCCTAATATTTTTGGCATTAGGGACCAATTTGTAAATTTTTGGACAGTTTAGGGACTTGGCTGCAAAACTTATTTTTGAAGTGTAGTAGGTTGAAAAATCAAGTTAAGTGATATGGAAGCTTATTTTTAAGTTTTTGGTGACTTTAGGACTTAATTGTAATTTTTGGAAATTAAAGGATCAAGTTGTGATTTTTTTAAGTTTAGGTCCTAAAGTGCAAATAATGAGAAATGCCAGGATTTGGCTTGGAAATGATGTTTGGAAGCTTAAAAGAGTCCTTAGGGACTAAATTGTGAATTTTGGGAAAAGTTGGAATTTTAAGGAAAAATATTGGTTCGAATATGGAAGATTTATCGGATCAATTTTAGTTAATAATGGATAGTTATTTATTTACTTTCCAATATTATATATGAATTGTATATGTTCTAACATATACTTTGAAATAGTATATGTTATTTGTTGTGTAGATACTAATACCAATCGTGATCGAATTAAAAAGGGAAAGGAAAAGGTTCGGGATTGAATCGAGTATTAAAAGTTATACGAGGCAAAGGTGAGTGCATAAATGTTTTAAATTAATATGTGACATGATTTTTAATTTAGCATGATATGATTTTTGCATGCTATTTACATGATAAATTATATGACATTATTTTTATGGCAGTATACCGATGAGATATTATATGACATATTGGAGTATGAACTGCTCCAATATGAAATTTCTTTTATGTGATATATATATATATATATATATATATATATGTGAAATTTAGGTTGCTTGCCATATTTGCAGGAAAATTATTTTATATTGCCATTGGTAGTATAATATTGAGTCTGACAATATAGTGATATACCATTAGAGTCCTACGAGATATTGACACTTTATTGTCCTACGAGTTATCGACACTTTAATGTGTCCTACGAGCTATTGACACTTATGTGTCCTACGAGTTATTGACATTTTATAATGTCCTACGAGCCAAATATGAGAAGACTAGTACTTTTAAAGTACATGACTCGTATATTAGTCACCCGATATTTACCTTGGGCTATGTGATTTTTCAGGTTAGAGATTTATTATGATATGTGCTTTTGTATAATTATTCCTGCACTCTTAAAGTATATGAATTTAATTGTTGACTTGATTTCTGAAAATATCATGCATTTACAATTATTTTATATGAGTTACTTACCTTATGCTTCACTGAGAATATTCTCAACGTGTATTTTCTGTAATACGCGTAGGTAGCTGGGAGTAGTAGCAAGGCGTTGCATCTCTCTATCTCTTTTGAAGGAGATTAGAACGTCAACAGGTTATTTTTTGTACTTAAGACATATTGTTTTGTTAGAAATTTGGGGCATGTACGAAAATAATATGTTATTTTATGAAACCAGTTAACCGGCCTGCCTTGTATTAATTTTTGGTTATGTAAATAAAATTCATGGTACGATATGTATAATTATTATATGTTAAGTTAATTACTTATGGTATGTTAATATTTGAAAATTTTAAATTTGACCTGATTTTTGTAGTATAATGATTTTTAAACTGTTGTGACATTTCTGACTCGTGTTTGGTGTACGGATACGGGAAGGGGGTGACACATTTATTTGGTATCAGAGCCACATGTTTAGCTGGTTCTGGATTATTTTGAACTTAAAGAAAGTGTTTAAAAGTGTACATGCCACTAGGATGTCGTATTTAATGAAAAATAATACTTGTTTGATTGATGCAATTGCTTATCAGTTTAAGTATGTGTTATGAGACCAGATGTCGGAAGGTGAGGGTTCCCGACATCATTACAGGTACTTTTCTGCTTTATGGTGAACATGTATTTGTTCTAATAGATACTGGATCTACACACTCTTATATTAGTTCTAAGTTGGTACGAAAGAGAGAAATTCCTTTAGAACCGATTCAGAGTGATGTGGTAGTGGTCAATCCACTTGGACAAAGCGCCCGGGTAACCAAAGTGAGTAAGGAGTGTCCACTCCTAGTTCAGGGACATGAGTTTGCAGCTGATTTGTTGGAGTTACCCTTTGATGAATTAGAGATTATTTTGGGTATGGATTGGCTTCATGCTCACGATGCTATCGTGAGATGTCGTCAACATTAGTTGATTTTAAAGACTGCTGAAGGTTCAGAAGTTATAGTGTTGGGCGAAGGATCACAATGTTTAAAGAATGTGATATCGGTTCTTAAGGTCAGGAAGCTATTGGAACAGGGTTGTTAGGCTTTTCTGGCACATGTAGTGGATACTCAAAAGGTTAGTAATGATCTCAGGGCTATTCTGACAGTTCAAGATTTTCCAGATGTGTTTCCAGAGGAGTTACCAGGGTTGCCTCCTAAAAGAGAAGTTTAGTTTGGAATCGAGGTAATTCTAGGAACTGAACCAGTGTCAATGACTCCGTACAGGATGGCACCTACAGAGTTAAGAGAATTGAAGTCACAGTTGCAATAATTGTTGGATAGAGAGTTTATTTATCCTAGTACTTCACCGTGGGGAGCTCCAGTGTTGTTTGTTAAAAAGAAAGATGGTTCATTGCGACTGTGCATTGATTATTGGCAATTGAACAAGGTAACTATAAAGAATAAGTATCCACTGCCGAGGATAGAAGATTTGTTTGATCAGTTGAAATGAGCAACATTATTTTCCAAGATTAATCTTCGATCAGGCTATTATCAGCTGAAAGTTAAAGAGGAAGACGTCCCAAAGACAGCATTTCGGACAAGGTATGGTCATTATGAGTTTGTAGTGATGCCATTCGGTCTTACCAATGCTCCAGCTGCATTTATGGATCTGATGAACCGAGTGTTTCAGCCATACCTTGATCAGTTTGTGGTAGTCTTCATTGATGATATCTTGGTATATTCGAAGACCAAGGAAGATCGTGATCTGCACCTGTGAATAATATTGTAGATTTTGAGAGAAAAGAAGTTGTATGCTAAACTCTCAAAATGTGAGTTTTGGTTGTCTAATGTCGCTTTCTTGGGACACATTGCTTCGGCTGAAAGGAATTAGATTTGATCCTAAGAAAGTACAGTCTATTGTCGAGTGGAAAATTCCCAAGAACATTACTGAGGTTCGTAGTTTTTTGGGACTAGCTGGATATTATCGCATGTTTGTTAAGAATTTCTCTATGATAGCTGTTCCGCTTACTAAATTGTTGAGGAAAGATGTTCCATTTGTTTGGACTGAAAGATGTCAAGAAAGTTTTGATCAATTGAAGAAAGTTTTAACAGAAGCTCCAGTACTAGTACAACCAGAGTCGGGTAAGGAATTTACCTTGTACAATGATGCATCCTACAATGGTTTAGGTTGTGTACTGATGCAAGAAGGAAAGGTGATTGCTTATGCTTCTCGACAGTTGAAAACACATGAAAGAAACTACCTGACACATGATTTGGAGCTTGCTACAGTTGTGTTTGCTTTGAAAGTATGGCGACATTATTTGTATGGTGAATGTTGCCATGTCTACACTGATCACAAGAGTTTAAAGTATTTGAAGACTCGGAAAGAGATAAATTTGCGGCAACGAAGGTGGTTAGAACTGATAAAGGACTATGATTTGATCATTGATTATCATCCCGACAGAGCTAATGTTGTGCTGCACTGCGGGCTATGAATGCACAATTAGAAGGACATTCTGATGGTTCTTTGTCGGTAGAGTTACAATTAAGATCATCATTGTTAGGTCGAATCAAAGAAAGTCAGCATCAAAATAAAGATTGTGCAGCAAAGATGAAACAAGTGGAATCGGGTGAGGTTAAAGATTATGAAGTTAAACCCAATGGATGCCTTTATTATAAAGGTAGAGTGTATATTCCTGAAGATGATGAGTTGAGGCAAGAATTGCTTACCGAGGCACATTATAGTCCGTTGACCATGCATCCTGGTTCAAACAAAATGTATCAAGATTTGAAAAGTCGGTATTGGTGGTCGGGCATGAAGAGGATGGTATCAGAGTTTGTTGCAAAGTGTTTGACTTGTCAGAAGGTGAAAGCTAACACCAAGTGTCGTTTGGGAAGTTGCAGCCTATCATGATTTGAAAATGAAAGTATGATAGAGTTACGATGGATTTTGTAACAGGATTGCCTTTGACTCCCAGTAAGAAAGATACTATTTGGGTAATTGTGGACAGATTGACCAAGACAACTCATTTTATACCAGTCAGGATAGATTATCAGATGAGCAGGTATGCTGAGCTGTATATTAAAGAAATTGTTCAACTGTACAGAGTGCCTATATCTATTGTATCTGACTGAGATTCAAAGTTCACATCAAGATTTTGGAAAGCGTTACACAGAGCTTTGGGAACCCGACTGAACTTTAGTACTACTTTTCATCCTTAAACCGATGGTTAGTCAGAAAGAGTGATTCAGGTACTTGAAGATATGTTGATGGCTAGTGTTATTGAGTTTGAAGGATCTTGGGAAAAATACTTGCCACTAGCAGAGTTCGCTTACAACAATAGTTATCAGGCAAGTATACAAATGGCATCTTTTGAGGCTTTATATGGTAGAAAGTGCAGATCACCATTAAATTGGTTTGAGCTGCATGATTACAAGATTATCAAGTCGGACATGTTGCAAGATATGGAAGAAAAATGTCAAAATTGTACAAGACAATCTCAAGAAGGCTGCTGACCGACAGAAAGCCTATGTAGATCTGAAAAGGAAGGACATTCAATTCAGTGTTGGAGAAAAAGTGTTCCTGAAAGTTTCACCTTGGAAGAAGATGATGAGATTTGGTCGCAAAGGGAAGTTGAGTCCCAAATACGTTGGACCGTATGAGATATTGAAGAGAGTTGGTCCTGTTGCATATCATTTGGCCCTTCCACCAGAGATGAGCAGAATTCATGTTGTTTTCCATGTTTCGATGCTTCGAAGATATCGATCGGATCCATCTCATGTGATTGCTCCAAAAAAGATTGAGCTACAGTCAGACTTGACTTACGAGGAAGAACCAGTCAAGATATTGGCTTATAGTTTTAAAGAGTTAAGAAACAAGCAAATACCTTTGGTTAAAATTCTTTGGCGCAATCACAAGGTAGATGAACCAACATGGGAAACCAAGGATGCAATGGAAAAGCAATACTCGCACTTGTTTAAACAAGGTACGTTTTGAAAATTCGAGGACGAATTTTCTTAAGGGGGAGAATTGTAATACCCCAAATTTTTGCTTAGTGTTGGTATTGCATAGAATTAAGTTTGGTAGTCTTAGTGGCTAAAACGTAAAGTTTCAAAGTTTGGTGATAAAAGTGAAAAGTCTTGGAAAATACAGGGACTAACATTGTAATTTTCCTAATAAAAAATTTTATGGAAAAAATAAATAGATCATATAAGGGTGTGGATCGAATATGAAATTGTTGGTTCGATCTGATATTTCTATTATTGGGAAATTATGGTTAAAGTTTAAATTGAATTCGGGTGATCATTCGAGCTCAGAAAATTATGAAAATTTGAAGGAAGTCTTATTTAGACTAAGGGAACATTATGTTAAATTTTGGGATTTTTTTTGGAATCCGATAGTTCGTAAAAGACTTAATCGTAGTAGAAATTATCGGTATATCGGATCGAATATATATTTTAGAGTTTGATTCAAGAAGCTATGGAAAAGTGATAGAATATTATTTTGGAATATTCTATCTTAGTTTGGTTGAATTTCAATTAAGATTTAGTTAGTTTCCAACTAGTTGGTTGGATTTGAACTAGAAGGTCTAACTAGTAATTTTGGGATAGTTGGGGGACAAAGTTGGAAAGGTGAATAAAATGAATTTAATATTCATTTTTATGAGACAAGTGGCTTTATCATATTTAAAATAAAATACATGTGGCATTATGTGTTTTTTAATTGAATTTAATGGTATTATATTATGCCAAATGGCATAATTAAGTGATAGAAAAAAAATTTAGTCTTCTTCAAGCTCTATACAAGGCTGCCGAACAGCTCTTTGAACAAGGTGAGGGACTTTGATTCAATTTTTAAGCTTCTTGAGTTGGTTTTAGGTTGAAGATATGAAATAGAAAATTATTCCTCTTGAAATTCTCTATCATTTGACATAATTTTTGCTTAGTTTCTATGCTTCTATGTTGAGTTTGAAGATTTAGATGGATGAAGAGCATGCTTGAAACTTGAGTTTATATGGATTATTATGATGGAAATATGCTTGTGTTGTTGTTTCTAGTGTTCAAGTGGTGAAAGTTTTCATGGAAATAGTTTAGTGACCATTTCGGGAATGATGGAAAGTAAGGGGAAGTTATGGCAAAATTGTGTTTGAAGTAGGAAATGATGAGTTTGATGTTATTCAAGCTTGTTTGAGTTGTTAGATTGAAGAAAAACTCATGTTCTTAAATTATGGAATTTTTAGGGTTTATGTCAAGTGTTGAATTTTAGGGTGTTGTAGAAGGAAGAATTGTATAGAATGATGAAATAAAGTGTTTGGAATGAAATCCCTAATATTTTTGGCATTAGGGACCAATTTGTAAATTTTTGGACAGTTTAGGGACTTGGCTGCAAAACTTATTTTTGAAGTGTAGTAGGTTGAAAAATCAAGTTAAGTGATATGGAAGCTTATTTTTAAGTTTTTGGTGACTTTAGGACTTAATTGTAATTTTTAGAAATTAAAGGATCAAGTTGTGATTTTTTTAAGTTTAGGTCCTAAAGTGCAAATAATGAGAAATGCCAAGATTTGGCTTGGAAATGATGTTTGGAAGCTTAAAAGAGTCCTTAGGGACTAAATTGTGAATTTTGGGAAAAGTTGGAATTTTAAAGAAAAATATTGGTTCGAATATGAAAGATTTATCGGATCAATTTTAGTTAATAATGGATAGTTATTTATTTACTTTCCATTATTATATATGAATTGTATATGTTCTAACATATACTTTGAAATGATATATGTTATTTGTTGTGTAGATACTGATACCAATCGTGATCGAACTAAAAAGGAAAAAGAAAAGGTTCGGGATTGGATCGAGTATTAAAAGTTATACGAGACAAAGGTGAGTGCATAAACGTTTAAATTAATATGTGACATGTTTTTTAATTTAGCATGATATGATTTTTAATTCGAGAGAACCGGGGAGGCAGCACCCACGAAACAGGAGAAGAATGGGAGGGGACTAAAGCATTTACTATTATATGCGAAGGGCATCGAAAGGACTCCGAAAAAGAATTAAGACTTCGGCCATTTAGCTTTAATACAATATTCCAGGGACTTTAATACAAGTTTTAAAAGTCCATTAACCAAAATACAAATGCCCTAAACATTCAGTGACCTTCTGTGTAATTTACCCTTTTTAACTCTAACAAATACTCGCCACTTAATTAAATAACAGATTCCTATAGATCTATCATACTTGCAAAAATTATGCATCTGTGTATTAACGATAAATAATTAGTTTAATTTTATATTTAAATGGTGTGCATCATCTTATTGAATCAATCAAACAATGCATCTAATAATAATAATAATAATAATAATATCTTCCTTTCCATGAAATGACAAGGTTTATATTCAAAAGAATGGCTATAATGAAGTAGCACAAAATCATAACCTCGACTGTTTAATTGTATTGGACAACAACAAACAATATTTTCAATTTACAACCAGATCCTGAATTTTCGTATTCTTTACAAAAAGGCAGCTGAAATACTTCCTTCTCTTTCACCGTATTCAGTGGGAAAATTGGGCCTTTAATCAAATATTTGCTGACGGAGCGGGTGAAAAGAAAGGGGATTTTTAAAGTTTTTTTTTTTTCAAAATTTTTTTTGAGACTGTACACTGAGCTATACAAAATGTGTCACTGTTCATGTATAATTCATGCTTTATGAGAGCTGATCCTGGTTTCCATTTGAATCAGACACCGTTGAACTGGGTGCTGTGAGGGCGTAAATGAGTCTGGATGAGGAATTCTCGATTAGACCAGCAACTCCGGCTGCAGCGGATTGGGCATTCGAAGGAAGGAAAAGGTCGTGTTTCTGGTCTTTATAAGCACTCCAAACCTACAAAACACACATAATAACACCCCTTAAGATGGGACGGGTACATGGAAATCCGGGTAGGAGAAAGAAACGGGGAACACATTGAAACTGTCGATAAATGTCAGTCTGAGGTTCACAAGAATTGAATTTACAGAAACCATGTGTGAGGACTTACATCAGATGCATTTAATATTTCACGCACTTTAATACAATGAGCCCCTTCTGCTGCGAATGCATGCAAAACCTGGATCAAAATGAAAAATTAATATGTAATTCCTGAGAACTCAAGCACTTCAAAGAGAGAATCCGCATGCAGACACAATTTAATCTCCTCAAAAGTAATAGGATTGAGAGATAACAATAGCAACGATGGTATACTCGCTCGGTCAGACAAACGTGAAAGTTCAATGAGTATGATTGCAATCTCACCTCAATAGCAAGCACCCTGCCAATTGAAGCTTCTGATTCATTCCATTTCATCTGAGAGCACAGTCCATTCCTTCCCCCGGCTCTCCAGTCAAGAAGCCCCAGAAGTACTTCAAGAAGGCCAACCCTGCATTATTTACCCATTTTTGTTTCAACATCAGAAACTATACAACAGAATTTGAATAAAAACACATCATGAAACTCGTACAACTGAGTAAACCTCTTAGCACTGCATACATAATAATATTAATAAATGAACCAAATAGGGAACTCATCAACAAAGTTTCATAGTGATTAGCCGGAATTATATGGAAAAAAATTCTTCAACTAAGACACAGATATTATCCGATTCCATATGCATGCTACTGTAGCAATTCAGTTTCAAATAGTTTGAGCTTGGAAGCACCCTACTATCTGTCGATAGGCTAAAAGAGACTGCTATTGGCTGCTTAGCATTTTTCACATTGGTTAATGCCTACAAAAAGTTACTTACTTAAGGCCTTGGGCAACAAGTGCATCCCTAGCTCGATTTCCAGCACCCACCACACGTTTTAATGTTTCTAGAGCTAGAATGCTCCCACCTTGCCATCCAATAGCTTTCATTAGAAGGGGCACGACCTGCAATTATATTTTCTTGGGTGAACAAGAGAATAAAAAAATTCAAGGGAAGAGCTAAAATGACCAAAAGTACATACAAAGGCTAAAACAACCCCATCAACCCAATCTCATTAGAGAAACTTCCAAAGAATATATAAAGAACAAGGACTAAACAAAGTACCATAACTCAACAGAACCTATTACAGTAAAGAATGCATAAAACAAAAAGGCGACGCATACCCAAAAAACAGTAAGAAAATAACAAATAAGGTTGTTATTAGAACACATACCTGCGTTGTTCCAACACTAGTAGCTGCCATGGCTTCAGCACATATTGTACTGGCAGCAAGTTGATGCAGAACCCGCAAACAACTAAGGCGAACACGTTCCTGTGGAGTTTGCGTGGGCTGCTCATCAGATTCAAACTTCCTGTCCGCCATATTATTGTCATCATTCATATCCCCGGATGACATTGCTTCTCTTCTCCCCTCATAAGCCACAGCAGCAACAAGTTTGGGCACATATCCAAGATAACCAACATGGTCAGCAAGTGCAGGGTGCACTCGCAATAAAGAAACCAAAGCAGCGGAAAGAAGCAAAGGAAGCTCAGGGTCTACAGATTCAGACTCGTAATGTGTGGCAGCAATAGATGACAAGTACTGATCTAGTAGCCCTTCCAGGAATCTCTTGGGATTTCTAAGAGGAAATTTGGGATCTTTTAGGAATAGCCTGATATAGATTCCACCAACCTATATGATTATGAAATCATTAGTTCCACATCAAATAACAAATAGAAATTTTGATGAAATTATATCAAGTAATACCTGGGGCTCATCTCTCATTTCCTGCTGCGCAGAAGCTTGCTCAGGTACATCCCAGTCAACTATACGGCCTTTCATCTGTTCACGGTACAGGTCTAATACCATAGTAGCAATTTGTGCAGACAACGATGCT